>SJYA01005744.1:0-24070 GCA_006410615.1 Neotragus moschatus | reverse complement strand
GTCTCTCCTAGCCCACCTCCTGCTAATCTCCACCCTTCTCACCCCATGCCAACACACTAGACACTTTTTCTATCTCCCAAACAACCCAAGTGAATATGTGACTCAGAATATTTGCATTTTTTGCGTCTCTACATTGTCTGATCTTCTCATGGATTTCTACATAGCTCGCTACTCCCTGTTATTCACAAATCATCTACAGCCCCTTGTTTTAGAGGCTGTCCCATAGGGCTTTCCTGGTGGCTGAGAAAATAAAGATTCTACCTGAAATGCAGGAGACCCAGGCTTGATCTCTGGTTAGGGAAGATCCCCTGAAGAAGGAAATGGCTACACACTCCAGTATTCCTACCTGGAGAATTCAAGGACAGGAACCTGGTGGGCTAGAGTCCATGGAATCACACAGAGTCAGATGCGACTAACATGAATATAGTGCATATTTTAAATAGGCAAGGATTTTGCCTCTTTTCATCTATGTTAGATATTTATTGCCCAAAGTATCAACCGCATAGGTGACCGCTGGATAACTATTCTGACTAATTGACGACTGAATAACTTACTGACTATGAATATATCTGCAATAATCTGCAATCCCAGGTGAGAGATCTTCAGTTAAAAAAAAAAGTCTGTAGAAAGTTCATTGATGTGCCCCCAGGAGAGAGAAATTATGCTAGAATGTTTACCATGAACTAACGCATTGAGCAAGAGTTGGATTTCCAATGCTGTTGTTCAGTTGCTCAGTCATGTCCAACTCTTTGCAACACCAGTATGTCAGGCTTCCCTGTCCTGCATCATCTTTCCGAGTTTGCTCAAACTCATGTCCATTGAGTCAGTGATGCCATCCAACCATCTTGTCCTCTGTCACCCCCTTCTCCTACTGCCTTCAATCTTTTCCAGCATCAGGGTCTTTTCAAATGAGTCAGTCCTTTATATCAGGTGGTTAAAGTATTGGCACTTCAGCTTCAGAATCAGTCCTTCCAGTGAATATTCAGGGTTGATTTCATTTCGGAAGGACTGGTTTGATCTGCTTGCAGATCAAGGGGCTCTCAAGAGTCTTCTCCAATACCACAGTTCAAAAACATCAATTCTTCGGCACTCACTCTTCTTTATGGTCCAACTCCCATATCCATACATGACTACTGGAAAAACCATAGCTTTGACTGTGCATACCTTTGTCATCAAAGCAATGTCTCTGCTTTTTAATATGCTGTCTAGGTTTGTCATGTGCTTCACTGGTGGGTCAGACAGTAAGGAATCTGCCTACAATGTGGGAGACCTGGGTTTGATTTCTGTATTGGGAAGATCCCCTGGAGGAGGGAATGGCAGTATTCTTGCCTGGAGAATCCCCATGGACAGAGAAGCTGGGCTCCTCTGGGGTCACAAAGAGTCAGACACAACTGAGCAACTAAGCACATACATATGACATTTGCCATAATTTTTCTTCCAAGGAACAAGCATCTTTTAATTTCATGGCTGAAGTCACCATGTGCAGTGATTCTGGAGCCCAAGAAAATAATGTCTTTCACTGTTTCCATTGTTTCCTAGTCTATTTGACATGATGTGATGGAATCAGATGTCATGATCTTCCTTTTTTGAATGTTGAGTTTTAGGCCATCTTTCTCACTATCCTCTTTCATGTTCATCAAGTGGCTCTTTAACTCCTCTTTATTTTCTGCCATAATGGTGGTGTCATTTGCATATCTGAGGTTATTGATATTTCTCCATGAAATCTTGAATCTCGCTTGTGCTTCATCCATCCCAGCATTTCTCATGATGTATTCTGCATATAGGTTAAATAAACAGGGTGACAATATATAGCTTTGATATACTTCTTTCCCAGTTTTGAACTAGTCCATTCTTCCATGTCTGGTTCTAATTGTTGTTTCTTGAATTGCATACATGTTTCTCAGAAGGCAAGTAAAGTAATCTGGACCTCAAATAATGATTATTTCTAATGTTATTATTGTTGTAACAACTATTTGAAAAGTGAAAGTGAAGTCACTCAGTCGTGTCTGACTCTTTGTGACNCTAGTCCATTCTTCCATGTCTGGTTCTAATTGTTGTTTCTTGAATTGCATACATGTTTCTCAGAAGGCAAGTAAAGTAATCTGGACCTCAAATAATGATTATTTCTAATGTTATTATTGTTGTAACAACTATTTGAAAAGTGAAAGTGAAGTCACTCAGTCGTGTCTGACTCTTTGTGACCCCATGGACTGTAGACTACCAGGCTCCTCCCTCCATGGGATTCTCCAGGCAAGAGTACTGGAGTGGGTTGCCATTTCCTTCTCCAGGGGATCTTCCCAGCCCAGGGATCAAACCCGGGTCTCCTGCATTCCAGGCAGATGCTTTAACCTCTGAGCCACCAGGGAAGCCCCAATAATTATTTAACATCTACTAAATGTGAAGTAATATTTTAAGTCTGTTCTGTAGACTTCAGGTACTTAATCTTCATTAAAACCCAGTGAATAGGTACTTACTTTATAAGCTAAGGGCACTTGACTTAGTTCATTTGGGCTGATGTAACAAAATACCAGAGAGAGGGTGGCTTATAAACAAGAGATATTCATTTCTCACAATTCTGGAGAACAGAAGTCTGAAAGCTGGATGCCAGCATGATCAAGTGAGAGCTCTCTCCTGGGTCTCAGACCTCTGGTTGTATCTTCACAGGACGGAAGCAGAAAGGAGGCTCTGTAGGGTCCCTTTCATAACGGCACTAATATCATTTATGAAGGCTCCACCTTTATGATCTAATCACCTCCCAAAGGTCTACCTCCTAACGCCATTGCAAAGAGCCTTAGGAATGCGGCATGTGAATCTGGAGGGGCACAAACCTCAGACCATAGCAGGACTGAAGCTGAAAGATGTGAAGAATAAATACACAGTTACACAGGTAGTGAGAGCCTCAGCAGAATTTAAATGTAGACAGACCATAGAATCCATGAATTTTATCATAACACTGTATTGAATTTGGACAAAAGCAAGGAAAAAAGGAAAAGCCAATCAGTTTCAAGGAAAAAAAAAAAAGTGACCAAAAATAAGGAAGAGGGGAAACTGCAAATAAATATTGGGAGCCATGTTAGCCTAGAATGCAGTGCATGAGCAAAAGCAGTAAATATGAAGGTGAAAAGAAGTTTGAAATCAGGTCATGGAGTGGGTTAGATGGCAGGCAGGAAATGTTATAGAGATTTATTAAAACAAAAATCCAAGACCATTGGAGGCAGGATTGGCATGACATATCTTTGCTTTATAATGATGGGGATAACAATTAGAAATTATACATTGTAAAGTAATTAGTCTCCAATTAAAATAAATAAATTTATATTTTTAAAAGTAAAGGTTGAAAAAAAGAAATTATAAGTTTTAACAAGAAGTAATTGGTGTTTAAGGCTACGATTTTTCCAGTGGTCATGTATGGATGTGAGAGTTGCACTGTGAAGAAGGCTGAGCACCGAAGAATTGATGCTTTTGAACTGTGGTGTTGGAGAAGACTCTTGGGATTCCCTTGGACTGCAAGGAGATCCAACCAGTCCATCCTGAAGGAGATTAGCCCTGGGATTCCTTTGGAAGGAATGATGCTGAAGGTGAAACTCCAGTACTTTGGCCACCTCATGCGAAGAGTTGACTCATTGGAAAAGACTCTGATGCTGGGAGGGATTGGGGGCAGGAGGAGAAGGGGACGACAGAGGATGAGATGGCTGGATGGCATCACTGACTCGATGGGCGTGAGTCTGAGTGACCTCGGGGAGTTGGTGATGGACAGGGAGGCCTGGCGTGCAGCAACTCACGGGGTCGCAAAGAGTCAGACATGACTGAGCAACTTAACTGAACTGATACTATTAATAAAATATTTTCCAAAGTATTTTGACTCAAAATTATTCAATTTGATTATCACCAATTACTTTGTTGCCAGTATTATTAACTCTATTTTATAGATAAGAATCAATAAATTAAAAATAATAATGCTCAGAAATGGCAAGTGGCTTAAAATGTCGAAGATCAAATGACAAACATGCCTGCAACTAGAGACTTCCAAAAAGTTTGTAGGTAAAGTCTAAGTTGTTCATCCACAGAGAAAGGTACAGTTGTCGCAATTGTGACATCTCATGAAATGACTTCAATGTTAGAAGACTTTACATGTGTTGTTCCTACTTACAAGGAGGCAACATTGCCCAGAACTGAAGGGCAAGGACATCAAACTCCTGACTTTGAATATCAACTCTGGGCTTGCTACATATTTGTCTCTAGAGAATTTATTTAACTTTGCTTTGCCTCCACAGCAGAGGGCTCTGTATATCAAATGAACTAAGAAGTACAAAATGCTGAGACCTAGACCTAGTATTAAATAAACTCTTTTAAGCATTTTGTCATGTATGATCCTCATAATAATTTTGTGGGTGCTGCTATTTCCTTTTAATACACAGAGGATTGAAGTCTAGTCTAAGGACACCACACTCCATGAAAGAAAAAAGAAAAAAAAAATGACACAGTACAGGAAAGCCCTTGTGAGGAATAATAAACACACAATCATTATTTCTAGAGAATCTGTGCATTATCACAGATCCGGAAAAATGGCAATAATTATTAAGTCATCAGACACGAAAATAAGAGTCAAGTTTCTCCTTCACTGAGAACAAAATAGGAAGAGACAATGTATGATGAAGAAGCGGTTGACAATCGTCTAGCAACAATGAATTCACTGATAATTTGATGGTCAAGCCCGGTTGAAGCCCTGCTCCTCAAAAAAAGAAAAATCCCCCCTTATCCAATCTTAATACCCATCTTTGCTGATTGCCTGCTCCTCCTGCAGCCCCTTTGATCTGATCTGGGCAAGGTTCAAGAGCGCTTCTGGACACCACATCAAAATTCCAGTATTTCTTTTCTAGTCCTGTGAACCTAACAAATCTATTTAACTCTCTGTACCTGCATTTCCGCATACAGAAAGTAAGCATAACTGTTCTTAACTTTGAAGCATCTTCAAAGTAACAATTTATCAAGTAAATGGATGGTGTATAGTCATCATTCAAGAAACATCACAAGTATACTTGCAAATAGTTTTTGTGATATTTCTGAATGTCTTGGAGATTCAGACCTGTGGAACCCTCAACAAACCCAAGAGTTAATGGATGAGGTGGGCTGGGCTGAGTTGAGATTTCCTAAAACTTCATGATTCCTTTAGGATTGGGTACCAACCTAGCATTTATTCCTTCAGTCAGTTCAGTTCAGTCTCTCAGCCATGTCCTACTCTTTGCAACCCCATGGACTGCGGCATGCCAGGCTTCCCTGTCCATTACCAACTCCCAGAGCTTACTCAAACTCATGCCCATCGAGTCGGTGATGCCATCCAACCACCTCATCCTCTGTCATCTTGTTCTCCTCCTGCTTTCAGTCTTTCCCAATATCAGGGTCTTTTCCAGTCAGTCGGTTCTTCACATTAGGTGGCCAAAATATTTGAGCTTCAGCTTTAGCAACCACCCTTCCAATGACTATTTAGGATTAGTTTCCTTTATATAAATTGACTGGATGGATCTCCTTGGAGTCCAAGGGACTCTCAAGAGTCTTCAACACTACAGTTCAAAAGCGTCAATTCTTCAGCACCCAGTTTTCTTTATAGTCCAACTCTCACATCCATATATGACCACTGGAAAAACCATAGCTTTGACTAGATGAACCTTTGTTGGCAAAGTAATTTCTCTGCTTTTTAATATGCTGTCTGGGTTGGTCATAACTTTTCTTCCAAGGAGTAGGTGTCTTTTGATTTCGTGGTTACAGTCACCATCTGCAGCAATTTTGGAGCCCAAGAAAATAAAGTCTGTCACTGTTTGCATTGTTTCTCCATCTATTTGCCAAGGAGTGATGGGACCGGATGCCATGATCTTCGTTTTTTGAATGCTTAGTTTTAAATTCCTTCACTGATACTATTCATGCATTCAGTGCCTTTCCTTTTCATTCAGTGTCAAATTGGTTGCAAGACCAGAAGCAAACGTCTTCCAATTCTTATCCCTAATCCACAACCCTGAACTCATCAGATGTCCTCTTACTTGCTGTTTTGCCACCATCTTGCCTCCTTACACTCCAGGTTTTACCCACTTTTGCCTGGAATTCCCTCCTCAGCCAGGGATTCCCATACTTAACCTATAACTAGAATGTTCTTTGCATTTTTTCTAACTTTCACATCATTATTCGTCTGTTATCTTCCTCCCTCCTTCAACATATAAGGTCTATCAGAGCAGGGATGGGGTCTGCTTGTGGACTGTTTGGCATGGAGCAGTTGCTCAATACCTAGTGAACGAGTGTACCTTTGTGCTCAGTCATTCAGTCATGTTTGACTCTTTGTGACCCCATGGACTGTAGCCTGCCAGGCTCCTCTCTCCATGGGATTCTCCAGGCAAGAATACTTGAGTAGATTGTCACTTCCTACTCCAGGGGCTCTTCCTGCACTAGCAAGTAGATTCTTTACCACTGAGCCGCAGGAGGCCCTAGTGAATGAACAGATGGATACCTTCAAAAGTGCTCATTCAATAACTGCTTTGTGCAAGAGTGAATATCATAGCGACCACAAATAGTTGTAGTCTGTGGCGAACTCTATAGACTAAGACATTGATATGAAACAAAACAATATCTAAAATAAACACTTGTAACAACATCTGATGATAATGGGTCTTGGTGCCCTCATGTCCAGACTTTGTCCCTTTCCTGGTCTGCTGAGTATTAGATGGCACCTGGCCCTGTGGGCTTCTGGCTCAGTCTGACTGATGGATATTAGCAGCATGTGTTTAGAAGGCCAGGAGAAGAGAGGAACTGGCCATTTACCCTCCTTGTCTTTCCCATGTAGGGTTCCTCGTAGTTCCTTGTTGGTGTTAATATCTGGGTTGCCTCACTTTCTATTGCTTTGTTTCTCAATTCCTCCATCAATCATGGAACTAATTATCTACTTTATATTTCCTCCTCTGAGACCTGGAGACATTTCTGGCTGTTTGTTTGGATCTTTGTTTTTCTGCTTAGCCTCGGATTGGTGTGCACGTCAACTGAAGTGCTTCCAGAGGAAGGCACAGAGCATGGGGCAGCATATAACAGACCCCTTCTGGCCCAATGGAGCTATCCAGGGAGGCACAGTCTGGAGCGGTGGCACGTTATTCTTTGAGAAGGGAGCATGAAGAGGAGTCAACAGAGAAAGCAAGGGCGGAGTGTTTTCGGACAAAGGAAATGGTGTATATGCAAAAGCCCACTTTCAGGAGGGAGTTGGGACTTCCTAATAAGAGAATGAAGAGAACCAGCTCTGGAATATTAGGAAGTAGCCCTCTGATGAGGCAAAAAGCGTTGGTCAGTCATTCTAGGTCATGTTGGCCATATTTAGGGGCTGATCATATAATCCACACAGTTCTTCCAGAGTAGGACTTTAAAGAGGCAAAGTCAAGACAGTGGCCTCATCTGAGGTGTGCTTTGTAAAGGTGATCGGCTGCAAGTCTGGAAGCTGGGAGGCCAAGTGGGAGGCTGCAGTAGTGCAGGCTTGAGGTCAGCGTGGTTTGAACCAGGATGATGACTGAGATCTGGAAGGGACGTGGAGAGGCCTGAGTGCCTCCCTTCACTCTCCTTCCCCTCCCCAGACTGCTGAGTGTCACCTCTGTCCCTGTGGGCAGCAGGGACTGCCAGTTCCATCAGCTTTATTTTCATGTCAGTACTTGAAAGACTCACCTCAGAGAGAGGAGCCTCTGAAGACGGTGAGAATGGCAGCCAAGCGAATAAACGTTTGCTTTCTTCATCTCCTCCCCACAGAGCAGCTGGAGCAAAAGTTCAAAATAACACAAGGCTGTTAGTCAAAAACTGTCAAAACCTCTCCTCTTTCTTGCGTGGTGGCAAACTTCTCCGGAACATACCACGCTTGATTGTTCTGATTCTGGGCCAGCTCCATCTTCCCCTGTGAGCTGACTGGGTTCCTCAGCTCTGCTCACATCTGTGTCTTTTGGGTAATTTCCAGGAGCTCTAAGACTATTCCTGTGTCTTTAGTGAGAACGTTGGAAACTGCTTCTACTGCTCCTTGAAACATTCCTTTTGTCACAAGAATAGATCTATGAGAGAGCAGAAAAATAGGACAGAATGATATCATCTAATAAATATGGCTATTTCATGGCTGGTGAAGAGATGTTAAATTTGAAGTCAGAAGGTGTTTTATGAAATTCCTGTCCTTATTCTGTGACCCTGGGAATCATAAAGCAGAGACTTTGACTTGCATAATAGTTACTCAAGTATACTGAGCATTAGTAGGAGAGGGGCACCAGGCTAAGCTTTCTACAAATCATCTTATTTCATCCTCTCGACCAACTTCAGGAAGGAGATTGTTTATTTTCTCCATTTCTGCAGGAAAGGAAATAACCTCAAAGAGATTAAGGGACCAGCATGAAGTCACACGGCTGCAAGTCACTGAAGGACTTGAACTTGGACCGTGCGAAGACTCCGTTATGACTATTACCCCCACAGCCGGAGCTACCAAGACGATGAGGTTTAGAGCCCATAGTGGGATTTCAGTCTGATGACGCCTCTGCTTTGCTAGCTGTGCGATGCCAGACAAACAGCCTGGCCTCTCTGAACTTTGATCTCCCTCGTCTGTGAAATAATAACAATAATGCTCTCTTTGTTGAGGTGTAGAATTCTACAGGATACAGGACACGGGGGAGGATTTTAAGAGAGGATATATGTATGCGTGAGGCTGATTCACTTCCTTGTACAACAGAAGCTAGCACAACTGCAAAGACATTTTAAAGCAACTATACTCCAAAAAGACAGAGAGGGCAATTATGTATAGAAAACACCTAGTCCACCAGCTCCCCCTGACTCCGCGCTCAGTACTTCAGACACTCCACATCAACTCTCCCCAGCCTTGCCTCTGAACAAGCTGTGTAGTCTTAAATGAGTCTTTAAAAACCTTGAGTTTCACATGTATAGAGTAGGACCAAATCTGACTTATCTCTAGTTTTTTAAAGATTAAAAAGGAAAATATGATATAGACTAACCTACACATCATAGGTGTTTATTTTCCTTTCCTTGGGGAGGCTTTACTGTTCTTTCTGCTTAAAATATTTAAGCAGTAAGTGCTTTACCCATATCACTATATCAAATAGGGTTATTCTTTTGATATAATTAATTTGTAAAGCACAAGATACTATATAGAAGCACAAGAATACTATAGTTTCTATCATTACTTAATGATTTAATTTTATGAATATTTATCAAGAAGGGGCAATGAATACCATGACTAAATTGCATAATGCTTTTTAATTTAATTTATTCATCTTTTCAGGGCCCCTCATTTTATAACTAATTTTTTTTCTTACAAATAAAAGAACAATGTGCTTCTTATCTAGTCAGATTCTAAGAATTGTTGATCCTAGCAGAGAGAAGACTTTTTTTTTTAATGAGCTGTAACTAGTGCATATAAACACTGATTCAAAAACTCTAATAGTCTTGCACTATCTTTTCTTTTTTATTTCACCATTATTGTTCCATTGCTGATGATCAATCCCCCCATTTCTGGGTGATTGCCCTATTAATGACAGAGTGATGAGAATGGAATTAAATATTTGCAGTATGGGCTATGCTTAATTGAGTTCTTTCTCTGCTTATTGCAAGCTTTGGGTTTTGAAATTAAACCCAACAAAAATGATGCTATTTAGAAATATGGCTAAAATTAGAAGTATTTTAAATATGATAAAAATGCTGGGAGATGAGGATTTAACATTTTTTTATGTTCAGACATGTGGTGTAATTTTAGAAACAAAGCACACTTCGTTTTCCTAATTTTTAAAAAAATGTGTCCAGATTATATCAAGCACTTACATTGTTCCAGAAACTGTCAAACACTCAGGAATGAAATAGAAGACAATGTAAACTCTAAAGTAGTTTAATATGCAACATTATCTCACTTAACCTCCAATGCATCTTGAAGAAGAGACTGTCATTATCCTTATTGGCAGAAACAACACTGAAACACACATTCATTCAAGCACAAATATTTATTTGGGATCTGGGATGTTGGATATTAGAATCTACTGTTTGGCAGGCATTACACTTGGCATCTGGGGTATATCTATGAGCAAAATATTCACGACATCTATTATGGCTCTACTATTTTTCTAGAGGTGTAAACAGAACGCAAAATTAACCAGAGGAAAAAAAGTAAAACCAGAAATCTGTTAATTGTGTCAAACACTGAAGGTTGAAAATAAGCCTGCCTTGGAAAGAGTCTACAGAAGAACATTGTAGAGAGAAAAGCAGGAGCAAAGACCTAGAAAATGGACAGAAGCAGCACAGCAGACAAGCAAGTGGACAACGAGAGTGTGGTGGGAGCCAGTTCAGACAGGTGGCTGCTGCTGTCGCTGCTAAGTAGCTTCTGTCATGTCTGACTCTGTGCGGCCCCATAGACGGCAGCCCACCAGGCTCCCCCGTCCCTGGGATTTTCCAGGCAAAAGTACTGAAATAGGTGGTATGCAGAGCCTAATGCATACACCTTGTATATGATGGGAAAGAGCTTCTACTGCCTGGTGAAAATAATGGGAGGCAGGAAAAGTTTTAAAGAAGAATGGCTATGTGATTTTAAAAAATTTATTTGGTTGTCATTTTCTGGAAAATGGACAACAGAGGGTGAGAGCAGAAGCAGGGGATCCATTTAAGATGCTGTTCAGGGGCCTGAAAGGAAGATGATGTGAACTTGTACTAGGATAGGGGTATTGGATGGATATGGGGGGACTCAGGAGTTTCCAGAAACTGCATTGGTGTCAGATTGGATATGGGAGAAAGAAAAAGAGGGCAAAATTTGTAAAAATTTCTGCACAAGCAGTTAGATTCTTGAGAATTTCCTTTGCTGAAAAGAAAAACATAGTTTTCTATTTCATTTTATTAAAAAAAAAAACAGTACAGGGGATATTAATTGAGCCACTTGGACATGTTGTTTGGAATATAAAACTGAAGACATCCAGGAGAGAGGTGGGCATATGTGATTTAAGTTCAAACTGTTTGCTTGCAGATAATACTTTGGGTTTAGAGTCTATGAATGCTTTTAAAGGCATGAGATCACCTAAAGGAAGTTTATATAGAGAAAAGCAGGGAACGTAAACCTAAGCCAGGGGCTTATTCTCTCAGAGAAGATAAATAATTTGCTCTACCTTTCAGGGCAAATGGCAAACTTAAATCCTGTCTGACCCCAAAGTCCGTACTTTTATGTTTTATCGCCTATTGGATGATATTTTAAGTGAGTTTTTAAAAATGAATAGACTTGATATCCAGGAATGCTGAGAAGGGCACTACAGGCTAAGGACACAGTAATATTTATGGTATAAAAGTGGAAAGGGAAACAGAGTGTCCAGTGGGTGGTTTTGTTGTTCAGCTTGGTTTTAATATAAGGCCTGGGGAGACACATATCAAGAAATGAATCCAACTAATATGTAGGGCAGGAGAAAGACACAGCTAGGGGCTTTTTTTCCTCCACTGACTGAGGATTTATAATGGAGATGATGTTCTAGTGTGCTGATTCTGAAAATAGATGATCATGTGTTTGGATGATTCATCATTATTATACATGAATTGAGCTTCCCAGGTGGTGCTGTTTGTGAAGACCCACCTGCCAATGTAGGAAATGTAAAAGACATGGTTTTGATCCTTGGGTCAGGAAGATCCCCTGGAGAAGGGCATGGCGACCCACTCTAGTATTTTTGCCTTGGAAATCTCGCGGACAGAGGAACCTGGCATGCTATAGTCCTTGGGGTCATACAGAGTCAGACAAAACTGACACATCTTAGCACGGACACCCACATGAATTAGGGCTTCCCTGGTAGCTTGGTGGTAAAGAATCTGTCTGCACTTCAGGAGATGCGGGTTCGATTCCTGAGTCAGGAAAATTCCCCCCAGAGAAAGAAATGGCCACTCACTCCAGTATTCTTGCCTGGGAAATCTCATCTACTGAGAAGCCTGCCGGGCTACAGTCCAGGGGTTCACAAAAGAATCAGACACAACTAAACAACAGAACAACAGTACATGAATGTGGAAAAGGCTTAGTGACTTCCAAAGTTAAAATTACGAAGAGACATTTTTGAGAATCAGGTTTAAACTCAACTAATAAAATAGTTCCCAAACTGCCTGACCTCTATAAAGAATGTTATTTCAAGAAGTTCTCAATTATCACAAGTGTTCAAACACACATTAGATACAGCATTCGATAAAAATGGTCCTTATTTGTCACTTTTTCCCCCCTTTCAACTTTTCAGGACATAAACCATACTTTAGTCTGTATGGGCTGCTATAACAAGAATAGTAACAACCAGGAGGTTTTAACATCAAACGTTTATCTCACTGTTCTGAAGACTGGGAAGTCCAAGATCAAGGCACTGGTCTATTCAGTTCAGTGAGGATTCATTTTCTGGTCTTCTCACCGTGTCCTCACATGGTAGAAGCATCAAAAGACTTCTCTGGTTGCTTTTTTAAGAACACTGATCTCATTCATTGGGACTCACTCCATTCTCATGACCTAATGCTTTCCAAAAGGCCACACCTTCTATTACCATCACCTTGGGGTTAGGATCTCAACATACAAATTTGGGGGAGAGACGTACATTCAGTCCATCAAATCAGCTTTAATCCAAAATGTTCAAGCTGTTCCTTCTCGTGCAAGTTCTTTTTGGAAGCATCTGTTATTCCCTATCCCCTACCCAGCTCTATATTCATACCAATTTCTGATGGATGTGAACAGAATAAATAAATTCTCATCTTTATTTTGGTGTTGTATTCATGACTCTGTAGACAAAATCTTACTGAGACAGAATCAGTATAAAGTATGTAGCTTCACAACAGTCAGGGAAAGAAATTGAGAAAAGGGGTAAAGAGAATGTAAAATCAAGAAAAAGAAAAATGATGAAGATTTAAGTTTTCTATAATTATAATAGATTTGATGTGCAATCTGTACATTCTTGTTACCTATTTTTCATATTGGATCAGGATTATGGTGGATAGAGATATGATATTAATTATAAGAATTGCTATGAATTGTTTGTGTGTCTAATTCAGCCCTGTCTGATACTTTGTGACCCCATGGACTGCAGCCCACCAGGCTCCTCCATCCATAGAATTCTCTAGGCAAGAATACTGGAGTGGGTAGCCATTTCTTTTTCCAGGGGATCTTCCCTACCCAGGGATTGAACCTGGGTCTCCTGCATTACAGACAGATTCTTTACCATCTGAACCACCAGGGAAGCCCTTAAGAACTTGTTGCTGTTGTTATTATTGTTCAGTCCTTAAGTCATGCCCCACTCTTTGCAACTGTAAGAACTGTCACATGCCAGGATTCCCTGTCCTTCACTGTCTCCCGGAGTTGGCTTAAACTCATGTCCATTGAGTCAGTGATGTCATCTCATCCTCTGTTGCCCCCTTCTCCTCCTACCGTCAATCTTTCCCAGCACCAGAGTCTTTTCCAATGAGTCAGCCCTTCATATCAGGTGGCCAAAGTATTGGAGCTTCTTAGATGTGACATTAATATTGGAAGATGAGCAAGAGATCTGAAGGAAAAAATAATTTGTTAAGCTCCCATACTTGCAAATCCCTAGCTGTACAGTCTTCAGTATAGAGCAAACTTCTTGAGCTGCAGACCCTGATCTATAAACTTGGGATGGCAATGCAGTCTTGTTTGATCATCGAAGGATCAAGTGAGATACCAAATGTAAACAATGATGATGCTTCATAATCAATCAATAAAAATCACCGCCTTTTTGTTAGAATGAAATGAGATGAGAGAATACACCCTCTCTGAGGTGTCAGATACAGTAGGGATTAATAGCTTTAGATAACTACCTTCTGGAGTGTTTTTGCACGAGTTTGTGTCTTGGACTTGAAGTCAAGTAAACAAAGAACAAAAAAACCAAATCCAGCCTTTATTAGGAAAGCAATAAACTTCAACCCTGTGAGTTAGAGTTAATATTTGACACTGAAGGCAGCATAGAGTGCTGGGAATACAGGGCAAGATTGGGTGTGAGTTTATATATGTGTTCATGTGTGTATGTGAGTGAGGTTATGGGTGGGTGTGGATGCGTGTGTGTGTTTATGGTTGTTAATTTATGTGAATGTTCTTGTGTGTGTTTGGGGAAGGGGAGAAGATACAATGGTCTCTGAGAGCAGAAATAACATGATGAATAAGCAAATGCAGTTGAACGGGTAGTTACATAGCATCACTAACACCATAGGAGGAAAGGGATACAAATACCACCATGGTATGTTAAGATTGCATGGTTTTCACCCCTCTTACACCTTTGGGTTCTTTTGTTTATTTACTTGGTTTTATTTTTTGTCTTACATTAAAAGTAGTACGTTTTTTATTATATATTGAAATATAATTGATTAACAATATATTAGTTTCTGGTGCATAGAAAATGATCCAGTCATACATGTATCTACTTTTTTTCAAAGTCTTGTTCCATTTAGGCTGTGACATGATATTGAGCAGAGTTCCTTGTGTATCCAGTAGGTCTTTGTTAGTTATCCATTTTAACTATTGCAGTGTATCCATGCCAACCCCAAACTCACCCCTTTAGAGCTTTTGAGATTGTGGGAGGTTTCTTGGATAAGTTCGGATGAAGTAAGAATGAAATACCTACATCCAGTCATGGTGACTACACAGAGCACAAGTTTTGCCAGCTGCATGCGTAGATAGATGGGAATGAAGGGGGGATACATTTCAGCATGCAGCCTGCTTGCCAGGTCATGGGCCCACCATGGAGCTGCCTCCTCAGAGGAAACGAGTGTTTAATTGTGTTTTATTTCTTCTCATTTATATAAAGATGTTCTGTGGGAACCTGGGGGTCCTGCCTAGACCAGGATCTCCAGGCCATACTAGAGAAATGGGAAACAAGGGTGGGTAGCACTGCATTCGCCTTTCATAGTTTTTAAAGTGTGAATATTGACTCACAATACAAAGATATGAGTCTAAAAAGGAACAATGAGGGGCTCATAGAGAAAAGGTAGCTTCCCCCAAAGTTTTATGTTTTTTTTTTTGAGAAAAATAACCCCCTTAGAATTATTAAAAAGTGGGTACTAAAGTGTTATGTACTGAGTGAAAGTGAAAGTGTGAGTTGCTCAGTCTTGAGGGACTCTTTGAGACTCCATGGACTGTAGCCTGCCAGGCTTCTCTGCCCATGGAATTCTCCAATCAAGGGTTGCCATTCCCTTCGCCAGGGGATCATCCTGACCCAGGAATCGAACCTTGATCTCCTGAACTGAAGGAAAATTCTTTATCCTCTGAGGCTGGACTGAGTCATGTTCCCCAAATAAATATGTTCAAGCCTTAATCTCCAATGTGACTGTTTGGGGTTAGTGTCTGTGAGGAAGTGATAAAAGTTAAATTAGGTTCTAATTTCAGGGCCCTAATACTGTAGGGCTGGTGCCTTACAAGAAGAGGAAGAGATACCAGGCCTCTCAGGACACAACAGTTTGGCTGTTCGCAGGACAATTATTCCAGATGATTGAGGAAATAAAGTTCTATTGTTTAAGTGACCCAGTCCGTGGTATTTTCTTGTTTTAGGTAGCCCAAGCTGATTTATACATGTGGCTTCTTCATAAGAGCACATACATGATTATTTCTTATAACATAGCCAAAATTCCACAAAAAGCTATGATCCAAGTCCTGTGTTCTTTACTGATAGACTCAAGGATTAATGTATATGGCCAACCCTTACATTATTTCTCTAAATGCATTTTAGTTAAATCAAACATAGCACCATCATATGTGTGCTTTAAACGACAGACATTTATTTCTCACAGTTATGGGATTGGAAATCTGAGGTCAGCATTCCAGTCAGATTCCAGTCAGGTTCTTTTCCTGATCTTTCCAGTCAGCCTTTCCATGTGGGCAAAGCTCGCATGGCCTTTCTTCCAAGCATGTGAATGGAGAAAGAGATGTTGATTTCCCTTCAGATTCTTATAAGCACACTGATCACATTATGAGGGCCCCCACCCTCACTACCTAACTTTATCCTAAATATCTCCTAAAAGCTCCACCGGCTCACCCAAGTATCTTCATACTGTGAATTAGAACTTAAATATATGAGTTTTCTAAGGATATGAATGGCCAGTCCATAACATTTAATGTGAATTAGATAGTCATTTTTACACATGGCACAAAATTATATTACCAAAATTCTGAATAACCCTGAGAGACACTTCTGAAACTAAAATTCTCTGATCCAGATGACTGGCTTTGACTAGCAGCATAAAATTTTTACCAACTTGTATCACCTCCTTGATCTGCATATTTCTTCAAGTTTTGCAAACAGTAGTCAAGAGATACATGGAGTAACAGGCAAATTTGGCTTGGAATATACAAAATGAAGCAAGGCCAAGGCTAACAGAGTTTTGTCAAGAGAACTAACTGGTCATAGCAAACACTCTCTTCCAATAACACAGGAGAAGACTCTACACATGGACATCACCAGACGGTCAATACCAAAATCAGATAGATTGTATTATTTTCAGCCAAAGATGGAGAAGCTCTATACAGTCAGCAAAAACAAGACTGGGAGCTGACTGTGGCTCAGATCATTAAATCCTTACTGCAAAATTCAGACTTACATTGAAGAAAGTAGGGAAAACCACTAGACCATTCAATTATGACCTAAGTCATATTCCTTACAATTATATAAGGAAATCACAAATAAATTCAAGTGATTAGATCTGATAGACAGAGTGCCTGAAGAGCTATGGAAGTTCATGACATTGTACAAGAGGTAGTTATCAAGACCATCCCCAAGGAAGAAAAATGCAAAAAAGGCAAAATGGTTGCCTGAAGAGTCCTTACAAATAGCTGAGAAAAGAAGGGAAATGAAAGGCAAGGGAGAAAAGGAAAGATATACACATTTGAATGCAGAGTTCCAACGAATAACAAGGAGAGATAAGAAATCCTTCCTCAGTGATCAATGCAAAGAAATAGAGGAAAACAATAGAATGGGAAAGGCTAGAGATCTCTTCAAGAAAATTAGAGATACCAAGGGAACATTTCATGCAAAGATGGGCACAATAAAAGAAAGAAATGGTGTGGACCTAACAGAAGCAGAAGATATTAAGAAGAGATGGCAAGAATAAACAGAACTACACAAAAAAGATCTTTACGACCCAGATAATAACAATGGTATGATCACTCACCTAGAGCCAGACATCAAGGAATGAGAAGTCAAGTGGGCCATAGGAAGCATCACCACAAACAAAGATAGTGGAGATGATGGATTTCCAGTTGAGCTATTTCAAATCCTAAACAATTATGTTGTTAAAGTGCTATACTCAATAAGCCAGCAAATTTGGAAAACTCAGCTATGGTCACAGGACTGGAAAAGGTCAGTTTTCATTCCAATCCCAAGAAAAGCAATGTCAGTGAATGCTCAGACTACCACACAATTGCACTCATTTAACATGCCGGCAAAATAATGCTCAAAATTCTCCAAGCAAGGCTTCAACAGTATGTGAACCGTGAACTTCCACATGTTCAAGCTGGATCTAGAAAAGGCAGAGGAACCAGAGATCAAATTGCCAGCATCCATTGGATCATTGTAAAAGCAAGAGAGTTCCAGAAAGACATCTACCTCTGCTTCATTGACTATGCCAAACATTTGACTCTGCGTATCACAGCAAACTGTGGAAAATTATTAAAGCGATGGGAACACCGGAACTCTTTACCTGACTCCTGAGAAATCTGTATGCAGGTCAAGAAGAAACAGTTAGAACCAGATATGGAACAACAGACTAGTTCCAAATTTGGAGAGAAATACATCTTGCATACAGGGTTATCATTACCATCTTTCTAAATTCCATATATATGCGTTAGTATACTGTATTGGTGTTTTTCTTTCTGGCTTACTTCACTCAGTATAATAGGCTCCAGTTTCATCCACCTCATTAGAACTGATTCAAATGTTTTCTTTTTAAAGGCTGAGTAATACTCCATAGTGTATATGTACCACAACTTGCTTATCCATTCATCTGCTGATGGACATCCAGGTTGCTTCCATGTCCTGGCTATTATAAACAGTGCTGCGATGAACACTGGGGTACACATGTCTCTTTCAATTCTGGTTTCCTCAGTGTGTGTGCCCAGCTGTGGATTGCTGGGTCATAAGGCAGTTACCCTGTATGTGAGACAGCAAAAGAGACACAGATGTATAGAACAGTCTTTTGGACTCTGTGGGAGAGGGAGAGGGTGGGATGCTTTGGGAGAATGGCATTGAAACATGTACAATATCATATAAGAAATGAATCGCCAGTCTAGGTTCGATGCAGGATGCAGGATGCTTGGGGCTGGTGCACTGAGACGACCCAGAGGGATGGTTACAGGGAGGGAGGTGGGAGGGAGGTTCTGGATTGGGAACACGTGTACACCTGTGGTGGATTCATGTTGATGTATGGCAAAATCAATGCAATATTGTAAAGTAATTAGCTTCCAATTAAAATAAATAAATTTAAATTTTTTAAAAAAGAAATATGTCATTTGTATATTGTCACTCTGCTTATTTAACTTATATGCAGAGAGCATCATGTGAAATGTTGGACTGAATAAAACAAGAGCTGGAATCAAGATTGCTGGAAGAAATATCAATAACTTCAAATATGCAGATGACACCATCATTATGGTGGAAAGTGAAAAAGAACTAAAGAACCTCTTGATGAAAGAGAAAAATGAGAGTCAAAATTTGGCTTAAAAGTCAAGGTCCAAAAAGCTAAGATTATGGCATCCAGTCCCATCACTTCGTGGCAAATAGATGGAGAAACAATGGAAACAGTGTCAGACTTTTTTTTTTTTTTGGCTCCAGAATCACTGCAGATGGTGACTGTAGCCATGAAATTAAAAGTCATTTGCTCTTTGGAAGAAAAGCTATGACCAACCTAGGCAGCATATGAAAAAGCAGAGACATTATCAACAAAGGTCAGTCTAGTCAAAGCTATGGTTTTTCCGATAGTCACGTTGGATATGAGAGTTGGACTATAATGAAAGCTGAACATGGAAAAATTTGTGCTTTTAAACTGTGGTTTTTGAAGAAAACTCTTGAGATTCCCTTGGACTGCAAGGAGATCAAACAGCGAATCCTGAGGAAATCAGTCCTGAATACTCATTGGAAAGATTGATTCCGAAGCTGAAACTCCAGTACTTTGGCCTCCTGATATGCAGAACTGACTCACTGGGAAAGACCCTGATGCTGGGAAAGACTGAAGGCAGGAGGAGAAGTGGACGACAGAGGATGAGGTAGCTGGATGGCATCACTGACTCTACCGACATGTAAGCCTGTCATGCTGCAGTCCACGGGGTCGCAAAGCGTCAGATAGGACTGAGCAACTGGATTGAACTGAACTGAACATTTTTACAGATATCTGTTAGAATGTTAAGTCTGTGGTCAGCCTTAAGCATATATCAGTCAGACCAGTTGCTCAGTCTTGTCTGACTCTTTGCGACCTCATGGACTGCAGCATATACATGTATGGATAAAATGATATTGGATATTCAAAACATTGAATTTGGAACAAACTTTATTTTTACTTTTGCTTTTCTGAACACCTAAAGTTTGCTTGTATGGACGCTGGAATTAGAACTAGATCCCCTACCACCTGGGCTTCCCATCTGGCTCAGTGACAAAGAATCCTCCTGTAATGCATAAGCCACAGGAGATGTGGGTTCTGTTCTTGGGTCAGGAAGATCCCCTGGAGTAGGAAGTGGCAACCCACTCCACTATTCTTATCTGGAGAATCCTATGGACAGAGGAACCTGGAAGACTACAGTCCATGGGGTTGCAAGGCATCAGACATGCCTGAAGTTACTTAGCACACACCTATTACCCGGTCCAGGTCACACATTAAATCTTTCCACAAGTATATATTTATATATAAGGTCCATCATATACCAAGTTTGTGCTCAATGCCACAAGATTAACTGTCTCTAGAAGGATATTCCTGTAGATATCCTAGGGCCCTTATAGTTAAAGCGATGGTTTTTCCAGTAGTCATGTGTAGGTGTGAAGATTGGACCATAAAGAAGGCTGAGCATCGAAGAACTGATACTTTCAAATTGTGGTGCCGGAAGAGACACATAAGAGTCCTTTAGACTGCAAGGAGATCAAACCAGTGAATCCTAAAGGAATTCAACCTTGAATGTTCACTGGAAGGACTGATGCTGAAACTAAATCTGATGTGAAGAGCCAGCTCATTGGAAAAGACTCTGATGCTCGAAAAGATTGAAGGATGGAAGAAAAGCGCGTGACAGAGGATAAGAGGGTTATATAGCATCACTAACTCAGTGCACATGAATCTGAGCAAACTCCAGGTGACAGTGGTAGGACAGAGGAGCCTGGTGTGCTGCAGTCAATGGGGTCAAAAAGAGTCTCACGTGCCTTAGTGACTGAACAAGAACAGCAATCCTGGGACCAAGATTGGGAGAGAGTGATGGTAACAATAGTGAAAAAATGCACCTGGAAAGTTGAACCAGAGGACCTCTGCTATTTCAAGGCTTGAAATTCCCCACATTCTTCTGAGAGGATGATAAAACAGGAAAGGCTTCAAGTCAGGACTATAAAATATTCTATGATAATATTTTACAATTAAGGAAGAGTAGAAAGCGCTGGGTAGCCTTGACACCTGACAACTAGAATCAGTTTGCTTCTTTACCATGCTGTGATTTCTGCTTTTCTGTTTTAAATTTTCCAGTAAAGAACGAACCTATAAAATCCTAAACAACTCATTCTCAGACCCTATTAAATACAGAGCCTCAAATCTGTACTCACTCTCTCTTTCACTTTCCATGGCCTTATTTTGTAATCTTCGTGTATACTATAAACCATCCCCAATCTGTGGGTAATAGATTATCTTCTTCAAAGTAACCTGATGGTTTCTTACTGAAGGGTGTCCTCTTGCAATTGTAAGAACCACAAAAGCTGATTTAGATACAACGTTGACTCCATTCTGGGAAATATCTGTGTGGTTCACCACGAGTAATATGTGCCCATGCAAGTGACTCAGGAATTCCTAGACAATAACATTGCTGACATAACAATGCTGCATCCCACAGATTTTGATGTTATATTTTTATTTCATTTAGTTTAAAATATTTTCACAAGCAGTTTTATTTCTCATTATCCAATTTTTATACTTTTAATTTTTGTTTTTATATTATAGTCCTAGCTAGGTTCTCTGGTATGATGTTGAATAGAAATAGTGAGAATGGGCATTTCTAATAGTCCTTAATCTTAAAATGAAATCATCTAGTCTTTTGGCAGTTAGAATGACGTCGTCTGTGATCTTTTTTAAAAAATGTCATTTGTCAGAAGAAAGCTTCCTACTATTCCTAGTTTCTTAAGTTTTTTTTTTTTAATTATGAAAGCATGTAGGATTTTTCCCTATATCAATAGAAATGATCATGTGTTTCTTGTCTATTATCCTATTTACATAGTGTATTACATGAACTGATTTTCAGATATTAAACCAACTTTGAATTCCTGGAATAAAGTGCACTTCATCATGGCAAATTTTTATTTTTATTTTTTTGGAATATGTTTCTAGATTAGTTTGCTGGTATATTGTTAAAGATGGTTGTGTCTATATTCATATGAAGTCTTCTCCTGTTCTTAATAGATTTTAGTAGACTTCATTTTCTTTTCATTTTCTGTATGACCTTAGGGTAAGGTTTGATATATATATATATATTTTTATATAAATTAATAAACATATTTATTTATTTATTTATATCACACATATATATCAGACACAATGTGTCTGTGTGTACCACTTTTGTTCTTTTCATTGGTGAGATCTTTATACCAGAAGTCCATGGGAATAATGTACTGGAGCATATGTTCTTGAACCAGTATGCTATAAACCCCAGTTTTCTCTGGATGTGATTGTGGACTTCAGATATAAATGAGTAAATACAATTAGAAAGTCTCAAACCAATGACACACATTAAAATGTTGAACCATTATGGCAGTGGACCTTGGATATTTTTTCTTTTTTTTTTTTTTAATGTGTAACTCACTGATTTCAACTCTTCTCAAAGAGCTATGTGGCACAAGAGATAATGTTAGAGCTAAATTTTTCTTGTAAATTCAGATACAGCCAATCATGTCTAGAGTAAAACCATTATATATGATGGAACAAAGAGGCTTAGTTGAACAAATTTTTACTACAGGAAAAGAGGGTCATTCAACAAATATTACTGGGATCCTTTCCATGGGCCATGACTTTATGATATATTGTCTACACCAGGACAGTTTTAAGAATAAAAGAGAGCACTGTTAGTAATTATGCCAGGCAATATGCAGAAAGTATGACTCTTCTGAGTAAACCAGAATGTATTTAATATATTCATCACACTTATATAGCAGGTCTCACACTAAGCTTTGCATATCAAATAGTAATTTGCCATTAGGGCAAGTTCATGTAGCTCTTCCAGCAGAGTGGAGGAGAATATGTTAATCAAGTAATTATATAAAAACCTAATTACAAACTCTGATGAGGTCTATGAAGGAAATGGACCAGGGGCAATGCAGATGTTTACCAGGGAAACCCAATATAGGCTGGAAATTCAGGGAAATTTTTTCTTAGGAGGTTTGTACTGAGAGCAACAATGTGAATAGACATTAATTAGGTGAACAGAGAGAATGAAAAGAGCTCCAAGCAACAGGAGCATGGGGTGCAAAGGCCCCAGGCGGAAGGGAACTTGACAGATTCAAGATGAGGGGTAAATTGGTATCAGATAAAGACAAGTAAAGGCAAAGACTATATTATAAAAGCTCTTTTATGCTTTGTTAGTGCTTTAACAAGCTACTATGGTGTTTTATGGCTAACTCTGTATGTGTGTGTGTGTGTGTGTGTGTGTGTGTGTGTGTGTGTGTGGTCACTATAAACAAGATCTTGAAACGGAGCCCTGAAGACCAGACTCTGTAACAGAATAAAATGAAGTGGTTAAGGTATAATTTACCATCACTCATTTTCTATCCAGTTACATAGACAACAAATCATCACTTCCAGGAACTGAAAATGCCTTCCAGAGTTCTAATAATAGGGTTCCTGAGCTTTTGTTTCAGCCTCCACTCAACTGAAAAGAAAGGACAGAGCATGACCGCTTTCTCTATTTATGTGACCGTTGTCAATGAGCAACATGCTTGTGCTCATGACACTGTCATTAATATGAGCTACTTTCTAGAATGCTACTTTGTCCCTAATGATTCACAACACAGGAACAATAGATGTATCGAGACATAGGTGAATCAACAAAACATTATCTATAGATTTCTCTTAGGTACTGTCATTCTACTAAATTTTATATAGCTGCACATAGTTTTAGCCCCAAATACTCTGGTCTTTGTGAATTGAAAAAGGAAGGATGGTTGGAACAAGGAGTGGAGAAAGAATAGAGTAGATATTCTAATTAATTTAGAAAAGACTCAATTAGTATTGCCACAATAATGCTCAAAACAAGGTATCTCAAAATGCAGCAGCTTTCAGTAACACTTTTGTTCTAATCCCCCTTGGCTATTTATATCCACTGTGGTTTGTCTGTTCTAGACTCAATGAATGATTCCTTTTTAAACTGTGGTTCACTTGGGCTTCATTCTAGGCCATGGGCTTTGTTCGAGTCCACTCTGGTATATATATATATATATATATATATATATATGCATATATATATATTTTTCTTTCTGTTCTTTGGATCAGCAGGAAAAATAGGGAACATTCTTGCTATGACTTGAGTCTAACCTCAATAGGTGGAAAAGATTCCTATGTCTATAGTAAAAGAGAAAAGTGATAAATATTAGCTGAACAATAGCCCAAATTATACTGAGCCTAAATCAGGCAGTTTCATAGCTTGTCCTTTTAACTTCAAAGCAAACACAGATGTCAATCATATTATGACCATGTCTTCTTTCAGGTAAAGTGCCTTGGTCCTCCCTCTAACCTGGACCCAAGTTTCAGTTCAGTTCAGTTCAGTTGCTCAGTCGTGTCGGACTCTTTGTGACCCCCTGAATCACAGCACGCCAGGCCTCCCTGTCCATCACCAACTCCCAGAGTTCAC
>SJYA01005743.1:0-23528 GCA_006410615.1 Neotragus moschatus | reverse complement strand
TGGGACGGCCAGGGGTCTGGAAGGGGTGGGATGGCAGGGCCAGGGGTCTGGGGGGTGGGGTGGCAGGGCCAGGGGTCTGGGGGGTGAGGTGGCAGGGCCAGGGGTCTGGGGTCCATGCACTCATGTGGGAACACTCCCTGCTTTATCCTTCTTTGTCTTTTCTGGCCACTCTGAGGACCACTCCATTTCCTCGAGTAGGATCCGTCGTAACTGCAAGTGGGCACGTCTTGAAACGGGCTGGTTAAGTGCCCCAAATTGAGACAGCTTTCCTGCCATTTCCAAGTTCTTCTTTTAGCTGGGGAGCCAGGGGTGGGCATGCGGCCACTTTTGTTGGGGTTTTCTCTTTGATCTTGGTTCAGACGGCCCACTGGAAACCCTCCCCCCGTCCTTTCGTTCTCCGGGAAAACCAGGACGTGGGTCTATATGGTGTAAAAGCCTGCATCGGTGGCAGACGTGTCTGCCGTGTTAAAGGACCCGCTTGGAGCGGTGTTCCAGAATGGACTTGTCAGCGCTTCAGGCTCCGAGAGCTGCGGCTCGCCTACCGTGGGGTCTTCGCATCTTCGCCGAAGCCCCAGCAGGTCAGCCCCCGGGCAGAGTCCTGCACCCCGTCTTTACAGGGGGTGAGTCGTGTTCCCCATTCCCGCTCCAGTGCCCCTCATGGAGCAAGACGCCTTTTTGTCTTCAGATCTGTGTTTTCCCTTGAGGGTAACCTTGCTGTTTAAAAAGCAGCCTGCTTTCAAAGTTGTGTTTTCTTAATAATGTCAAAAGGGGAAAGGAAAAAAAAAAAAAAAGCTGCCTAAAAGCCTTTTTTGGAGGGGAAAGAGCCTGGGCATAAATAAATAAATAACTGAAACCTGTAGGAAGAAAAAGATTTAAAAAAAAATCAAGGCTGGAACCTGTGCGCTCAGCCTGGGGTGTGAACGGCAGGCCCTCTGTGAGACGTCTGAGGTTTTAGTTTTTTATTCTCTTTCCTCCTTTTCACGCGTTTGTCATTCCAATCAGGAGAGGTGGTGCGGTTTTTAAACCTTGCCAGGTCTCTGGGTGGGGTGATGGAAGAAAGATGGGGTTTGGAAACACATATGCCTCCCTCTGTTGGGCAGAAGCTAGAAGCTAGTGGTTACTGAGCGCTTGCTGCGTGACAGTGTTCTGTGTGGTCATTACCTTCTCCGTCTCTCTTTGGGGGTGTATCAGGCCCCATTTCACAGATGGAAACTGAGGCCTGGAACAGTTACACAGCTTCTTAGGGGAGAGCTGGGGTCTGAAACAGCAGACTGGCTCCCAGGTTCCAAGCCCCTCATTGTGCAGCTTCTCAAATGTAAATACCTCCTATGTGCAGGAGCTGTCACTGGTGTGAGCAGATGGTCCAGGAAAGAGGTGGTTATAGGACACGACGGAAGCGACTTAGTGGCGGCAGCAGCAGTGGGATGCGAGCTGGGCAGAAGGAAGCCTGGAATGGGTGAGGAGCACCCAGGAGGGCTTCCTGGAAGAGGCGGCCAGCAAGCTGAGGTTTGAAGGTCAATAGGACGTAGCTGGGCAGAGTGAGTGAAGACCAGGTAGAAGTGATTCAGTCCTGCCTGCAGGGCTCATGGTTGGTTTATATCAGATGCCTTCATGTCTGATAGACACTGGCCCAGTGAGGATCAAGCCAGGGCCAGCCACTCCCTCACAGACGTGTTGGGAGATTAGATGAGTGCAAGGCACTGAAGGTGCCTGGTATGCAGTAGGTGCTCAGGAAATGCTGGTGGCCCTCTCCCACTGAGAGGCAGGAGCGTGGGCTGGACATTTACTGCGACCTGGGATTGCAAGTAAATGGGGCCTGGGATTGCAAGTAAACTCTGTCTGGGCCACAGAGTTTGAATTACTTGCTTGCATTTATAAAACGGGAGATTCTACCCCAAACCCTAAATTTCCAGCTTTATTTTCAAAGCTCCTGGGTTTTGGTGACGGTGGTCTCCGTAGCCCGTTCTGCACCCCGGGGCTGGGTGAGGTGTGGCTGCCCCACCAGGGGCACCGGAGCGGTCAGGGCCTCTCCTGGTTTGCCTTCTGAGCCTCTCCCAGCCTCCGGCCCTCCTGGCTCTTCCCCAGCCCTGTGTCACCCGTGTGGCCCACAACACCGAGTATCACTGCGGGAAGGTGAAACTTGGTGAATTGGGAACGCACTGCTTGCTGGGTTTAGTGTGGATAAGGGCACACCCTTAGCACAACCATGAGTCCCTGGCCCTGGGACTTTGGACCCCAGGCCCTTTGAACGCCCACACCCAACGTGCACACCACACGCCAGCGGATCTACCTCTGTGATGCAAGATCGCTGGCATTCCCAGTCTTTGAAGTGTCTGACTTTCTGGCAAATGGACCAGTGCTTTCAAGCCAAGATATTCCTGGGATTAGCGGAAAGCCAGTGACCTGGCATTGATGCCTTTAAACTGTGGTGTTGGAGAAGACTCTTGAGAGCCCCTTGACTGCAAGGAGACCCAACCAGTCCATCCTAAAGGAGATCAGTCCTGGGTGTTCATTGGAAGGACTGATGCTGAAGCTGAAACTCCAATACTTTGGCCCCCTGATGTGAAGAACTGACTCTTGAAAAGACCCTGATGCTGGAAAGATTGAGGGCAGGAGGAGAAGAGGACGACAGAGGATGAGATGGTGTAATGGCATCACCGACTCAATGGACGTGAATTTGAGTAAATTCTGGGAGTTGATAGTGGACAGGGAGGCCTGGCGTGCTGCAGTACATGGGTTTGCAAAGAGCTGGACACGACTGAGCGACTGAACTGAACTGACCTGGCAGAGTGGGGACCTTGGGGAAAAGCCATGGTTCAAGGGGCACCCCTCCTTCCAGACTCCAGACTGACCCTCAGAAGACCGTCATTAGATTTGGCCTGAAGGCTCTTTGGTGAAGGGGCTGTGTCCCCCAGGGTCCCAGGCTGTGAATAGTAGCAGAGTCCTGAAGAACCCTGCTGGGTTTCAGCATGGACGTAGCCGCCATGTAGGGCTTCACAGAAGCCCTAGAATCCCTTCCCAGATCTATCATCCATGGGCTTTGCATGGAGTCCCAAAGTCCCTTTTCCAGGTTCTTGCCATCTTTCAAGGCCAAGTCCAGACACTGCTTCCTCCAGGAAGCCTTCCCTGGTTTTCCCTGGGATGAACTCATCCTCAGAAGCCCCTATGAGGTAGGTGCTGCTGCCTCCCCATGTTCCAGACGGGGAAAGTGAGGCTGGGCAAGGTGAAAGGTCTTGCTGGAGGCCACACGTCTGCAGAGGGCACGGTGAGATCTGACCCTGGGCTCAGTGGTCACAGACCGTACTTGTGTTCCTTGGGGCTTTATGCTTCGCAGCCCTGCAGAATGTGCTGTTGGCCCTGAGTTCTGGGCGGGTCTGTGCAAGCCATTTCTCATCCATTAAAGCCGCCAGATCCCGAGCCCTGTTTAGTGTTATCTTTGATGTTCAAGGGCGGTGTGAAAATTTCTCTGTTTTCATGTGACCCAGTTTCTCTGCTTTGAAATGCCATTCCCGCGCCCTCCCCCCTCCACGCCTCCTTGTTGCTGAGATCAGGCGGCAGGACTTCTGGAAGCATCTCTTTGTCTCCGCACCCCCTGCACCCCCACCCACCACTGGTCGCTCTGGCGCAGGCCTGGTGTCCAGGCGAGTGGATGACCTGAGAGGCAGCTCTGGGGCTTCTGGGAGGAGCTGCGGGCTCATTGTGAGGACTCAGCTGCCTGGCTCACCTGGGACTTGAAGGCTGCTCATGCAGCCCTCTGCTTGTATGAGACCAGGGTCTTCTGGTCTTCCTCCTCGGAGAACAGAACCACCGCAGATGGACTTGACCGGGAGGGACCTCCCTGGCCTCTCTGTTCTCCGTTGCTGGCATCGGCCCAGGAGGCAGGAGTAAGGGCCCCCGGGCGATGCCCACATCCACTTGCCCACCTCTTGTATATGTGAGGACTTTTGTGTAAAACCTCCTTTCCCCGCTTCCCTTTTCTGCCTTGGAAAGCTCTTTGCTGGTTCAAAGACTCTGTAACTTAGTTCTGCAGGAAAAGTAATTGCTGAAACTTGGTCTGTTTTCTCGGGAGGGTCTGAGTGACCAGTTGGGGATCTTTGGATTGGGGAGCCGGGCGGGTGTGTGTGCATCTCAAACCCATTTGCTCGTGAAGTGTTTCCCATGCGTCTGCTTCTTGCACAGAGTTCGGCCAAGGATGCGGGGATAACAACGTGGCTGCCCGCTCCTAGGATGTGGGGCGGGGGGTGGGGGAGAGACTGGGACGCCTCCAGCTGCAGGGCTTCGGCCTTCCAGACGAGACTGTTGTTGGCAGGGGCCCACTTTTTCTTCTCCTTTTAAATTGTGGTAACATACACATAACATGCAATTTACCCTTTTAACTCCTTTTAAGCATGGAGTTCAGTGAGATGGGGTCCATCCACATTGCTGGGTAGCCGTCACCCCATCCACCTCCAGACCTCTTCCATCTGCCCCCCTTGCCCCCTGACTGCCCATAACTGCCCTCTATCCCCCGCCCCGGACACCCAGCATTCTGCTTTGTGTCGCTCTGGGTCTGACTCTCAGGACCTCGTGTCTGGAATCATGCAGGGCTTGCCGTCGCGCGTCTGGGTTCTTTTCCTTAGTACGGTGTCCTCGTGGTTCCATGATAGTATGTGCCGAATTCCTTTCCTTTTTGTGGGTGGATAACGTTTGGTTGTGTGTTTGGACCACATTGGTGTGTCTGTTCATCTGTCGGGGGACAGGTGGGCCGTTTCCACCTTTTGGCTGTGAATCGTTGCTGCTGTGGACTGTGGGTGTGCAGGAGAGCCGTGCCCCACCTCCTGGCTCTTTAGTTTTGTATCAGGGTCTCCCTGACGTTGGAAGCTGGCGTCCTGGGCCCTACTGCCATTGTCCTCATGCAGGGCAGAGGCGCCGTTGGCCCCAGAGCTGGCTCTGTGGCTGAGTCCGGGGAGCCCACTGCATGCCCCGCTCCGACCTCAGGGTCTCACGTTCATCACTGCATTCAGTCCTTGCGGGGGTCTTCACGTTTGAGAAGACAGGCAGAGAGGTTCCCAGACGTGCCTGCCTGCCCCGAGGCCATCGTGCTAGTCACCTGGCTTCTCTGTGCCCCTGCCCCTTTAGGTCCCAGAATTGGAGATGTTCAAGGTGACCTGGATATTGAATGGGAAATAGGTCTCCACCTCCAAGGCCTTTTCATTACAGAGGAGAAGGCCTTGAAACGAACACAACATTGTAGATCCATGGCTGTTAAAAATAAATACATAAAGCAGACGAGAAAGCCTGGGCCCTTGTCCTTGGAGATCACTGAGGGAGAGGCTGGTTTTGTGGTCCATGGTAGGGGACTGTTGCCCAGCGGTTCTCAGCCAAGGGCTAGAAAGGGAGCCGATCCCAGGGCCCCCTGCACCCACTGCATGGGGGCTGGGGGCTGGAGCCTGGGGTCTGACGCAGTTGGGGCCAGTGGAAGAAATGTGGTGTTGAAGGCTGAGGCTGTGAGACCCCCAGTGTCGGGGTGACCCCCTGGCCAGTGAGATTCGAGCTACTTTCCTGGAGGGTCTCTAGCCCAGGGGTTGGCGGGTGGGCAGCAGGGGACCTTCTCTGCTCCGTGGTTGGAGGCCACCCTACTCACTGCATAGCCAGCCCTGCAGTCCCTGCGAAGCTTCAGGAGACTCCAGGTCTCTGGGTCCAGTTTGTTGGACTCTGCCGCGTGTTCCACTGCCCCCAACCCAGGCGTCGGGCCAGCAGGATTCTGTCCCGTGAACTTGGCCACGGACAGCAGCACCGCCTCTGACTCTGGGCTTGCCTGTGTGCCTGCAGGGAGGGTCTTCACACCCAGAGTCCACAACTGTCTGAGTCAGGGGAGGGACCCTGCCTTCTGAGACCCTGTCACCGCGATCCAAGCTGTGTCCACCCCAGCAGCCTTGGGCAAGATCTGGAAACATCCAGAAGCTTCCATGTCTTAGTCATGTGTTCTGAAGAACAGTGAGAACAGCCTGGACAGGGCTTGGCCGGAACTGGACACTCTCCGGCGTGGGCTAGGATTTGTAGAATGTATTCTTGGTTTGGGGCATTTTTCCTCGGACTCTTTCTGGGCAACCAGCCATTTAGGAATGTTTGTTAAATGCCTTAAAAACACGAGTTGATTTCTCTTTGTTTCCACTGCCAACATTTATACTCACCAGTTTTGCCCTTTCTCTTTCTCTTGACAGTGAGTGACCTCCAGGAAGAAGGGAAGAATGCCATCAACTTGCCCATGTGCCCCGCCCCAGTGGAGGTCCACCCCGAAGACTCCCTGCTCGGTACTGTTGCTTCTGCCAGCTCCTTGTCCTGGGCGAGCTGCACTTCCCTGGGTGTGAGGTTGGTCCGGGAGGGGCCGATGAGGAGCCTTGTGATCAGACCTCACACCGGGCTCTCAGCTCAAGGTCGTATTTAGAAAAAAGTCTGCAGGAACAAAGCGAGCTTTCCCTTGTAGGTTTCAGCCTCTCTGGTTGCAAATGTCAGCTTTATTAGTATTTAAGTATGATGGGCCAAGAGATCGGGGAGCCAACTGTCCTTGAAAAGATGGTTTGTTGCACTCCTGGTTCCCCGGGTGCCAGGGGAGGGCAGCGGTGTCAGGGAAGGATGAGCAGATGCCTTTATTGTGGTTTTCACAAGACAGAGTGGGTGAGGCAGGGTTCACGAGCAGGCTTGATCCACTGGTTCGGGTAGTTTCAGGGGCCTTTGGGAGACAGGAACTGCCCTGAGGGGTCTGTACCTGGTCTCAGGTGATCAGGGCAGGGGCTGTTGGCTGGGTGTGTAAGAGCCCCACGGGAGCTCAGTTAGAGAGCTGGCTGGTGCGGGGGGTGAGCTCTGGGTTGGTTGTTTGCATTGAAAGGCACTCATAGGGGACACATTTGCCGTCTTGGGAGTCAGCTAGCTCTGAGCGGGGAGTCCCCGTAAGTCCCTAAGGCCCCAGGAGTCAAAGCATCTGAAAATACAGAAAAGGGACTTCCCTGGTGGTCCTAGTGGATGAGAATCCACCTGCCAGTGCAGGGGACATGGGTTCGATCTCTGGTCTGGGAGGATTCCACTCGCTGTGGAGCAGCTGAGCCCAAGAGCTGCAACTGCTGAGACTTCAACGCTGAAGCCTGCATGCCCTGGAGCCTTAACAAGGGAGTTACAAGGGACACGAGAAGCAGGAGGAGCCGTCGCAATGGGAAGCCCATGTGCTGCAATGTGAGGGCAGCCCACACGCAGCAATGAAGACCCCGTGCAGCGAAGAAGAAAGATTAAGAAAGCGGTGCATACACGTCAAAAAGATTTTTAAAAATACAGACAATCAGAAAAAGTATTAATACCTGCCCCATCTCTATACAAGCTGGAGGGGCCTCCCAACACCAGGGGCTTGCTGGGTGGGACCTGCCGAGTGGTCCTGGCTCTGCGCCCACCTCCCTGGGACCACGTCCCCGGCAACACTGATGAGGTGACGGCCTGGACACGTTTTTCCTTAGAGCGTGCTTTGGGATCTGATGGATCTGGAAGGCTGTCTTGGAATATTCTGCTTCTTTCCAATCCCTGGTTCAAAGGAAAGTCCCGGTGGATGCCTCTGTTGTGGTTCCCAGCACAAGGCCAGGCCAGTGGGAACTAGTGAGAAAGAAACGCAGAGGCCGTCCAGACAGCCGACCTGCGGCCAAGTGCTGGGCGGGCTCGGAGATGCGTGGGTCTTCGGGGGCTTCCCCTTAGCTCTCTGAAGACCCTCTTGTGGTGCGTCCTCAGTCTGGCTGCAGCTGCTGCCCAGGCAGGTGACTCTCTCCCAGGAGAATCCACTGAGCACTGTCTGGAAATCACCCAGATCCAGAGCAGGATTTCTCTCCCCGCCCCGACCCTGGGTACTATGGACATTTGGCATGGAATAATTCTTTGATGTCGGGAGACTCCCTATGCAGTTCAGTGGTAAAGAATCCACGTGCCGATGCTGGAGAGGCAGGTTTGATCCCCTGGGTTGGGAAGATCCCCTGGAGAAGGAAATGGCAACCCGCTCCAGTTTTCTTGTGTGGGAAATCCCTTGGGCAGAGGAGCCTGGTGGACTACAGTGTATGGGGTCACAAAAGAGTTGGACACGACTGAGCGACTAAGCACACAGTTCTTTAATGGAGGGGCTGTCCTGTGTGTTGCAGGGTTTTGCTCAGCATCCCTGGTCTCCACCCACTACATTCCTGTAGCTTTAACCCCGCTCCACCACTGAGGACAATGAAAAATGTCTCCAAACATTGCTGCAGGTCCCTTGGGGGCCTGGGGGACACAGTTGCTCCTGGCTGAGGACCCGCTTTAGACCAACAGGAGCGCTTAGAATACGGATTTACTGTAAGCGAGGGGCAGGTTACCGTTTGTCATGATGCCTTGAGCCTGCCTCTCCCTGGGCCCTGCCTCTCCAGTCTTGCCGTTTGCCTAAACCGCAGCTCCTGGGCTGGGAGTCAGCGCCCTTCAATTTGCTCCGTAAGGTCCTGCTGGCCCTTGAAGCTCTTGTGACTTTGATCAGAACCAGCCTAGTCAGCACTGGGAGCTGAGAGCTGAGCGACTGGGGAGTGAAGTGGGGAGAGAGGGTGTTGGACACGGAGTAGAATATGCCAAGGCCCTGTGGTCGGTGGTGGCGAGAGGCTTGCTGAAGGACAAGTGAAGTCTGGAGGGACTGGTTTGGAGGGTGCTGGGGAGAGCTGGGGACAAAGGCTGCAGAGGGCCTGGGGGGCTGCGTGGAGGATGCTGGCCTTGACCCCGGGAGTGGTGGGAGGCCGCTGGGGCCTCATCAGGGACCGCTGTGTGGGCCCCTGCAGCTTCCCTGGAGCCTCCCTCTCAAGCATCAGGTCTGCGCGACTCCAAGAATAGTGCTTGCACTTGGTCAGGTTTTAAACTTTGCTGTTGTGAAGTCTCTGTCACTCAAAGCCATTCGTTCCTACCGACATGGACAGGGTCCCGGCTGTGGGGGCCTGTGTGGGCCCCGGGGCCCTGGCCATCCCTACTGCGCATCCCAGGGGCCAGAGGCCTCTTCTCTTTCCTTCTGCCGCTCAGGGTCAGTTCTGTTCTGTGTCGTGTCTGAGGTCTGCCAGTCCTTCCCCTCGGCCGTCCACTTACTGGGCTTCCCTGCTGGCTCAGTCTGCGATGCAGGAGATACAGGTTCCATCCCTGGGGCAGAAAGGTCCCCTGGAGGGGGGCACGGCCGCCCGCTCCAGTCCTGGGAAATCCCATGGACAGAGGAGCCGCCGGGCTACAGTCCATGGGGCTGCACAGAGTCGGACACGACTGAGCAACAAGCACGCGTGCGTGTCCACTTATGACCCCCATGTCACCTCTGTCCAAGCTCGCTGGTGCCCCTGGTCCAGGGTCAAGGCCAAACATGGACAGAAAAACAAAACAGAAACAGAACATGGATAAACACGCTTTGCTGTGAAATGCCCTTATAGTACCTCTCCCGCCAAATGTTTCTGTCCATACCATCGCATGTAGTAGCAAGCTTTCTTGGTGAAGGACAACTCTTCCTCAGGTTTATTTATAGTGACTTTTCTCCGGACCTGAATCAGTGCTCCCCCAGCACCCCATTGCTTCTCCCGAAATACCAGGGTAGGTGCCCCATGGCGTCCTGGAAGGGAGGCCCTCCCGCCTCGGCCATGTGCCTGGCTGCAGGGCTGCCCCGTGAGAAGACCTTCGGGGTGTCTCTGCTCTCAATCCCCCCATCTGTGCGAGGGAAGCCAGCTGCCCCCACCAGCACTAACCCTTCTGTCCTTTGTCCCCACAGAGGAGAACGAGGAACGCACGGTGATCGACCCCACCTCCAGGGACGACCCCAGATTCAAGGAGCTGGTCAAGGTGAGGGTGAACCTCCTGGTTGGGGTGTCCTGTGAGGGCAAGACTTTGGGTTCGGGCTCTTCTGGGTCAAAGGAACGAAGCTGGGGGGCTGATAAGGGGCCTTGTTGCTGCGTTCAGTGGAGGGTGGGGAAACGGGATGGCTTGGAGTGTCTTCCTGGGGTGCCCAGCCCCAGGGGCTCTCAGATGGCTCGCTCACCCTCCTGTGCTATACCCAAGGACGTGGGGACCCTTTTCTTAAGATTGGGAATGAGCAGCTGCAGTGAACTCTCACAGTGCCTTGCAGACGAAATCAAGGCACTCAGACTCTTTCTGGAGCGAGTGGGGAGCTCAGAGGAGGCTCTGAAAAGCGGGCCCATGGGTTCTTCTGGATGCTCCTGCGGGTTCTCATCGGATGGTGACACTCCTGCTCTGGGCAGTGGGCAGATTCAGCCGCGTCTGGACGCGCGGGGACAGGCGAGGCCAAAAGACAGCCACCTGGTTCCTGAAAGTCAAGGAAGCAAGGGTGGGGAACAGGCGCTGGCTCTGGGCTCCCTCTGGGCCGCTGCAGCCACGTGTCTGTCCCCAGGGGTCTCTCGAGCCCTGCCTCGCAGTGAGGGTTCCTTGGTAGCATTAGTCCGGCTCCAAGTGCAGATTGAACTTTGACTGCTCTCATCTCAACCACAGCAGGGCTTCAGAGGTAATCCCCCGGCTGGCAAGGGCTCCGTCAGCATCCTCACCGGGTGAGCCCCAACGCAGCAGACTCAGGCTGGGCAGACGCCAGTTAGGATAGTGCCACTCACACATCCCATCAAAGGGCGCTTTTCAGAAGTTTCTCCCCCTTAACCACTGCAGTTGGGACACAACTGCCTTTTCACGAGGGCTTCTTCAGGATAAGCAGAGCCTTGCAAGTTGTAGCTGTTTAAAACGTGGGAACACAGAGTGTCTGCTTTAGTGCGAGTGTTGTGTGCTCCCTCGCTAAGTCGTGTCCCCCTCTCTGCGACCCCGTGGAAGGTAGCCCACCAGCCTTTCCCGTCCCTGGGATTCTCCAGGCGAGAACACTGCAGTGGGCTGCCGTTTCCTTCTCCAGCCTGTTTTAGGGCCCATCCCAACACGCTGATGCTGAACGACTTAAATCGCCTCGTTTAGAGATTCCTCCCCCTGCCAAATCTCACTCTGTTTTCTTCCTGAACTGAAGAATGTTGGTGAGGAAGAATGCCGCTGCCACCACGGTGCTCTCCACGGGCGACGTGTGTGAGACGTTAGGTGTGTGTTTATCCGGCTCTGTCGGGTCTCAGCCACGGCGCGTGGGCTTCTCTGGTTGCGGCACACAGGCTCAGTGGTTGTGGAGGCTTAGTTGCCTCACCGCATGTGGGATATCAGTTCCCCAGCTGGGGCTGGAGCCCCATCTCCTGCACGGGCAGGCGGATTCTCAACCGCTGGACCAGCATGGGCGGCATTTAAGTAGGAGAAGGGTCTGTTGTGTGCTTGTCAGGTTCCCCAGAGGAACCGAACCCGTGGGAGGTGGCCCTGTCTCTCTCCCTCTCTGTCTCCACCTACCTGTCTTATCTCTCTGTCTGCCTGTGTTTCTGTCCATATCTCTGTCTTGCTATAGAGATTTGTTATAAGGTTCAGCTCACGTGATGCTGGAGACTGGGTGAGGGAAGTGAAGTCGCTCAGTCGCGTCCGACTCTTTGCGACCCCATGGACTGTAGCCTACCAGATTCCTCCATCCATGGGATTTTCCAGGCAAGAGTACTGGAGTGGGTTGCCATTTCCTTCTCCAGGAGATCTTCCCAACCCAGGGACTGAGCATGGGTCTCTTGCATTGTAGGCAGACACTTTACCGTCTGAGAGAAGTCCCTTAATATGCCCTCTGTCAATGGCGGCCCAGGAAAGTGGGCCCGAGAGGTCAGGCTGTGGACACCCCAGGCACAAAGAGGGCAGAATGCAGCCTTCCTCCACCTTTCTGTCCAGCTCAGGCCCTCCCTGGACTGCACGCCACCCTCCCATGCTAGGGCGGGTCCCTCTGCTTTACTCAGGCCACCGAGTCAAATGCCGATCTCTTCCCGGAGACCCCAGCACAGACACACTCAGAACAAATGTTTCATCAGCTGCCTTGGCGTCCGTCCCGGCCAAGCTGATACTTAAAATGAACCATCACGTGCCCGCTCTGATTTTTTTCCTTCTTCGACACTTGAGCAAAGCTTGACAGCCCGTGAGCATCAACTCCTTGAAACAAGTCCCAGGGAGCCAGGTGTCACCCTTACATCCACACGGGGACTCAGAGAGACGTAACTCCCCGCCTCCGCCCCAGGTGACCCTGTGAACCGGTGTGAAGTGTCCCATCTCGAATGAATCTGTGCCTTTGAGGCCTCATCTCTTGAGCCCTGGCTGGGGGTCGGGGAGCTGTGCTGGACCCCAGGGATGCAAGACAAACAAGCCCCCTCCCTGCTCTGTGGGACCCAGAGCCGCTTCCTGCCCCTTCCAGGTTCGCTCAGCCCCACCCGCCTCTGCTTTGCCTCCTAAGACCACAGGCAGTTTTGGCCTCTTTGGGGTGAGCGCTGGGCAGCTGCGTGTCCTTGGTCAGCCCACATGGAGTGACCACAGCCTCTCTGCATCCAGCGCCAGCTCGACGGGGTCCCGAGGAGGCCCTGGCAGCTCCACATCCCCCAGATTCCCAGTTCAGGTGCAGGCCCATGTCTGGGGTGTAGAGTGTGCCAGCTGGAGGGGCTGGGAGTATGGGGTGTTAATACTTGGCGGGGCAAAGGAGGGCTAAAGACCAGAAGGGGTGGGGAGTATCCTCTTCTCCCTCTCTTACCTGACGGGCAGTTCTGAGAGCCCACTCCTCCCAGACACTGGTCCTCTCCTGCCCGCCAAGTTCCCCGTGTAAACCAGGATGCTCTGTCAGGCAGGACATGCCAGGGGCCTGGAGATCACCTCCCAGGGCAGCTCTCGGGACCCCACCGCGTGCCTGGCCTCTGTGCCCGCAGCCCCTTGCCCGGAGCGCTGTTGGTCAGCCTTCAGTTTTCTCTTGGATTTTCCTCTGCAGGGATGGGTTCCCTGGCTCCCTCTCTGCCTGTGCCACCCCGCCCTCCACGCTCTTGCTCTCCTTGCCTCAAATTCCTGCTGCCTGGCACCCTTGCCTATTTATTTGTTTGGTTTGGTTCTTTCTCGTCTCTCTAAAGCATGCCCCCAGTCACCAAGGACTGTCCGAGTTTTGCTCCCCACTGAATCCCGGTGCCCTGAGGTCACTGTGCACTGTGGCGCTGACTGGGGAGCTGGGCTGGTGGCTGGTTGTGAGGCTCTGCGTCAGGACCACCTGGGGGAGGGTGCAGCCCAGCCCGTGGGCAGGACAGGCCTTTTGCCTCAGTTCAGGCCTCCAGGATCCAAATCTTGAGAAGGCAAGCTCTGGGATGAGGGGGCAAGGGCTGGGGGGGCCTATGGGTAATGATGCAGGCGGTTCTCCAGAAGCCCTGGGCAGCCGGGAGCGGGGGGCAGGTGGCCAGGCCTGGTGGTTCAGACAGACCTCGTCCGTTCTGCCTGTGTGATCCTGACTGCTTTTCAGAAAGCCCGTCTTGCACTGTGTGTGCGTGCTAAGTCGCTACAGTCGTACCTGACTCTTTGCGACCCCATGGACTGTAGCCCGCCAGGCTCCTCCGTCCATGGGACTCTCCAGGCAGGAACACTAGAGTGGGTTGCAGTGCCCTCCTCCAGGGGACCTTCCCGACCCAGGGATCAAGCCCACCTCTCTCTTGTCTCCTGCATTGGCAGGCGGGTTCTTTACCACTCGTGCCCCCTGAAAAGCCCTAGACTCTGATTATCCAGGCTTCTGGTTGATGAAATCTGAGTAGGTCCCAGCACCGGCTACCTCCTAGGGACCTCTGCTGGGATTCAGCCCTGAAGCGGTTGTTTTTGGTGCAGGGCTTGGACCACGTGCAGGCCTGAGCAGGTCAAGGTGAGGTCCAGCTGACCTCCTGATAGCTGGCCACATCCCAACCTTGGGACCAGCAGGACCTTTCAGAGGAAGCACAGTCTCCTTGCTTTTTCTCTGTTCTCCATCACCTGCAATTTTTAACCTCTTGTCTTGGCCCCTGTCCTGTCTTTCTCTGTAGACTTAGCCTCGCTGAACCTCCCTCCTCTGGGCTGTCACCGTTTAAAAGACAGTGAGCTGCTCTCTGCTTCCTGTAAAACAAAACAACCAATAATCACACCAGGCCCTGGCTAAGCCGGGCGTTAAGAGTGAGGCGGCTCACTGGCGCGCTGTCTTTGAGCATCTGCTCTGTGTGACGCAGTGTCAAGGGGTGGACATGGTGGGCTCTGCAGTCAGCTTCCTGGGTTCAAATCCCGGCTCGGATTGGAGTAGGAGAACCATTGTGCCCATCTACATGCATGGGGGTGGCATCAGATGCTACGTGCTTGCTGTCTGGTGGGTGCTGTGTTGGGCGCTGGAATGAGTGTGAACAGGGCCGAGCCGGGAGGGAGGCACACGGGCAGGTCTGTGGTTCAGATTTAGAAGTGAGTGTCCTGCGGGTTCAAGAAAGACTTCTCCTGTGTCCTCTCTGCATGGGTTTCGTCCTGTGGCTCTTTGAGCTGGCATCCTCCGGGAGCACCCTGACTCTCTCACAAGGTGAATAGCCAGTGCTGCCCGGGGAGGATAGCGGTTTACAGATGAGATCCTTTGTATTTTTAACGATCCTTGAAAGAAGGAATGGCAGTTCTTGTGCTTTCCAGAGTAAATCGCCAGAGAGGGGCCTCCACCATGGTGGCTGCGTTGGTCCAAGGCTGGCAGGCGGTGTCGTCCCTGGGGCTGGCATTTCTCCCCAGGAGCAGATCTCCTGCCCCATCTCCCAGTTTATTGGACAAGACTCTTCTGGGTTCCTAAGTTCTGTTTGCTCCCTCCTTTTGCCCCTAAGAAAAAAGTCAGCTGCACAGGATGGTCTTCTGGGCAGAAGACGGTGCCGTCCTCGCTGGGCAGAGATGCCTGCGGATGTGTCTGTGGGTTGTAGTAAGCCTGCATCCTCAGTGAGTTAAGCCATGACAAGCGTATTTGGAAGTGATTAAAACATAACTGTCATAGCTTTGGGGGAGACAGGCGGCAGGTCCTGATGATCATTCAGACGGAACTCAGGAAAGTAATTTTTTATTCTAGTTTAAGCAAGCTTGTGGAAGATCCATGCAAAGAGCCCTGTGCCAAGGGCACCATTAATACCACGTCCTTGACATGTGCCTGTGGGAGTCGGGGTTTGCAAAGGAGCACATCTCGAAACCATCAGCACGGCTGCCATCTGTGAAGAGTCTTTTGTGAGGCGGAGGGTTGAGATGGGTGACCTGGACGGCGCAAGGACAAGGTGCCTGGTGGTGGCCGGGGTCGCTGAGCCTCTGCGGCGGCGGTTGGTTCGCTTTTGCTTCTCAGAGTTGACCTCTGGGGCTTGTTGGGTGAAATTTGACTTGTATCCCTTTTCTGTCTCGTTTTCGTAGTTGCACTTTGCCCAGGTCAGAGATCCAGATGGGAATTTTTGAAGTTTTAGTCTCCTCATAGCAGAGACATCTCGTGTGTTTTCCGACAGGTCTGTGTCCTGGGTGAGGCAGAGGTCTGCGTGCCCAAGAGACCTTTGTAGGTCTGAGGCAGCTCTGCAGTTGGTTTGGGCACCTTCGAGGCTCTGCTCCTAGTCTCCCCCCGGAGCGATGGCTTTGAGCAGGTTGGCAGTCCAGCTGGGGAGACGGACATGTCCAGGGAGGGATGAATGTGTGACCTGGTGGTGTGAGCACTTGGGAGGAAGCCAAAGCAAGAAGTGGGGTGGTTTCCTCTCCCTGCCGTTTCCAGTGGGGTGGTTGAGGGTGGGCGTTTGAGCGGAGACCTGCTGTTTGGTACCTAGGGTGGCAGCAAGTGCAGAGTCCCCATTGGAAGCATGTGCTGGCAGATATGGGGGCGAACGAAGGAGGCAGCATGGCTGGAGCTTCGATAGCAAGGGCAAGGGTGGTCAGAGGTGGGATCAGAGAGGTGGCAGAAGGTGAGTCTGGCTTTGACTCTGTGTGTGGAGGTGTGGTGGGGCAGGAACCAGCTCCCTCTAGTGGCTGTGGGAGGACCAGCAAGCGTCTGCGACCCACATGAGACCGAGACTAGGTCGTTTGTAGGATGGTGTCTGCATGTGCTAGGTGCTGCTGGTTATGCTGAGTAAATCAGAAAGGGGCTTCTGACATGCAGAGAGCTCCAGGGGGTGGTGACAGTAACATGGGTGAGGTCACAGAGGTTTGTGACCCCTGCAGAGGTAGACGCTAACAGCTGCTTTCTAGAGATTAGCTTCTTAATAACAGGTGTATCGAGGTAGAATTCCCATACGGCACAATTCAGTGGTTGTTGGTGTACTCCCAGAGTTGTTCAGCCATCACCTGTATCAGTCAAGGACTTTTCATCACCCCCAGAAGGAAACCCCATCTCCATCAGCACTCAGTCCTGAATCCCCCTTCCTGGCCACTGGCAACCACTTGCCTCTATAGAGTTCTTCCGTCCCTGTAATTTTCATATTCTGGGTATTTCGTTTAAGGGGAATCATACAGTATGTGGCTTTTGTGTCTGGCCTCTTTGATTTGGTGTCGTGTTTTTTAAGATCCGTGCTGTAGCATGTGTCCAAACCCCATTCCTTTTTAATGGCTGAATAATATTCCATCCTATGGATATATCATGGGCTTCCCTAGTGGCTCCGATGGTAAAGAATCTGCCTGCAATGCAGGAGACCTGGGTTCAGTCTCTAGGTCGGGAAGATCCCCTGGAGAAGGGCACAGCCACCCACTCCCGTATTCTTGCCTGGAGAATCCCACGGACAGAAGAGCCGGGTGGGTCCATAGAGTCGTAAAGAGTTGGACGTCCATTCTGGGTTGATTTCTGCATGTGGTGTAAAGGAAGGGTCCATGTCATTCTCTCACGTGTGGACAGCCAGTTGTCCCGGCACCATTTGTTAAAAAGACCTTTCTCTCCCCATTGAATTGTCTCAGCCCCCTCACGGGTATCAGCCAACTGTAACACGAGGTTTGTTTCTGGCTCCCGTTTCTGCGTCACTGACCGCTGTGTCACGTGTTCCTGAAGACTTGGAATCAGGAAGTGTGAGCTCTCCAGTTTTGTTCTTCTTTCTCAGGATTGTTTTGGCTTTCGGGGGTCTCTTGACTTTCCATTTGCATTTTGGGATTTGCGTGTCAGTTTCGGCAGGGAAGCCATCTGGATAGTGATTAATTTCTATAAATGGCGTCTATTATTATTCTTTCTAATTACCGAATAATGTATACTGCCGAAAACCTGGGAGATGTAGAAATCAAACAGAAGGCAGTGGCAACTGTTTAACTTGCATCCCTCCAGGCTTTCTTCTCTTGTGCATTCGGCTTTTCCTACACAAAATTTGGAATCGCTTCTGAGCTAGAAAATGTCTAGGAGCACGTTTGGACTGGCACCTTGGGAGAAACTTCTGGAAAGGAAGTTGCCTGGTCACATAGCACACACGGGGATAGGAACTGATTTGTCTTCTTTTTAATGAAGACTCTGAAGCCCCAGAGAGGTTAAGTGACTGGCTCCAGGTCACACAGCAAACCCCCTAGTGGAGCCGGGTCTCACGTGCAGGCCCCAGAGGCCAGCAGCGCCCTGGTTTTATAGGGTTACTGTTGTTGGTCTCTGAGGCTCGAGCTTGGGTTTGTGACAGTGCAATGATGTTTGTATTAGTTCTCTATTGCTTTGTAAATTAATTNAGGTTAAGTGACTGGCTCCAGGTCACACAGCAAACCCCCTAGTGGAGCCGGGTCTCACGTGCAGGCCCCAGAGGCCAGCAGCGCCCTGGTTTTATAGGGTTACTGTTGTTGGTCTCTGAGGCTCGAGCTTGGGTTTGTGACAGTGCAATGATGTTTGTATTAGTTCTCTATTGCTTTGTAAATTAATTTTTTACCAATTCAGTGGCCTAAAGCAACATCTGTTTAGTTAGCTCGTAGTTCTGAGGTCCAGGGATCAGTGTGGTTGGGCTGGGTTCTCTGCTCAGGGTCTTCTGAGGCTGAAATCAGGGTGTCAGTCGCACCGAGTGCTTTACTGGAGGCTCTGGGGTGGCAGAAATTGACCCTGCTCCTGGAGACACCCACCTCACTCTCCACAGTCACAGCCGGCGTTTCCCTTCCTGGATCCCTCCATGGCTTCTGGATCCAAAGTCAGAGGGCTCCCTCGATGAGGTCAGGCCCTTGAATAATCTCTGTTTCTTGAGGTCAGGCTGTCCCATAACAGCCTGATCACAGGGTACAGACCCATCGTTGCACTGTCCGGGGGATCCTACAGGCCTGACCACTGAGGTCTTAGGGGGCACTTTAAAGTTCTGCCTACGAAATCTTTTAAATTGTTAGCCAAAAGTGATCCACCACCTTGGGAGCCTCATTAGCCGTCCCTACTTACCTGGGCTTCCCAGTGGTAAAGAACTCACCTGCCATTGCAGGAGACCCAAGAGATGTGAGTTCGATCCCTGGGTTGGGAAGATCCCCTGGAGGAGGAAATGGCACCCCATTCCAGTATTCCTGCCTGGGAAATCCCATGGACTGTAGCCTGGGGGCTACAGCCCACAGGGTCACAAAAGAGTTGGACAGGACTGAGCGACTGAGCAGGCACACACACACCTGGTATTTATAGCACCTGTCGGGCTTTGCTGGGTGCTGTGGGGGCCTTGTTTTTGATGACCATGTCAGTTTTGAGGTGGGCTGGGCGGGGGTTTTGTAGGATGTCTTTCTATTAGGTTTAGTCTGATGTTCTTCTCAGAGTCATGGGTTTGGGGCGGAAGACCACGGAGCTGAAGGTCCCTTGTCTCATCCCACCAGGGCACGTGTGACGACGTGACTGATCCTATAATGTTGACCTTGGTCACCTGGCCGAGCTGTGCCTGTCAGGCTTCTCTGCTGTATTCTGACGTGTGTGCGTGCTCAGTCGCCTCCAACCCTTTGCAACCCCATGGGCTGCAGCCTGCCCGGCTCCTCTGTCCATGGAATTTTCCCGGCAAGAATATTGGAGTGGGTTGCCATTTCCTGACCCAGAGATCGAACTCGCGTCTCTTGTGTCTCCTACATCGGCAGGTGGGTTCTTTACCTCTGTGCCACCCATGCTTGCCTGGTGGCTTAGATGGTAGAGAATCTGCCTGCAGTGTGGGAGATCTGGCTTCAGTGCCTGGGTTGGGAAGATCCCCTGGAGAAGGAAATAGCAACCCACTCCACTATTCTTGCCTGGAGAATTTCGTNCAGGTGGGTTCTTTACCTCTGTGCCACCCATGCTTGCCTGGTGGCTTAGATGGTAGAGAATCTGCCTGCAGTGTGGGAGATCTGGCTTCAGTGCCTGGGTTGGGAAGATCCCCTGGAGAAGGAAATAGCAACCCACTCCACTATTCTTGCCTGGAGAATTTCGTGGACAGAGGAGCCGGGCAGGCTGCAGTCTGTGGGATCACAAAGATTTGTTCATGCCTGAATGACTAACATACTGTTCTGACTTATTTTTCTCCATAACATCGATCACAGCCCGACAGTGTGTGCATTTGTTTGTCTTGTAATGTCTGACTGGAAGGTAAGATCCTCAAGGATAGAGTCCTCACCTGATTTATTCCCAGAGCCTGGCATGTAGTAGACGCTTAGTAAGTTAACTGACGGGCTTGGCCCGGCACGCAGTGGGTGCTCAGCGGGTGGACTGACGGGCTCGGCCCGGCACGCAGTGGGTGCTCAGCGGGTGGACTGACGGGCTCGGCCCGGCACGCAGTGGGTGCTCAGCGGGTGGACTGACGGGCTCGGCCCGGCACGCAGTGGGTGCTCAGCGGGTGGACTGACGGGCTCGGCCCGGCACGCAGTGGGTGCTCAGCGGGTGGACTGACGGGCTCGGCCCGGCACGCAGTGGGTGCTCAGCGGGTGGACTGACGGGCTCGGCCCGGCACGCAGTGGGTGCTCAGCGGGTGGACTGACGGGCTCGGCCCGGCACGCAGTGGGTGCTCAGCGGGTGGACTGACGGGCTCGGCCCGGCACGCAGTGGGTGCTCAGCGGGTGGACTGACGGGCTCGGCCCGGCACGCAGTGGGTGCTCAGCGGGTGGACTGACGGGCTCGGCCCGGCACGCAGTGGGTGCTCAGCGGGTGGACTGACGGGCTCGGCCCGGCACGCAGTGGGTGCTCAGCGGGTGGACTGACGGGCTCGGCCCGGCACGCAGTGGGTGCTCAGCGGGTGGACTGACGGGCTCGGCCCGGCACGCAGTGGGTGCTCAGCGGGTGGACTGACGGGCTCGGCCCGGCACGCAGTGGGTGCTCAGCGGGTGGACTGACGGGCTCGGCCCGGCACGCAGTGGGTGCTCAGCGGGTGGACTGACGGGCTCGGCCCGGCACGCAGTGGGTGCTCAGCGGGTGGACTGACGGGCTCGGCCCGGCACGCAGTGGGTGCTCAGCGGGTGGACTGACGGGCTCGGCCCGGCACGCAGTGGGTGCTCAGCGGGTGGACTGACGGGCTCGGCCCGGCACGCAGTGGGTGCTCAGCGGGTGGACTGACGGGCTCGGCCCGGCACGCAGTGGGTGCTCAGCGGGTGGACTGACGGGCTCGGCCCGGCACGCAGTGGGTGCTCAGCGGGTGGACTGACGGGCTCGGCCCGGCACGCAGTGGGTGCTCAGCGGGTTGACTGATGGACTCAGTGCCAGGCGGTGAGCACTGGGTGCTGGAGACAGAGCCACAGACCAGAGGCCATAGTTTCTGCCTCACGGAGCTTCAGGTCCAGCAGGGAGATAGCTAAAAATGAAGTTGTGTTCTCACTGCAAACGTGAACAGGCTTGGGGAAAGGCCCTTGAGTGCAGTGAGAGCCGTATTGGGGAATGTGGCCTGGGCAGGGTGTGTGGGGGGGTGCTCAGAGGATGATCATGGAGCTTGAGACCTGATGGATGAGTGAGAGCTGGCCAGGCAGTGAGGGAGGCAGGAGGAGGTGCATTCAGGCTGCAAGGAGTAGCAGGTGCAAAAGCCTAGGGCAGAGAGGAGCTTGGGGATGTGAAGAGCACCAGCGAGGGGCAGCGTGCTCGGTCGGCTGGGCTGTGGCAATGGCCTGGGGAGGGGGTTTGGATGAGAGCGGTGGGAGAGGAGACGGTGAGAAGTGGATGCAGTTAGGAAGTGGGATGAGGGGGTGGAATCCAGGCTCCTGAAGCTGGAGCACGGTATCCTGTTTGCTTCTCAGGTAAGGAGATTTGAGAGTTGGTGGGGGGTGCAGCATGTTCAAGCAGAGATGGTCATGAAGCACGCTGGCAGGAGGGTGGGGCAGAGACGGGGCTGGACCTTTAGGGGCTTACTGGGACCAGGAGGGAGGCAGTGGGCGTCATGGGGCAGCATGAGCTGGCCTTGGAGGAGAGTGGAGGGGAGCTGTCTAGGTCTATTTTCTTTGAAGATCTGGAGGAGGGGAAGGTGTCATGGGGAACCCCTAAACGCACACACACACACACATACACACACACACACACACACACACACGGACACTGAGAAGGTGGTTGGAGAGGAAGCGGGAGCTGGGTGATGGGAGAGGATGCTGGAGGCAGGGAGAGAAGGCCGCTGGGCGGGCACATCCGGTTCCCGGCCTCCCAGGCCGATGCCTCCTCCCTGAAGAAGGCGGATGGCGGAGGTCTGCAGCGTGGGGCCACCTCTCTCCCGCCTGCCCTGCTGGGGTGGCCTCGGCAGAACTGGGATGCCACAGGGCTGCGCACCTCTTCCTTCCTCCAGTGCTCCCTTTAATTTACGTTTACTTCTGTTCTTCATGGGATTGTGTGTCTGATTTAACATTTCTGAGTTAGAGGAAAAATAGAACATACTCCACAGAAATTTGCTTTGTGGCCGATTTTGCAGGTAGCGTGGTATCAGAGGGTGACAGAGGACACTCTAGGCTGGTTTTGTGCCCTTTCCGTTTCTCTCCGAGAGGACCAATCAGTGCCCATCTCCAGGAGGTCATTGGGACCAATTAGACCATTTTATTGGTTTTGCTCCACAAGGAAGCTGTGGACTACATACATTTTTGATCAAGTCTGTTCAGGGCATCGCTTTCATTTTGAGGAGAAACGCCTTAAGCAGCGTCGGCCAAATGAGATTCTGTTCAGTGGGAATCCTGCATCTCCATAGATATCTCCACAGTTGAAACTGTCTTCTTTTATGATATATTAAACTCAGTGAATTGAAGGCAAGCTTGTTGAGAAAAGGCTGGTCTAGAGAAATGAACATGTGTGTCTACGTAAAGCATGCACGCCCGTGTTCATTGTAGCTCGGCTGACACCAGGCCCAAAGGGGCGACACCCCGAATGCCCATCACCCGGTGAGTGAATCCGTAAAGTGTGTCTCTCTGAGCAACGGACCGTGACCCAGCCATAAGAAGGAGCGAGGCCCCAGCATGTGCTGCAACGTGAGTGGAGCTTGAAAACCTCGTGCTGAGGGAGAGAAGGAGAAGGCGACAGCACCCACTCGTGTTCCTGCCTGGAGACTCCTGTGGACAGAGGAGCCTGGGGGGCTGCTGTCCAAGGGGTCGCACAGAGTCGGACACGACTGAAGTGACTTAGCAGCAGCAGCAGCAGCAGCAAGGGAAAGAAGCCGACATGAAAGATCACGTGCGATGCGGTTCCCACTCATTTGAAGGATCCAGAACAGACAAAACCCTCGAGAGAGCAGTTCTGTGGTTGGGACGAGCTGGTCGGGGGTGTGCGGAGGGAGGAGTGACTGCTGACCGTATGGCGTTTCCTTTGGATGGAACTATCCTTCAGAGGGCGATGTACCCATTGCCCAACTTTGTGAGTCTGCCGACAACCGCCGAATCGCACGTTTTAAAAGGGTGCGTTGTGTGGAGTGTGGCTCCCATCTCTGTAAAGCCTTAGAAAAGTAGTGTGCCCCGGGAGCCGGTTCTCAGAGGCGAAAGCGCGGCCACTCGGGATCCGCTTCCCTCTGTAGCTTTAGGTTCTCGTGGTTTTGATGAGGATATTAAGGGCAGGACGGGTGTGGCCGTTTTACGGCGCATCGTTCTGCCTCGGCCGTGTGTGTCACTGATGTGTCCTCATTTGCTCCCCTCGCCTCCCGCGTTGTGATGAATACCGTCAACGCCTTCGGCTGGGTTTCTGTACACACCCAGGTCCCCTTCTGGGAGGCAGCCAGTTTCCCCCCAGTGCCACCCTCCGCCCGGCCTCCTGTGAGTCCCGCGGGACCCCCGGCAGCCTGGTGGGGGTGGGGGGTGCGGAGAGCAGCCGGCCTCTCCCCTCCGACTCGCCCGGCCCCTGCCCTGGGGGCGCCTCCCCTCTGCACACTCTCTGGTCACTGCCTGGCCCTCCAGGCACCAGCGAGCGCGGCTGTAACGCCGGTCCACCCGCAGGTCCTCATCGACTGGATCAACGACGTGCTGGTGGAGGAGAGGATCATCGTCAAACAGCTGGAGGAGGACCTGTACGACGGGCAGGTGCTGCAGAAGCTGCTGGGTGAGGCCCCGGGAGGGGTGGCCCCGGAGCTGGACCGCGCCATGCTCTCTGTGGCGACACCGGTCACTTGTCCATAAGGCGTGGGCCTGAGCCCTCGGCTCCCAGGTGGTGTCCCTGGGCCTTCAGCTTCAGTTGGGCTCCAGGGCCCTTCTCTCAGGTCCCCATGAGGGTGGCCTGGAAGATTCAGTGTTCCCTTGTCCATAGGGACTCGCCTCCTAGTGGTCCATTGCAGCCCTGGTGTCCACTGGGACTC
>SJYA01005742.1:0-19485 GCA_006410615.1 Neotragus moschatus | reverse complement strand
CTCGGAGTCCGAGAATTTGACCTTCTGGGCTTTGACGGGGCTTCCCAGGTGGCTCAGACGGTAAAGAATCCTCCTACAATGCGGGAGACCTGGTTCGATCCCTGGGTTGGGAAGATTCCCTGGAGGAGGGCGTGGCAACCCACTCCAGTATTCTTGCCTGGAGAATCCCATGGACAGAAGAGCCTACAGTCCAAGGGGTCGCAAAGAGTCGGATACGACTGAACAACTAAGTACAGCACAAGCTTTGATGAAATCGAGTCCTTCAAGGCTCCCCCTCAATTTCCCCTTGTCTGCCCACTAGCCGCAGCGGGAGGAGCTCCAGAGATACCAGGGCGGAGCTTGGAAAGCGACACCGCCCACCCGGCTCCCCAAACGCGTAGCTCGCTTGTTAGCCTCGGAAACTACAATTCCCAGGAAGCCGCACCGCAGCGGCGTCGGCGAAGGCTGCGCAAACGTCAACGGCGGCTGGCACGTTGGGGGCGTGTCCTGTGTGCCGATAGGTCGAGAGCTGGCACTGTTGCGGAGCCCGCGGAAAACGCGCAGGGAGACCTTTCCTTGCAGACTTTTTTACTACGGCTGGTGGCGGCGGCCGAGGAGGCATGGATCTCAGCGAGCTGGAAAGAGACAATACGGGCCGCTGTCGCCTGAGTTCGCCTGTGCCTCCTGTGTGCCTCAAGGAGCCCTGCGTCCTGGGCGTCGATGAAGCGGGCCGGGGCCCGGTGCTGGGTGCGCCCCAAGGGCCGGGTGGGGGAGGGGCATGATAAGGGGGATGCAAGTTGCAGTGGAACCGGAGCTGGGGTTGTACCAGACTCGAGGAGGGGGGTGATAGTGGTGATGGTGATGGCATTGGTGATGGCACCGAAAAAAAAAAAGCGGTGACGATGGACTAGAGGTGGCGGCCTTCACGGTCTCACTGGACTCCCTCTTCCCCAGGCCCCATGGTCTATGCTATCTGCTATTGTCCTCTGTCCCGCCTGGAGGATCTGGAGGCCCTGAAAGTGGCAGGTGAGCACTGAGGTGCGTCTAGGGAGGGAGTTCCTGGGCATGGGCACTGGTGGGTGCAGGCTGGAGGGGGAAAGCAGGAACTGCGGGATCCAGCCCCTCCCCTTCTCTCCCAACCCTCCTCCCAGACTCAAAGACTCTGTCGGAGAGCGAGCGGGACAGGCTTTTTGCGAAAATGGAGGAGGACGGGGACTTTGTGGGCTGGGCACTGGACGTGCTGTCTCCAAACCTCATCTCTACCAGCATGCTTGGGAGGTGACGCGTCCCGGAGGGTGGGAGAGGGGGCCGGAAGGAGGGGCAACCAGAGTGGGTTGGAAAGGATGGGTGGCTGGAACGAAGTTGACTGGGTTCTGTCCACCACCACAGGGTCAAATACAACCTGAACGCCCTCTCTCATGATACAGCCACAGGGCTAGTGCAGTTTGCGCTGGACCAGGGTGTGAACGTGGCCCAGGTGAGCTAACTGTTAGATTGCCCCTATTTGATCATCTCAGGATAAAGTAGGAGTGTAGAAGTGCAGTCGGTGACTCTGCATCAGACATACCTAGAATATCAGAAACGTGTGTTACTGCTGCTGATGTCCTACTGTTTTTATTGTATTGTATTGTCTTTTTTGGGGGGAGGCACACTGCATGGCATGTGGGATCTTAGTTCCCCCACCAAGGATTCAACCCACCCCCACCCCTGCATTGGAAGCATGGAGTCTTAACCACTGGACTACTAGGGAAGTTCCCCCAACTGTTTCTTCTACCCCAAATGTGTGCTCCGCTGAGGACCATTGTGGAGCCCCCAGCCTCACCCCCATCTAATCTCTGTCTCTATCCTAACAGTTTAGTGTCTAGAACGAATCCCACATGTTTGCCTCCATCCTCCCCCAGCCCCCTCCCCTACCAGCAGACAGTCATTTATATTTTTGGAATGTAAATCTTGACATTTAATTTTCTGAGCACCGTGGGAATTAGGAAAACTCACGGGCAAGTGGAGAAGTGAGATTAAATCACCAGAGAGAAATAGAAGTTGGCATTGCAGCCAGTGCTCTGAGGCAAAGAACAGACTGTTTTGAGAGAATCAGAAGGGCAAGTATACTTGAGATGGGGAATGTAATAAGAGAGGCCTTGCTGAGGAGGTGGCTCAGGTCCAGGACTCTGTGCAATGCCTTGGAGACAAACAAGGACTTTTGCCTATACAAAGAATGCAGAGATGCCTATGCGGTGCTGAAAACAGACAGACAAGGACCCTACCCTCAGGGGTTCATGACCAAGTCAGGGGAGACGGTGACTGGTAAGCAAATAATAAAGGTGGTTTTGAGAATAATAACAGCTATGGCGATCCCTTGTCCTGTTACTTTTCTGACCCCATTTCTGTTCCAGCCATGTGGTCTCTACTGCTGTCCAGAGTACTTGGCATGGTCCGGCCTCAGGACCTTTGCACTGGCTGTTCCCTCTGCCTAGAACACTCTTTCTCTGATCTCCCCATGGCTCATTCCCTCATTTTCTTCAGGCCTTTATTCAGATGTCACCACATCAGAGTGACTTTTCCTAAAATACCCCTGAACTGTTGAAAATTATAACCTCTTCTCAATCTGCCTGATCCTTCATTTATCTTCTTCCCTGTCTGTGGTCCTCACCAGAGTGTCTACTCTGGCATGTTCACTGCTGTGTCTCCAACACCTAGAGCAGCCCGTGGCATGCAGTAGGTGCTCAGTAAATGTAGAATGGATGTAGTGTGATCAGGGAAAGCCTCTTTGGGAGGTGATGTTTGAGCTGAGACCCCTGAGAGAAAGATGCAGCCTGGGCCTGGTCATGAGCTGAGAGAATAATATTCCAGGCAGTGGGAGCAGCAAATGCCAGGACCCTGAAGCTGGGCCATCGGCACAGTTTTTTTTCTGGGTGTTTGTTGACTGAGTCCATTTCTCTCACCACGGCAGGTGTTTGTGGACACCGTGGGGCTCCCTGAGACATACCAGGAACGACTGCAGCAGTGTTTTCCTGGCATTGAGGTGACAGTCAAGGCCAAGGCAGATGCCCTCTACCCCGTGGTCAGTGCTGCCAGTATCTGTGCCAAGGTTAGGCGCCCCCTGGCCGTGGCCAGCTCCCAGCATCCCCCTGGGCAAGGAGGCAGGCGTGGCTGCTTCCCAGTGCGTGTTGGAGATCCCAAGTGCCTGTTTTGCCCACAGGTGGCCCGAGACCAGGCTGTGAAGAACTGGAAGTTTGTGGAGAAACTGCAGGACCTGGACACTGATTATGGCTCGGGCTACCCTAATGGTGAGCAGATGGCAGCCACAGTAAACTAACAAGGCAGGCTTGGCGTGCTTCTGAGGTTTTCTAAGTTGTTCCTCTCAGCCTACTCTGCAGCAGAAGAGGCTGAGGCTCAGATAGGGGGGCCACCTGCTTATGTGTGGTAGCGTTCTATTCCAGCTGGCAGGCCCCTTTTCCCTTCTCTCTCCCTCCCTCCCTCCCTGCTGTCTCTCTGGAGCTCCAGTGAAGCACAGAGGCTCGTGGTGGACCTAAGGGGCAGAGTGAGGGGTACCCGTTCCTGTCCAGTGATCCCAGCTTGAATTCATTGTTTCTCTTCATTAGGAGGCTCAGTCTCCCTGTTTGTGAGGTAGAAATGACTGTGTCCTATCCCCAGTAAACTCTGCTGAAGACACACAAGACCAGAGGCAATGATTCAGTGCCTGGGTACCAGGAACCCTTTGGCAGTTGGATGGGGCAACCTAGCAAGTCTGGGACTGGACTTAGGTGAGGCCAAAGGGAGGAAAACCAAGTCTAGGCCAAACACAGTTTGGGCAGTGTTCATTGCTTACTGGGCACCTCGTATGTGCCTTGCAGGGCCAAGCCCTGGGGATTTAGCCATGAGCAAGGCAAGCAGGGACCTCCCTGTGGCCACTAAGTTGGTGGTTGCATGGGAAAAATGGGTGTTAACCTAATGGTCCACAAATGCTGGTTCAGTGCCTGTTGTCCTTGGGGAGGTAAGCAAGATGACCCAGAGGCAGTCTCCCTGAACTTCACCTTGAGCACCTGTTCTCAGGCAGAGGATCAGTGGGAACAGCCTGTGCAAGGGTCCAGAGACAGGAAGATGTCTCAGACAGTGATGAGTCCCTCGGGTACTCAGGAAGAGGCCTGAGATGAGGTGGTGGGCCCTCAGATGCCAAGCTGAGAAGCTGAGACATCACTGCAGAGCTCTCCTACTGTCCACCTTACCCTGCCCCCAGATCCCAAGACGAAAGCCTGGTTGAGGAAGCATGTGGACCCTGTGTTCGGCTTTCCCCAGTTTGTCCGCTTCAGCTGGCGCACAGCCCAGAGCATCCTGGAGACTGAGGCGGAAGACGTGAAGTGGTAGGTGTCTGGAAGCGAGGGTGAGAAGCCAGGGCTCCGCCCTGCCTGGGAGGACCAATCCCCCAGAAGTTGGAGTCACCACCTCTCTCCCACAGGGAGGACTCGGAGACTGGGGATCAGGAGGGCCCTGGGAAGATCAAGTCCTACTTCAGTGAAAGCCCCCAAACCTGCCCCCGCCTTCCCCATCGGTACTTCCAGGAGCGGGGCCTGGAGTCAGCCACTGTCCTCTAGGAGCAAGCCTGGACCCCTTTAACCTGCCCCACAATACCCGTCCCCCCTCAGTTCGTGATTAAAATTCTTCAAGGAAAGCCAAGTGTGGGAATTCTACTTTGGGACAGAAGTATGTTCTCTCTGCATCTGGACCTGGTCACTGACTTCTGGAACCTAAACAGGATGGGTATTGGTTGATTTGATTTTTTAAATGCCTAGTAGATTTGTTTGATGCAGAATTAGGAACCAGTATGCTGAGAAGCTAAGGGCTTCCCAGGTGGCACTAGTGGTAAAGAACCCAGCTGCCAATGAAGACGACATAAGAGACATGGGTTTGATCCCTGGGTCAGGAAGATCCCCTGGAAGAGGGTATGGCAACACACTCCAGTGTTCTTGCCTGGAGAATCCAATAGACAGAGGAGCCTGATGGGCCACAGTCTATAAGGTCACAAGGAGTTGGACACAACTGAAGTGACTGAGGGTCCCAGCACATACCACACTGAGAAGCTCCCCTTCCATACTACCCCCAGCACCCTGGTCGACTTAATGGGGTATCTCAGTCCTTTGTGGCCTGTTGTAACAAAATACCACAGACTGGGCGCTTTATAAACAATAGATACTTATATTTAACAGTTCTGGAGGCCGGAAATCCAAGATCAGGGTACCAACCCAGTTGACTTTGGGGAAGGCCCTCATCCAGATCACAGAGTGCCATCTCCCTGGGTTCTCACGTGAAGGGGTGAGGAATCTCTGCAGGGTCCCTTTTATGAGGGCACTAATCCCACCCATGAGAGAGCTCCACCCATGTGACCTTGTCCCCTCCCAAGGTGTAAGGTGTCCTCCTTACACCTAAGACCATCTTTGGGGGTTAGGATTTCAGCCTGAGTCTTTTGGGGGCTGTACAAACATTTTGACCATAGCAGGTGCCTCTTAGGCCCTTCTGGAGATACCCTGGCATGTTACAGGTATATACACAGATACATTGTAACTGAGGTTCTGTTTTTTAAACAAATGAAAACAAAGTATACCTTAGATAGTCTGCATAGCTGTTTTTAAAATAATTGTCTATTTATGTTTTGGCTGTGGCTGGGTCTTCCTTGCTGTACTTGTCTCTAGTTGGGGCAATCAGAGGGTGCTCTCTAGTCGCGGTGGTGCTTGCACTTCTCATTGCAGTGACTTCTGTTATGGAGCGCGGACTCTAGGACACATAGACTTTGGTAGTTGCCGCTCTCAGACCCAGTTGCCCTGTGGCATGTGGAATCTTCACACACCAGGGATTGACCTGTGTCCCCCACATTGGCAGCTGAATTCTTAACCAGTGGACAACCAGAGAAGTTCAGGCATAGCTCTTTTTACCACATATATCTTAGGATATTTCAAATACGTGTCCAGAAGCCTTCCTTGTTCTGATAACAGCTGCAGATTCCTCTGTGGTGTAACTGTCTTGTTTATTTAACACCTTGAGTAGACTTTGAGTTGTGCCCCAGCTTTCTGTTAAACTTGTACAGCAGGGAATGACAGGTTTGCCATCATTTTCTCACACTGTTGTGTCTGTAAGAACAAATTTCTGGGGGTAGGTTTCCTGGGTTAAAGGGGCTATCTAATTTGAAGAGATATATCCAGATTCCCTCTGAAGGCTTGTGCTCAGTGGCACTCCCACAAACAATGTAAGGGAGCATTAGTTTCCCTCACAGCCGTGCCAGCACCAGGACAAGTTTATCTCACTCCATGAGAAATTTGGAAGTCAGGAGCTCAAGATTAGATACTATCTTTGTTTTTTCTGTTTTTTTTTTTTTTTTTAAACTTTATTTTGTTGCATCAAGTTCTACTTGTGACATGTGGGATCTTCCACTGAGGCCCATAGGTTTCTCCCACTGTGGCACAAGGGCCCTGTAGCTGCAGTATGCAGGCCTAGAGTGCAGTATGTGGGATCCTAGTTCCCTGACCAGGAATCGAACCCATGTGCCTTGCATTTGAAGGCAGAGTTTTGACCAGTGGACCACCAGGGAAGTTGCAAAGATACTGTTCTTTTAGTCCATCTTCTATTTTGCCAGTTTAGGTGGCTTTTGCCTCTCATGATCCCGGGATGGCTGCCACAGCTCAAGATATCACATCCCAACCTTCAAAGGCCTCTGCTACAAGCAGCCACCTTTTCTTTTCCTGGCTGAAAGGAGGACACGTCCATCCCTGAAGCAATCTGTTCCAAGGGGAATGGAATATCTGGGGTAAAGGATTAAATACTGATACCTGGGAGTAGGGAGAAACTCCATATCTGCCCATTCCCCCAACTCTTGATCCCTAGACACACACCTTGACTAGAACAGTAGGATTTTATTTCATCCTCTTTTTTAATTTCACCTTTTTGGGTTTTTGTTTTTTTGGCTGCATGGCCTGTGGGATCTCAGTTCCCTGACCAGCGATTAAACCCAGGCCACAGCAGTGCAGGCGCTGAGTCCCAACCACTAGACCACCAGGGGGCTCCTGAACAGTGAGATCTTAGTGGAGAAGGAGAGAGAATATTTGGCTGTGCCAGTTCTGTGTTGCGGCATGTGGGATCTCTTTTGGGAGGGCTGTGCTGGATCTGATAGTACATGGACTTCTGTAGTTGTGGTGCGTGGGCTTAGTTACCCCATGGCCTGTGGAATCTTAGTTCCCCCTGGTCGGGGAACTGAGACCCCACAAGCCATGACCAAGCATCGAACTCACATCCCCTGCATTGGCAGGCAGATTCTTAACCACTAGACCTCCAGGGAAGTCCCAGCGTGTGGGATCTTCAGTCCCAGCATGAGAACTCTTGATTGTGACATGTGGGATCTAGTTCCCTGACCAGGGGTCAAACCCGGACCTTCTGCATTGGGAGTGCGGAGTCTTAGCCAATGGACCACCAGCCAAGTCCCAGCTCTTCACTTTTTAGTAAATGCTCTGATGGCAAAAAAAGAAAAACCAGGGCATTGTGGGAGTATTATTTATGGAGTGTGTATTTTTTGTCAGCCAAGGCTGCCATAGGAAAGTATCTTACAGTGGGACACTTAACCAGCAGAAATTAATTTTCTCACAGTTCTGGAGGCAGAATCCAGATGAAAGTATCGGCAGGGCTGGTTTCTTCTGAGATCTCTCTCCTTGACTTGTAGATGGCCGTCTTCTTCCCTGTCACCCCTCCCTCTGTGTGTGTCCTAATCTCTACTCATAAGGACTCCAGTCGTATGAGATTGGGGCCCACTCATAGGACTTCAGTTTACCTTAACTGTCTCTTTTTTTAAAAATGTTTATTTGTTGGTTTATTTTTGGCTGTGCTGTGTCTGCTGCTGCACAGAAGAGCTACTCTAGTTTCAGTGTGCAGGATTCTCTTGGTGCAGAGTGCGGGCTCTGGGACATGCAGGCTTCAGCAGTTGTGGCTCGAGGGTTCTGGAGCACTGGCTCGGTAGTTGTGTTTCAGAGGCTTAGTTGCCTCAGGGTGTGTGGGATCTTCCCAAAGCAGGGATTGATCCTGTGTCCCCTACGTTGGCAGGCGGATTCTTAACCACTGGACCACCAGGGAAACCTCTTAACTGCCTCTTTAAAGGTTTATCTATAAACATATTTACATTCTGAGGTACCAAATCTTAGGGCCTCAGCATCACTTTTGAGGGTGGATGGGTGCAATTCAGTTCTTGAGAGAACACCCCTGCACTCTGAGTCCTGTGCTGGACATCGGGAAGCCAGGGCTGACCAGTCACAGTCACAAGCCTCCACCGAGGATCTGAGAGCTCCCAGAGTGTACATGGGGAGGCCAGCTCCAGCCTGGAGCTCCTGGCCTAGAGCCTGAAGACCTGACTGGCTGAGAGCTGAAGTGTGAGAGGGATGAAACAGATAACAGAAGGGTAAAAGTGGTTCTGGGCTTCTCTGGTGGCGCAGGTGGTAAAGAATCCACTCACAATGCAGGAGACCTGGGTTCGATCCCTGGGTCGGGAAGATCCCCTGGAGAAGGGAGTGGCCACCCACTCCAGTATTCTTACCTGGAGAATCCCACGAACAGAGGAGCCTGGCGGGCTACAGTCCACGGGGTCGCAAAGAGTCGGACCCAACTGAGCAACTAAGCACGCACACATGCAAAGGTGGTTCTGGGCAGTGGGAATGGCAAGTGCAGAGACCAGCGATGAGAGGACCTATCTGCAAGAAGGCCCCAGAGTAGAGGTGATGAGGCCAAACCTTGGGAAGAGCTGTGACCAACCTGTTTTTCTGCCTAAAGACATCTTTCTATTTACCCCTCTGCCTCTGGCTATCACTATAGTTGCCAAATATAAAACCTGATTCCATTTGTTTTTGTTTGTTTTTTAATTCACCTGCGAGGCTTGTGGGATTTTAGTTCCCTGACCAAGGATCAAACCCACACCCTCTGCAGTGGAAGCGCAGGATCTTAACCACTGGACCACCAGGGAAGTCCCAACCTGATTCCATTTGTAATTCTGCCCTTTTCTATGCCATAAATGTTGAGTATCTCAGACTTGCCTGCTTCCCTCTCAGAATTATTAGAAATACCATTCATCTTGAAATCATTGGACCTCTGATGGCTTCCCTGATAGCTCAATTGGTAAAGAATCCGCCTGCAATTCAGGAGCCCATGGTTCGATTCCTGGATTGGGAAGATCCCCTGGAGAAGGGATAGGCTACCCACTCCAGTATTCTTGGACTACTCTGTGGCTCAGCTGGTAAAGAATCCACCTGCAATGAGGGAGACCTGGGTTGGGAAGATCCCCTGGAGAAGGGAATGGCTACCCAACTCCAGTATTCCGGCCTGGAGAATTCCATGGACTTGCAAAGACCTCCCTGGTGGCTCAGATGGTAAAGCGTCTGTCTGCCATTCAGGAGACCCGTGTTCGATCCCTGGGTCAGGAAGATCCGCTGGAGAAGGAAATGGCAATCCAGTCCAGTACTATTGCCTGGAAAATCCCATGGACAGAGGAGCCTGGTAGGCTACAGTCCATGGGGTCCCAAAGAGTTGGACACGACTGAGCGACTTCACTTAAGAAGGAGAAACTGTTACCCTTTTTCCTCCCGGCTGGTGACAAGCAGAAACTAGGGGGTACTATCAAGCTGTAACTCACAAATATTTCTTCTAACGAAAGTCTAGTAGGACTTCCCTGGTGATCCAGGGGATAAGACTCCACGCTACCAATGCAGGGAGCTCAGGTTTGATCCCTGGTCAGGGGAACTAAGATCCCACATGCCGCAACTAAGACCCTTGCGTCACAACTACTAAATCCGTGAGCTCCAGAGCCCATACACCATAACTTGAGAAGCCTGTGTCCCATGAGGAAGGCCAGCAGCATCAAGTTCACCAGGCAGTTATAAATGTGGAGTCCAGCTGTTTGGAACTGAGGCAACCTTCCTAAGACCATGATAGAGAACCAGGAGAATCACAAAGAAGATGGAATTGGGTGGAAAATAAAGAATAAATATGTGAGTGAAAAAAAAAGAAATGTGGAGTTCAGGTTCTCACATCAGACCTGCCTAAGATCCCCAAGGTTTTATTTAAACTGAAGTTGACAACATTTGTGTCTTGAAAGTTTCAGACGATTGCTCCCACACTCCTCAGTACAGCCTTGTGGGTTTTTCCTCTGATTCCCTCATTCATCCCCTTCTGCCCATTTTTTAGTTCCTGTCCCAAGGTCCTCCAATCTCACCCTCCCCCAGGCTTGCTTGCTGGTGCCCTACAAGAGTGTCAGTCGGATGGATTACACCCCCCCCAAACCTTCTGTGGCTCTCACCCCCCTCATTAACTGGTCCAAGTGCCTTTGCCTAGCATTCAGGGCATTCCATGTTCTGACCCCAACATCCATGCTCTGTTCCAGCCTTTCTGAGCACCTGGGAGTTCCCAGAACCTGAAACCCTCAGGCCTCCTTGAAATGCTCTTCCCCATGGCCTGGCTGGCACTCCTTCCAAGGTTTACCTCACTCCTCTTCCTTAAATGCCTGTTTCTCTTCTTTGTCACAATAGCTGTATATATAAAACATCAGCAACAACAGTGGTTATGGATGATGTCTACATTTATTGAGTGTTAATTACATGCCAGGCATTTTCTAAGCATTTTGTTTGACATCCCTACCATTAGGAGATGGAGCATAGAGCACCTCCCTTTTAAATAAGAGCTGTCTTTAGTGACTCAGTGAATAGAAAGCAGAGGTGACACTGTGTGACCTTTTTTTTTTTTTTTTTTGGCCACATTGCATGGCTTCTGAGATCTTAGTTCCCTGACCAGGGGTCGAACCCAGGCCCTGGCAGAAAAAGTGCTGAGTCCTTACCACTGGACAGCCAGGGAGTTCCAACACTGACTTCTACAACTTGCTAATCAAAAGTGAGACGACTTCCATATTCCACATGACTCTCTTTCTTGGGACACGTACCTGTAGAACCCAATGGCTTGTTATGAGGAAGCCCAAGCCACTGTGATGGACCCTCTGTAGTTATTCCAGCTAAGAGCCACAGCTGAGGTTCAAGGCAAGGGCCAGCACTAACCACCAGATGTGTGAATGTGATTCCAGTCCCATCCACAATCTGAAGTTGCATGAGAACTTGAATGAGCGAGCCACCCAGCTGAGCCCAGGGAAAGTCCAAAACCATGAAAGATAATAATGGTTGTTTTACACCACTAAGTTTGGAGTTATTTGTTACACAGTATTGCATACCATAACAACTTGTATTAACTCATTCAGTTCTCCCAATAACCCTATTAGAGGAACAATTATGATCCCCATTTTACAGATGAAGAAACTGAGGCTCATAAATGCTGGGCAATATGCCCAAAGTTACCAAATGAGTAAGTGGTAGAACTGAGGTTTGAACCCAGGTGAATATACTACAGAGTCAATGTCATAGGCATCATTCTCTGTGGTCAATATACCATGACTCCCTGACCAGCACTCCTTCCCCTTCTCCTGGTTCCAGCCCGTAAATTTCTTTAGGGGAGAGGCAACCGCTCCCCCATCCATCAGTTCATGTGGCTCAGATGGAACTCATCTCACCATGGACTTTAGGTACAAAGAAAACAGGTCAGGCCAGTGAGAGCACAGCACCTCTCCTGACGCAATTATTGACATTAGTGATGGGCTTATGAGGAGATCGGATCAATGAGAGCCAGCCCTGGAAACTTTGTTGGTTTTACAGAGAGATAGGCCCTTTTTTTTTTTTTTTTTCCCACTAAAATCACGGAGTTGCTGGTCCCTCTTTGCTAATGTGAGGAGATCCTCTCTCAGAGTACAGCTAAGGGAAAAAAAAAAAAAAAAAGATTCCTAACATCATTTAAGAACCCAGACACAGCCATTCCTGAAACTTATCACAGTCTTGGCTAAAGGCTTTGATTTTTGGTTTGGTTTTCGCTGTGCCTCAGGATCTTAGTTCCCCAATCGGATCAAACCTGTGCCTTCTGCAGTGGAAGTGCAGAGTCTTAACCACTGGATGGCCAGGGAAGTCCCTAAAGGCACTTTGAACTGAGTTTGTCTCTGGCATCTGAAAGATGCTAATATGCTACTCGCTCAGTAGGACACTTTGCATCTTATGTTATTTCATCATTCTTGAGGGCAAGGAATGGGCCTGATATATCTTAGCACAGTGCCTGGACACACGAGGCATCCACCAATCTGTGCTATTGAACAGAAGTAAAAGAGATATCCTAAAGGGATATCAATCCTAAAGGAAATCAACCCTGAATATTCACTGGAAGAACTGAAACTGAAGCTCCAATACTTTGTTCACCTGATGCAGAGACTCAGTGGAGAAGACCCTGATACTGAGAAAGACTGAAGACAAAAGGAGAAGGGGGTGGCAGAAGATGAGATGGTTACACAGCATCACTGACTCCATGGACATGAATCTGAGCAAACTCTGGGAGATATAACCGTGGAGCCTGGTAACCTACAGTCCACAGGGTCGAAAAGCGTCAGATGCGACTGAACAGGATCCTGGTGACTGAACAGGAACAAAAGGGATATTGCCCCTATTTTCCAGGTGAGGAAACTCTCTCTCCTGTGGATAAGGAGGAGGATTAAAGACTAATGCTTACAACCCAAATCTTGAGTCCAGTCCTTTGCTTTAGGGCCAGGAATTGCATTTGTTTTGGCTGAACCTTGAAGTGTGCAGGATCTTAGTTCCCGGACCAGAGGTGGACCCCCTGCAATGGAAGCTCAGAGTCTTAACCACTGGACCACCAGAGAAGTCCCAAGGAATGGCATTTGGGAGAAATGGAGGAAGGAATGGGCTGCTTAATCAGAGGTGAATCCCATAAAAGGGTGTCTGGAAGTCTGTACAAATCAAGAAGCTTGGTGGGACTGGTGGCACCCTGTGGGCGAGCACGCCTCTTCTTGTCAGTCCTTCTTCTGGACCCCTCCCGATTTCTGGCATCCGAATATTCCAAGTTATGAGATGCTCTAGGGTATAGACAAGCCCTCATTTACATGCTCGCACGAATCAGTCGCTCTAACTTTAGGACCTGAGGATTCAAGAGACGCTTTCTGGCAACTATCCTTTCCACCCATTTCCCCCAAGAAGCAGCCACATCACGTGCTCTAACTGGAAAGTTTATTTAGGGGGTAGAGGGGAAAAATGAACTATTAATACAGTTGGGTTATTTCTCAAATAATCTGGGGAGGGGCGAGTCTTTGGGGACCGAGGGAGGAGGGATGGGACTCTGGAAACTACAAGGCGGAGAGGGACAAGGGTGGGACGCTGGCTGCCTTGAGGGGCGGGGTCGGGGGTGGGGCAGAGGAAGCGTATCTTTCATTTAGGGTCGGGCGCCCCCTAGGGGCCGCTGCCACTTCCACTGCCACTCCCGCTGCTCGCTGAGTCCAGGATCCCGGTGCGAGAGCGGCGCCAGCGCCGGGAAATGGTTCCCCGGGCCCTTCGTGCACGTCTGGGACGCGGCAACATTGAGACGGAAATGTTGAGGCAGTGACCAGAGCCGGGATCCGCCACTGCTAGCGCGTCGCCCAGAAGCGAGCGGCAAAGCTCCGCTCCGTCTGCAAAAGTCTGGGGCGAAGGAGTGGACTCAGGACCTGAGTAGGTGGGGTCCAGAGACCCAGGGGGCTGTGGCGAGATCTTAGGGCAGGCTATTCTCATTTCTGGGTCCTCCCGGGAGTCCAGGGGGCAGGACCATAGTGGAGGTGAGGCCATGGGGAGGGCGAGCTCTTACAGGGGTCTCAGGGGACTCCGGCGGGGGGAGAACCAGATTAAGACTGAGGCCTTGGGGAAGGAGACTCTGATTTCTGGGCCTTCCTCTGGACTGTGGTTGGGCCTAGAGAAGAGACCATCCTTTCTGTGTGTGTGTGTGTGTGTGTGTGTGTGTTAGTCGCTCAGTCATGTCCGACTCTTTGTGACCGCTCGGACTGCGATCCGCCAGACTCCTCTATCTCATGGAATTCTCCAGGCAAGAATACTAGAGTGGGTTGCCATTCCTTTCTTAAGGGGATCTTCCCGACCCAGGGATCGAACCCAGGTATGCTATACTGACAGGCAGATTCTTTACCATCTGAGCCACAAGATAAGCAGAGGTTAGGGAGAGGGCAAATCTGGACTCAGTGGACCTTAGGGATGCTACAGATATATCCTGCTATGGAGACTGGGCTGCAGAAGGGGAAAGGGTGGGAGTGGGGGTTTTTTGATGTGTCATGCCAGTCCAGACTCTGGGACCTAAACGTGTTGACCCTGGACACAGTAGGGGTAGGTGTCAGTCTCTTCCCTGGTTCCTCTGCCCCATGCTCACCTGCCCATAAGTAGTGCAGCCAGGCTCGCAGCCCCTCTTTTCTAGGAGTGGGAGCCAAGTCGGGCTGCAGATGACATCACTTTCGCAAGTGGCAAACCTGGGAATGGTGTGTGGAGAGAAGAAGGTGGAGAAAGGCTAGTGGGATTCCTGCTCTCCAAGGCTTTGCCCCACATGTCCCTTACCAGATCCAGGCCCCGCCTTTTAGAACCACACTCCTACAAAAACCATTTCCTAGATTTCAACCCGCCCCATATTCTCTGCATTTACCCAGGACCCTGTCACTTGGGAATTCATTCTTGCCAACCTCAGACTATCTGTTCCAGGCCAGTCCCACCCTTTTAGCTCCTCTTCGCAATCAAGAGGCCCTACGCTTTAAAAAAAAAAAAAAAAAAAAAAGGCCTGTTCCACGGAAGGCTACTCCTCCGTACTGCCAATCATAGAAGCCAGGGTTTCCACAAGCTCTGCGGCTTTCTGCTGCTGCTGCTACTAAGTCGCTTCAGTCGTGTCCGACTTTGTGCCACCCCATAGACGGCTTAGAATGCCTAGTCCTTTAGACTTGGAGGCTTTGGACTCAGGCCACGCCCCTTCAGGTGCCTGGAGGATCAAGAGGCAGATCCCTCATTTGGCCCCGCCCAAACTATAGGCCACGTCACTCAGACACCGCCTCTCCTACCAGGCATGGCAGAGCTCAGAGCAGAGCGGCTGCGTCTGGCGTACCCCCAAGAGCAGCAGGTGGAAACGACTGCGAAGGGCAGCCTGGAGGTGTTCCAGGAAGGATTCGCACCTGGACATCGAGAGAGACAGGACGGATAGATCAGGATGCGCAAGGGCTTTGGCCCCTAGTTGGGGCAACCGGAGCAAAGAACACAGAGACATGCCCGAGGTGGGTGTACTCACCTGGGGCTCAGCTCCCCACAGCGCACTGGGACGAGCCCAGAGTCCGATGCCTCTGGTGGGTTCATCTCTGAGGGAAAAGAGGGCCACAGAGAAAGGGACTCCAGCGAGTTCCAGTCTTGTGTCCTCAGAGCTGAGGAACTAAGGCTTGGGGTCCCTCTGAACTGGGAAACCTTAATTATGTAAGTCCTCCCAAACATAAAAATTAGAGACACTTCGCTTGGGATGTAAATACAGCTTCAGTTAGTAATAACCACAAGTCAAAATCAACTTGTCATTTATTACGTTCCTGGCAGCGATGTAAGTTCCCATATGGTTACATATACTCCTTTACAACATTCTTATTAGGTAGGTCTGTTATTTCTCCTCATTTCTTAATGATCCACATGAGGCTCAGAAAGGTTGAGTGACTTGCCCAGGGTCACACAGCTATGAAGTGGCAGTTGGAATTTGAACCTTGGCAGTCCGTGGTCTTTAATCACCACTAGACCCAGGTGCCTCCTTCCGTCACCCTAAATCCCTCTGGTAAGGAAATTCTGGCATTGTTGTGGTTGAGTTGAGGTTTCTGGATGTTAGAGTTTAGGCATAATCTGGAATGCTTACCTTCCAGGTGCAGCTGGTCTGTGCCCAGATTAATCATCAGCCTAAGGTGTCTCTGTGATCTAGCTGGGAGTGGGTGGCTCCCTCCACAAGCCCCCAGCAGCATCCATGCCAGGATCAATTGCAGGGCCCAGGCCAAGGCCCTGGGTCGAGTGCGACCCCTGCAGGCCATGTCCGCCTGAGATGAGAGGTAGCAGGAATGCAGGGTTGAGGTTCAGTTGTCCCTTTCTGGTACCTCAGGGTGGCACTGTCCTGATGCACAGCCAGGAGACAGTGCCAGGCAGACAAAAGAATGGGCAGCTGATGAGGAAGCAATAGCCAAACACTAAATTCCCCAGGGACCAGCAAGGCCTGCCTCTGACCCAGGAGCCCCCCATGGGGGGTATATGTCCCCTCCATCCCTCCAGGTGCAAGTGACCTCACTCCTGTTTGACCATGGTTCCCCATCTCCCTCCCCTGAAACAATCTCCCACTCTACAGGACCCCAGGCAACCACCTGCATCCTCTAAGGGGACCTCCTGGATTTTCCAGTCCCCTCTTCTGTGCAGTAATTCCATCCTCTCCTCTGCCCAGTCTCCTCCCTCCTTCCCGCTTGATCCCTGCTGGCCCCTTTCATGGTCACCTTCTCTCTCTCGGCCTACAATCGGCTTAGGAACTGCCACCCAGGGCCAGACCTTTGGAGCCAACCTTGACTGCAGGACTCGGGTTCTGCCCCTGGGATCCAAAGTCCCCAGGGCAGGGGAAACTGGGGGTCTGTGAAGTCAAGGCAATTCTTTCCCCCTCTCTTCTTCCTCTGGCTACTTCTGGCCACCTCTCACCTGTTAGTCGAACTGGAGCCTAGGCTGCTGCTGAGACACCTCAGGCTCAAATCCAGGAAACAGCGACAGCTGAAAGGGGTGTGGTTTGATGTGGGGGAGTGGTTTTCCCTAACCCCTCCCTCTGCTCCAGGTGACCAAAGACCAGAGGATCTGGGGCTGGTGTGTACACATCCTTGTGTTTGTCTTTCCGTAGAGGTTGTAACTTAACCTCTGTATGTGTGAAGAGTGTGTGTGTGTTGGATGAGGGTGTGTTTGTGTGCATGTGTGTGCGTACTGAGGGTTTATATGTGTTTGTTGTGTGAGGGTATGCTTACGCAAATCTCTTGGGTTTGTGTGCATGTGTGTGTGTATGTTCAAAATCTGGGTAAGGAGGTCTGTAAATGTTCCAAGCCTGGTGTGTCCAGTTGAGTAAGAGTCAGATAATAAATGCTGGGGAGAGGGATGTAGGAAGAGGGTAGGTATCCTGCAGAAATAGTGTGAACAGGTCGGTGGATAAAAGTTGTTGACTATGAATGTTGACGATGAGTGAATAAGGAGGTACCGTGTGTGGAGACGGTGTGTGTCTCCCTCTAAAATGTGTGTGTGCACACCCTCTCTGAAGTTTCTGTGAATTTTTGTCCCCTGCAAACATTCCCTCAATTCATTCAACAAACATTTATTGAGCACTTATGGTGTACCAGCTTCTGAGGATGCAATGTTTTGACTAAGACATGAAAATCTCAATCCTCGTGGAGCTGACAGTTTAGTGGCAGTGTCCAATAAGTAAAACGGCCCTCCAAAATAAACTAAAACTAAAAGAAAGAAAGAAAAGCAACCTTCCAGTGAGTGCAGGAGTACGTATATGCGTGTCCATGTTTTGTACTGGGAGGATAATGTGTCTGTATTTTGCATACCGTATTTAGTGTGCAGCTGAGCTTCCCTTGGTGTGGATTATGGTTGTGTGTATGCCTGCATATGCTTGTGTTTGTATGTGTTGTGTGTGTCTGCATTGGTGTGTCTATGTCTGTGTTTTCTAAGTTCCTGTTTGGATGTATGTTTGCAGAATGTCAGTTTGTCTGTATATGTGTTTCTGTGTTTGCTTCGTATGTGTTTGTATGTGTGTGTTTGCAGAATGTATGTTTTGTGGCGTTTCCAGAATGTGTTAGTAGGTGTATGTGAGTCTATTTGTTGAATATGCGTTGGTGTGTTTATGTTCACGTGTAAGTTTGCAGTATGTGTGTGTGTGCGCCTGTGCTGGTAGAGTGTGCATGTGTTTTTGTGAGCAATGACCACTACCACAATCTCTCTCTCTCTCTCGTCTCAGACTAGTGCAGAGTTTTTGTCTGTCTCTTTTACGGATGTACTCCCAAAATCCAAACCACTTCTTTGCACACAGTAGGTGCTCAATACCTGTTGAATAAATGAATCAAGAGGCACTGTCTCCTGGCCGCTGCATGAGTACACAGCTGTTGGCTTCAGCAACCAATATCCAGTGGACTTAGCCCTCACCCGCTCCATCCTGGGGTAGTCCAGAGTGTTCGTGGGTCATATCTGTCCATCTTCTAAGCCGTGCCTCCCGATAACCTTTCCTTTCCCCTGACCTTCGCCCCCAACCCTGCGCTCATATTTCAGCACGACGGACAGGAGTGCTCCAGATCAGCACCACGGAGAGTTCCCTAGGCTGCAGGCTGAATCGGGGGCAAGAGAAATGTCTCGACCTTGGACAGAGAAGTGCGAGGAACAGACTCGGAGAGATGGCAACAGAAACATGCCGACAGAGACAGAGAGAAACAGATCAAAGCAACTCAGGCAAAGGCTCAGAGATGAGCAGAACAGCGCCTGGGGAACACCAAGGAGTAGACTTCGGAGTGGCTCCCTTTGCCTGTCAGAGGTCGCTCCGGCCCGGTGACCGCGCCCTCCAGGGCCTTCGAGAAAGCTATGGGCTGAGACCTTTGGGAAGCCGCCACCCCGCCGTGCCCTCCAGTGTCAACGTTGCGGGTGGGGGCTTCCACTCCAACTCTGGGAAGCATTGTTGGCTTGGCCTCAGCAGTAGGAACACTGCGGGGGAGTGGTGAAAATCGCTCCCGCGGCCCCCCTCCCCAACTACCAGCTAATCGTTCCTATAAATACAGCCCAGCCTAGCCTGGCTTCTTAATCCTGACGAGGAGGGAGGGGGTCGCTGGGGGAGGGGGCGGCAGGGTTCCCCGAGGAGTCTCTGCTTGGGAAGGGGGTTCGAATATGCCTGTGTTTTTCTGAGGGGGCATCTCCTATGAGGACGGGTCTCCTCAGCGCAGATACACTCTGTAAGAGACTCTCCTTGGGATATGAAGTCTCGTGGATGGGGGCAATTTCTCATAGAGACTATGGCTTTTATGGGGTCTTTCATTGAGGGTGCCCTCACCAGGCTCCCCAAGTGAAATATCCTGGCGCGGATCCTTCTCTACGGAAATGTCTCTTCTTAGGAGGGTGGGCTTTTGAAAGGAAGTGTCACCTCTCAGAGACTATCTGTTTCAGAAATGATTGTCAGGGTGAAAGGAGTTCCTGATTGGAAAGGACCTCCCTGCGGGGACTACCTCCCCGTGGGAATGTGTCTCTCTGAGGGGATCACTGCAGGGAGGGAGTTGTCTGCATAGGGAATGTATCTTAGTGAGCTTGCCTCCCTTGGGGTGTTTCTTGCGTTGGGAGCCGACCCACAAGGATGTCTCTCCCGTGGCACGTCTTTCCTTACGGGGGTCTCACGGTAGCTTGACTTCACTAGGGGCATCTGGAGCCTCCCCCACGCTTACGCCTTTTCCCCCAGCGAGGGCAGCCTCGGCCAAGGCCGGGCTCGGGCGCCCAGACGCAGTGACGGTGCCGGGTCCGCCCCACTTTGCTCCGCCCCCGCCACCTCCCTCCGGTTCTCCCCCCGCCC
>SJYA01005741.1:0-19835 GCA_006410615.1 Neotragus moschatus | reverse complement strand
CTACCGGTTCTAGTGTTCAGCTGCAAACTCACTCCTGGCCATAGTGTGCTAAAGATTGGTATCCAAAAATCATGTGTTCCTAAAGTTCTTTGCATTTCCTCTAGTTGCTAAAACACTTAAGACTCAAAAGCATATGAGGGTATTGAATATAACTCTCATAGAGTGAGATTATAGTTTATTAATCTGTAGAAATAAGACTTGCTTCTACAAAATAAGATGGAATGTATGCTAGACTTGGTGTTTTTTTAAACTCATGTTTGGTTGTTAATGTCAATCAATGTTACTGCTTTATGATATTCGTATTCACAGTTGTCTTTCAGAGAAATCACCAATTTGTAAGGATTGAATTGAGGTGGGAAGAAAGGACTGACTGAGAATGAAATGGGTGGAGTTATTTCGATAGTTAATATCACAAATACATTCCTAGCCACTTGCTATTTGAGGTTCCTAAAGCTTATCATCTTAAGAGTCATATAGATACAACCTTTTAAAAATATAACAAGCATGTACTATTTTATCTGTGTATTCTACATTTAAAATGGATCTGGTTTACTATATGATGTTACTATGTGCTTCGGGACATTGGTAAATGATGATACTGCCCACCATCTTATTATGGATCTATTTCAAACTGAACAGTTCACATGACATCTTTGTATTTCCTAGAATATGTTTTTAAAAATCAACATGTAATTTTATTCATGGGCTCAATAGAATTTAGCTCATTTTACTGAAGATGGAGTTCACTGATGTTCTTATGGCTATATAATCATTTCATTTTTTTCTTTAATATTATATGTTAAAATTTACTTCTGTATTCTGTGAAGACTAATACCAAATGCAGTTTATTTACAATCAATGAATGCCCTACCATATTTGACTTCCTTCTTTCCAGTCTCATTTTATGTTTATTTTTACTTTAAAAAAAATTTTAACAAAGGATAATTATATTTTATTAAAAAAAAACTGAGTTTACAATTGGTTGGTAAGAGTGAATATTTCAAATGATTTAAATTCCTGAATAGTGTTATAACTTCTTGATGAACTTATAATTTTTTTCATGCATAATTTCTGGATATAATTATCTGCATTATTGTGTTTAGGATCCATAGATTGTTTGGACGCTTATTTTCTTCATTGTAATTCAGTTCTACCATTCTCTGTTTGTACACTGAAAGATATATATATATATATATTTTTAAAGGCTAACATCATGTGGAAAAACACATGTAATTAAACTTCTAAAAATGTATTTTAAATTTTCTTTTAAAAATTAGGAATGCTAGCCTATTTTCTACATGGAATCTGATCATGTTGCAGTTAGGGAGGAAGCAGAGGTGTGGTTATGATACAGATTTTGAGATAAAGTAGCTGAAAAAGTAGCCTTAACATTTAGGTAACCCTGAAGGTATGTGATAATTGAGAGCAGAGGCTTTCAGGAAACTCCTCTGGATATGTTCCAATGTTGTATTCCAATGTAACCCTACGGTAGTGTGAGACGGAAAGCAAGATAATCAGTTGCATTAAAATGGATGGTTTTCTGAAGCCAACCAAGTGATTTTGTATGTGTGCAGCATAGGTTTTTTTTTTTTTAAGAAGACCTATTTAAAGATCATTCATAAACTGAAACAGTGTGCCAATTATTTTGTTGTTGTTGTTCTGCTTTCTGCTACCTAACACGACTGAAGCCACTTAGCAGCAGCAGCAGCAGCAACGTTAATGGCACAGCCCTTCAAAATATCTAGATAGGCCATTGTTTCTCAGTAAATGATGTGCCAGCGAGGAGGTAGATAAATGCATAAGAAATGTGTGAGAAATATAATCTCCAGAGAACATTTCACTTTGAAATAGTTTAATGTAGTTTGAGAAGGAGGAAAGGATTACCTGAAGTAGAATATTTTTTTTCCAAGTGGAAAATGTTCTAGAATACTTTCCACGGTGAAAAGAAAATGCCTACTACCGACCAAAAAATGGAACTTATGTTTTCATTTATTATATAATATTTTAAATTATCTGGAAGACTGTCATTTTTGAAATTAAAATGTTAGTTTTGAATATTAAATATGCTTTTAAGTACATTTATAATAAACTGTCACAATATATTAAGATTAAAATGTCTTAGTTAAGTAGATGCTGAAATGTACAATTCTTCAAAGGCAAGAAAAGTAACACAAAATATACTTTTTCAGATTCTAAATATATTAATTTCCCAATGTTTATGCTTTCATTTAAAATCTGTAACTTGTTGCATTCACTCTTTCTTTGATTGATTTTAGTGCCATGTTTGAGACTTCTTCATGGTTTGTCATTAAAGTTTGTCATATCACATTATATGTTACATATTTTTATTATTCATGCCATTGTGTTGATTCACATTTCCATGTCTAACTATAAATTTGCTGATTTCTTTCTTTTGTTTCCATCATTATGTGCATTTAATTCATTGAAGAACAAGAAAAATATAACTCATCCACAAAAGGTAAATATTAACGTAACTTTTTAACAATTGAATATTGTTTCTTTTCTCTCATAGTGTATGAGTTACGTAACTGCATTTTTTAAAATAATGAGCTACATTATTTAACAGATAGCTTTTTGCCTGCAGTGATTTTGTAGGGCATCTGGTGTCAATTGTTTTGTATTGTGAGCAGTTCACATCAAAGAAGAGAGGATTAAAATTAAGAGTATTTTTGCTTCAAAATTTACTTTTCAACACTGAGAACTAGAAAGCAATTCTCTTTAGAGAAGAGTAGCATATTTATTTTATCTTTTTTGCATTCCCTTGCACTCATAGATACAGGGTTTAATGCTTACTGTCTGTGATGCAACGAGGAAAAAATCCCTAGGTTTTCCTTCTAAACAGCAGTAACCTTATGGAATATTTGGCCCCCTGCAGTCATGCATTGGAAAGCACCTGCCAGAATTCTGCTCCTCTTGGCCCCGGGAGGGTTAGAACACATATCAGTTCTTCCTTCTTGAGGGACACTGGAGGGAAACCGTTTACCCTGCTGTTTTGGCACCTTGCTGACCTGCCCTGGCCTTTCGGACCACATGTGACATTTGGTCTCTGTACTTGAATCTCATGTAGAGCAGACATCAACCCACTTTCACGTGCCACCTTATTAGATGTGACTATTGGCTTGGTAATTAAATATTTGAATATGAGGTTTCAGCTTAAATAATATTAGCAAAGCTAAAAGATTATATAATTTAACAAAAGTACCTTTGCTCACTATTTGTAGCTTGATGATGTAATTATTGTTCCCAGTAACTCTAAAAGTTAGTCCTGGGAGGACCATCATACTTTTATGGAAGATAAAGCTCAGACTGAGAGAGGTTCAGAGATTTACCCATCCACCCTGGTGACATAGATTACAAGCCCATCTCCCACTCCTTCCTCTGTACTTGATTGCATTCTATTTTAATGGCACAAATCCCAAGTTTATATTCCTAACTTTGAGCACAGTGAAGTATGTGTTATGTCTCTCAGTGTCATAGACTGAAAATGGGAGGTCATATTCAAGTACTTACATTAGTTTGAGTTTAAGAAAATTTATTTATATTCTGGCACATAATACATATTCTGACAAAGTGTCTGAAATACTAGGCAATGAATAGATATTAACAAAAAATAAAATGTTATTCAGATCAAGATGTTATGAGATCCTAGGCTTTAGTAGATTTTTCATAGATTTCTGGCCATCTGGCATTTTTAATTCAGGTATCAGAAACACAAATTTAGGTTCAGTAGTACAAAAATAGCCAATTCATTTGTACTTACATTCAGAAGAATTTATTTAGACTTGTAAGATAAATTTTAGTATGCTGAAAGATGTTGTTATGTTGGAGATGGGTCAATGACCTCATTTGTTTAGCCGAAAATAAGTATAATAATTGTTCATTTGGAGAGCTCTTCCCCCTATATTATTACTAGCCAAAGCTTTCATTTGCTAATCGAAACAATGCAAAATTCATGGGTTGTACAACTTCAAATGTATGAAGTATGCACCTTTACAGCCTCACTACAGAGCATGTCAGGTTGTTAAATTTTACAAAGGTTGTTTTTGTCCTGAGGTGTGTCATCATTCTTCCAAGGCTTCCTGGAACATGGGATATAGATAAGCTTCATGGGATGTACCATGTGACTGAAAACAATCAAAGAGACTTGTTTCCAAATGCAGCCAGCAAGGCAGAGAGCACTCTAGGATGTTGCATTTCTCTCCTGGGATTTAAGGGAGACACAGCTTAGCCATGAAAAGCACGAACGGCCCGAAAAAGATATAAGCAAATTCAAGAAATGTCTTTTGAGTCAAATTGTAGGTTCACCTGCCCCAAAGGAAAGAAAACGTTTTATTTTGCATAGAAACCCTGCTGCTGTGAGCTGACCTTTCTGAGGTCAAGTATATTTAGAATTTAGAATCAGGTTATCCTGAGTTGTCCCTGTGTGGTAGATACTGCCTTAACTACGGGAGGTAACAGCGCAGACATACAGGACCCCTAGTGAGAGGTGGCTTTTGATGAATTGCAGCCAAATTTGTAAGATGTTTCCAGTTTGTCCAGGATTTATGAGGTTTCACAAGATGCAAGATTTTCAGTGCTAAAACCAGGAAAGCTCTGGGCAGGATGGGGTGGTTGGGCACCCTACCCAAAGGGGACACAGGGGACCAGTATATAATTTTCAAGTGTATTTTGTAAAACACAGCCAGAGAGGTATGATATACTGAGCATTTTTAATATGAGTTAGAGATTATAGGGCACTTCCTCTAGGTCAGTGTCTTGACTAACAGGGTCATCTCTTCATCTCATCATATTTCTGCTCTGCCCCAACTTGCGATATAACTATTCATATCCTCATTTATCAACTGAGGGAGCTACAGCAGAGAGAGATGTGGAGCCCGACCCCAGGTCAGCTGCTCATTGAGGAAGTGCTTGGCAAGGAATCGGGCTTGAGCCTCACTCTGGAGCCCTTGTGCTGATGAGCCACTTTGCTTGGCCACCTCTCCCACATTCAGCACTGACCAAGCACGCACCGTGGGGTGACACTGCATAATCAGGGTCATGACCCAGGACAAGCCGAAGGAAGGTGTAGTGATTCCTCTTATAGAAAGAGGGCAGAGGATGCCCGGAAGAGCAGGGCTGCTGCAGGACAGAGCTGGACCATGAAGCCGCAGCCCGCGGCCCCCCGGCCACTCCCTCGGGTCGCGATCACCTTCCCCCTCCTGTGCAGGAGGCCCACTCAGGGACCCTGCCACCCCTGGTGACCCAGTTTTATGTCACTCAGCCAGATCTTCCAATCCCTGGCTTGCTCTTCAAGCGAACCCTGCTCCCTGAGAAAAGGAAACCACTGTATTGGGACTAAGATGACGGCTTCTCGCGTTGAAAAGTTAACTGAGGAAATAGAAGTGTTCACACCAGCTTGTTTACCTCTTTCCCACCTCCTCTTTGAATGTTGGAAGCTGAGGTACTCTGTCTTTCTAGGATTCACAGACTGTTTTATAGACAGATTTTAAATCATTCGTTCTCAAAGTAAGCCAATTTTTCCCTCTCTGCTACATTTCTTGGACAGTTTTAAAGAGCCCATGAATGTAGTTTGGGGGCATGGAAATAATGGTATAAGAAGATCAAAACAGAACCAGAAATTAAAAGGCTTCAGGTGAGAAAAAAATGTTATTATCATAATAAGTTTCTAATTTATATGCCTTTAAGATAGGATCTCTAAAGTGTATTAACTTTTTGCCTTTTGGATGCAATTTGGAATAATAACAAAACCCATTATACTGTCTTTTCTACAAGTAGACTTCGCTTTATCATAAGAAGTGTGTAGTTTACCCATAGAGAGAACGAAGTGCAATTAGAGTTCAAGTAACAAAAGGATTTGAAAAGGAACGAGCTAGCATCTGTTTTGTGGTCCTGTTTAACTAATAAAATATATAATAATTATTGTAAGCAGGTCATAAGGGCCATTTAAGGATTATCTCTAGTCAACTGACTTTTTTAAACTTCTGTTAGAAAAATGCTCCAATAAATTATCTGTCTCTTCTTTTTGAAGTGTTGACAAGAGCAGTTTGAATGGCAAGCACTCAACCTATAATCTTTATGGAACCATTAGCATTAATCTGAATTAAATGTAATTCAGATTAAAAGTAAAAAACATCATTTTAATGGTTGTATGTTACATTGTTTGTTGTTTATGGAGTTGCTTTGGAAACAAGTTATAGGAGAAAAATCACGTTTCTTGGCTTTTGCCAATATAAGTAAACTAATTTATTTGTGAATCCATAAAGACAGAATTATTTTAACTGTCACTATGTAGAAAAGGATTTTGGCTTTTTTCACATTTTTCTTAACTGCATTTTGAGTAGGTGCACATTACCCAGGTGATTCATTTGATGCTACTGTGTGTAAAGATTTCAAGTTATTTAATCTTCTATGGCTTTGCTTTTCTTGAACACTTATGATGAATATTCATGAATGTTTAGTCATAAACATTTAGAGCTCTGTTAGTAAAAGCGTCAAATTGGTCCATTTCTCTTCGTCACAAACCTATGTTTGTCATTCTAGCCTTCTTTTTAAACTTTAGGGATATAGGAAACTGGTCCATGTACAGTAGTTCTGAACTCTTGGTTTGGACCCATTTTTTCTGTTCTGCTGATTCAAATGTGATGCTTTATAATAGTATTAAAGACTTTTAAAGTTTTGAAGTAGTTAACGCTTGAATCAACCAGGTGTCAGCTGGCCAGAAATGCGCCCTTGAGGGAGAAGAATTTTGCCTTCTTCCTCCCTGATTCTGCAAGAGAAGATAAAAGGTGGATGTCTAGCCATGAATAGACCTTTTGGGTTTTCTCCTCTAAAGCTGTATATTTCCCCTAAATACTGTAATTTTGTTTTGTAAACTTTAAAATTTGTCAACACTTTTTGCAAAAAAGAAAAGAGACGTTGAATTGAGCAGTTATTGCCACATCAAACCTTTCAAGATAGATTCTGTTGCCTCAAGTGTAATTGGGTTAGCAAAAAATGATGGATGAACATGTTAAGAGATCCTGGGGATGAACAGCATGACCGTTTGTGTTCCCAGAGAAGCCTTAAGTCCATGGACTACTCTCACGAAGACTGTCTTCTCTGCAGTGCCTTGTAAGGAGGACAGTGCTTGCTCTCAAGACAGACATACACATCAAAAGCTATTTAAAGCTGTGTAACAAAAGGGCAGGGTAAAATGACAGATTTTTCATTTGACTTTCTCATCTGTCCAGGATCAGATTAATATTTTCACTGTTACTCTGGGGCTTGGCTATTTTGACACTGAAAGTGAGATATGGGGCTGGAAATCCTGAACTTTGTTTTAGATAATTGAGTGAAAATCAGCTAAAACCAGAGATGGCCTTGGGGTTTTGGCTGCAGACAAAAGAGATTTAGGTGATAATACCTAGAAGTTACCTATTTCCTCTATTTCCTATTTCCTATTACCTATTTCCTCTATTTCCTATTTCCTATTTCCGTTTCAATTTTTTATGCCAAAACACAGCCTCTTTTCAAATTCTTAAAGGTGATATGGTTCTTTTTACTTTGCATGCATTATTTGCTTATATTTTATGTTTCTCACCCTGGATAGATAGCATCTTTTATTTCATTGTTTAGCGTAATCCTTAACATCCAAGAAAATCATGAAAGGGCACATTTCTCCCCTTGCAAATTGAAATTCATTTTATTCTAGGAAAATGACCCAGAATATGGGCATTGCTGTATAGTCAAAATATTTTAAATATTTACTCTTTAGACACACACGTTCTATATGTCGAGGCAAGAGGAGTGGATATGTGAGTATTGTATCCAAGTTGCTTATTATGCTTGTATGACTCCAAGGGTAAGGATGGACATAAAAAGACTGCTTTATCTTTTAACTGGCAAAAAAAAAGTGATAAAACATAACCTGGTAATTTTTGCCCCTTAACTTCTATGGTTTTGGTAAATTTGCAAACAAAAAAAAAATAGTAAAAATGCTGGAAATTTGTTAGTTGAGCAAGAGACAAAGTTGTTAGCTTCCTATTTTTTAAAAATATCGGAAAAATGTCAAAATTTATTGCGACAGTACAGAGTCAGAGACCAGAACAGCAGGAAGTTACTCTAAGTGATGTCTCAGAGTTTTCATTTTCTTTACAAGTGAAAACTCCATAAAGGTGAGATGTCAGGACTGATCAAGTTCACATTGATGAATGGTGGTGTGTCTGAGGTTTTCATCTCTGCCAAGTGTGTTTGAGTCCTGAGTTCTTACCATGTGACCCCATTGCTTCCAGGTGTGTGGAGAATGTTCCTACATCTTAACAGTTTGTGTGCCTCTAAAGTCCAAAAACCCATGTGTAGAGATAAGTTTTGCAGTCTTGAATTTCCTAAGATAAAAGCATCTTTCTTTCTCCTCAGGCTGTATATACCTTACAAAGTTTACAAATTCAGTCAGCTCTGTTTTTTTTCATTTTTTACTACTTTCCTGTTACTTTTTTGTTTATTGTATTTGAGTGCCCACCAGGAGTGATTTGTAAAACTAAATGCTTCAGAGAAGGGCTTTCCTCAGTGCTGTCAGTAACAGGCATTGCAGATATCTCATTCATACGTTTAATTCTGATAGCTTTCGGGCCTGTGGTCATCTATCATCATTCTGAGACACACCGGACCCAGATCAGGGCTTCACTGTCTCCAAACTCGTTTTGATGCAAAGGCACTACAATTTCATAAAGTGTGGCAGCCAGCTTTAGACAAGGTTGTTATCCTGTACAAATGTTACCATGTTTTACCTTTCACACATGTGCTGACTAATCTTGTTATAAAAAAAATACTCAATAATCTTTTTACTTTAATATATTTAATAATACAGAAATTTTCATTATCTCTAGTCCCTTTTATACTCATATTTCACCTAGAATACTTGAAAATATAGGTTTAGCAATAAATTGTATGGATTGTCTGTTTTGCCTATAAACACAAACATTTGAAATTGCAAATTCAGGTTAATTTCCAGATGCATAGGGAGAAATGTGAAAGACTCAAGGAATTTGGAGAGCAGAACAAAGTTGTATTTACATAATTGTAAATTCAAGACTATTTAAAAATATATTTATGAAAATTTAATGTTTAAATAATAATTATCTTACATTACACAGGGCCATGGTATTTACAGTGTTTTAAAGCAGCTCATGAACGTCTACCAAGTCAAAGGAGTTTCCCTGAAAACTGCATTTCTCTTTGGAAGAGGTGATACATTGGAAAATTTTCAGTGGTGGATTAGGGAAGTCTTATTAATGATTCTTTAGCTTTATTTTAACTCATAAGCCTCTTTAATAATCTTATGAAAGGACAGATCTAGAAAAGTGCATATAGGTCCAAATGCAATATCTGCAAATGATTGCAGCTTCTCCAAAAGTGCATATAGGTCCAAACGCAATATTTGCAAATGATGGCAGCTTCTTCGTAGTTTCTCCCAAGATCACCTATAATACTGGATTAAGAATTCACAGCACAACACGGAGCATAAAAATATAAGTAATTATATTCCTCTGTCTTTACCTTTAATAATATTTAATATTTTCCATTAAAAAAACTCTAGTAAATCTCACCGTTTGTGTTCCAATCAGCTGAGTTTAGAAGACAGGAAATTATTTCACATTTTTTTTTTTTTTTTTTAACTTTAAGAAAACTTCTAAACTTTGTTTTTTTTAAGAATTTTATTTCATTTTAATATAAATGTTTTTATTTTAATTGGAGGCTAGTTACTTTACAGTATCGTGTTGGTTTTGCCATACATTGACATGTTGAGTTGATATTTGATATAAGTACATTCACTGGATAAAAATGTCAGAGTTTAAAATTAACTGAGGGTAAAAGTTGATCTAAAGAAAATAGATGAATTTCAATAAGTATCTTTTAGGAAAATTAATACCTGCTTTTTAAAAGACATAATTTATTTAACATCAGACACATCATTCAGCTTGTAAAAGCATAGTGAAAAATTTTGGCTTTTTAAAAAAAGCTTCTGTATAAAATTACAATGTTAATTATACTCTAGTGGCTAGGGGAAATGAATTATATTACTATCACTCTATGGGAATTATAGCTGAAGCTATATTTTCATTAAAAACTAAGTGAAATTATGTGATAATTACATTTGTTATAAAACATGAGCAAGATTATTTAACTCTCTAGTATGTGGCAGTACTAAAATTAAAAAAAAAAATTAAAACCCAGATGTTCTCCAAATTTAAAATCTTTTTAAAAAGGAATAGCGACTGGCATTTTGATGATTAGTTAGTTTCCAATGCTACCAGTATTCAGAGTAAATTTAACGCTAGGATTTATGGAAGAATTAGAAAATATTTTATTTCCTATTTTAATTTTGCTATTAGCATTAACATTGTTAATATAAAAAATTTAATAGTGAATAATCAATCTTTTCAAAGTAAGATATTTGAGCTCTCTGGGCTGTGGTTAATTTTACTTTTAATTGGTTACTCAAGAGTTAATCACATTCCAAGGATTTATCTCTAATCATTACCAAGTATATTATTCTGTCTATAAATCATGTACATTAATAATCATGTTTTCTTTATCAATTTGTGATAAATGTTCCATTTTAGCTGATAAATTTTCTTACTATTTAGCTTGACACACCAATCATCCAGAATTGATGTCATTTCATTCCATAATGTACAGTTGAAAAATAATATGTACAATACACAAAATATGTAGCAAAGCTAAAGAACTGCCCAGTTCACACTGAAGCCTCTTCACTGATGTTTACGAAAAGCAGTTTTACTGCAACATGACCACTTGTATCAATAGTTATTTTAGAACACACACTAATGTGCACACCATCCGGAAATAGAGAGAAATACTCTTTAAAAATGTGAATTACATGTAATTGCCTGACTTTTTAATATAAGTGAACAATAAGCTGTTTGCCTTTCACTTCTGATCTTGGAATCCGAGAGCAAGCACGAGGACACAGAAACGGCATTACTGCTGCTGAGTCAAGGGTGTCCAGTCATCGTTTTGAAAAGAAAACGATTTGGAGATTTTCTTTCTTAGACAGCTTAGAGGATGTCAACTTTCACTTCTTTAGGAATAAAGATAGGATATTAATCACTTAATCACTTTTGGGAGGTCAGAGTGAAGTCATTCAGTTTGTTGGTGGTATTTTTAAAGTCTCTCTCTCTCTTTTTTTTTTTTACTTTATTTTATTTTACAATACTGTATTGATTTTGCCGTACATTGACGTGAATCCGCCACGGAAAAATCCTGCTGCCACTGCCGCAGTTCACCTTTGGTATCTGCCGTGGCCCTGTCCCGCCTCTGAAAGCAGAGGGCAGACAGCCCTTGCCACCAGCAGGTCCTCTTGAGAGCGACACAACTGCCTCGTCCAGGGGGAGGAGGGGGAGGAATAAGACCACATTTAATAGGGGGAAAGGAAAAGAAATGAGAGTAAGAAAGAAAGAAGATCTCATTTCTTTTGTAAACTTTAGAAGAGCCTTCAGAATTGCTAGTCTGGATGGAGTTGCCTTTGGAAAAGAATAAAAACGAAAGATAGCTGGAGATATGTAGCTGATGACAAGCTAGCCTGTCTGTAGGGTCTTCCAGGTGTATTAGATGGAAAGCCATCCTTCATCCTTAGGGAAGAAAAACCTGGTCTTCTCTAAGGGACAACTGTAACCTACGTGTACTTTGCTAATCACACATCACCTTCAATCTGAAGCATTTTCCTTAATTTTTCCATGACTTCTTGGCCACCCTGCTGCGTGTTTCTCAGGCCCACCCCAGGAATTCTGTCTCTTATTTAAAGAAATGAGGTGCTTTCCTGGCAAGGTTAAGTCACCGGAACTATTTCAGACTGCTTTAGGCTGTAGCTCTTGGGTGATCTTTTTAGTGCTCTTTCAATGATCTTTTCAATGCTCCCCACCAAGAATTACATGATGCTAAATGTAAACGTCACAAAGCTATAGGCTAACCGATGTCAAAAACTTCTTAAAATGTCTGTCATTACTGAGAGTGTTAAGCTGACATCATTTAAATCTGCTTCTATCACAAGTAGAGATTACTTGGATTTGTTTTAAGTGTTAATTGTAGAGTACACCTGCTTACAGTTCATCTGTCTTCCTCAAAGCCCAAAGCAGATGACCACGGAGTTACCTGCATCACAGGCAGAGGGCAGACAGCAGACTCCTGTACATTTTCTCACTGGGTATATGGCTTAGTATAAGTACAGCTCACATTTTCAATAATTTTAATTCTCTTGCATAGCATTTTGCTTTGTAATACTTATTATGACTCCTTAAATATTGTCAAGTAATTAATACATTTAGAAACTGCTCTTCCCAAGTATTGAGCCACACTTTAACCACAATAGTTATCATTTACAACCATGAGTCAACATTTTCAAAGCAAGTGTGACTGCTTCATTCACATAATTGTATCTTTAGGGGTTGATAACGTCTGTCTAATACACTGACTTTAAGCAAAGCAAAACATCTAATAACTTGGTGTGAAAAGACAATTAAAACATTTACCATACATTTCACACCATGTACTTATCTCATGGGCTATTAGTCTGTACTTGGACACACAGCAAAAGCTAAATATTTACTGAATTTCCATGAGTGTGAGTGTCTTTTGTCAAGGATCACAGGCCATGTTTAATCACTGCAGTGGAAAAGATTTGTTAGCAAGTGTCTTTATAAACTCCTGGTTAGAGAGGAAATTGACCACCAGGTCAATTAAATGCATCAGTATTCCCATTCTCCTTTAAATCACAAAACCTCTTGGCAGAAACTCCGGTACATTAGTTACAAAACAATGGGTTTTGGTCAGATATATGTGTATGTAAGCAACTTAATAATAAACTCTAGCACTTGTTGCAGAGATAAGTTATAACGCATAAACATAGTCCTCCTACAACACAGGTACATGTACACAACTGTATTCTTATTTTTTCATTTGTAAGAATTTAAAATTAAAGACAGGGTATTTTAAGCTCCTTGTGATAGCTTCTGACTTAAAATAGCTCATACTTTACTGAAGGTAGTACTTCACCTCCAAACAGTCACACCTGCTACACTGCTTAGAAGCTTAATAAAGGCTTAACTGGAATACACTCGTTTAGTTACAATTTAAATTAAAAGCCTGAAGTTCTATATCGCATTTTCAAGAAGTATAAATTTTATTTTTGTGGTCAGACAGAGCTTTCAGAAATAGAAAATGAATCTTTTCCTTTAGCAAGTCCAGTTTTTAAGATTGGCAAATATTCGTGAAAAACGGCTGGTAGAAATGAAGGATTTAATAAGAATGCCTCAGAAAGGCGGATGCTCTTCCGTTAGAAGAGTTTTTAGGTGCCTGCTTCAGCTGGCAATGTTGGCTGGTGTGCATGCGTCTCAGTAAACACGTGTAGCTTTGTGTGATGTGTTCGCTTTATATGTGCAAGCAACCAGTTCATTTAGTAGGGAGCATATTTTCACAATCAAATTCACTTTTACGTACTCATCTGTGAAGAATGGATATTATTTCATCTCCGATACAGACATAGGGTCCTTAGCTTTTGTTACTAACCTTTGTGTCCCCATCCTGTGTGATGTGAGTCACATTCTTCGTTAGAGCCCCAGTGCCTAGCATTTGATGTTCTGCCTTTTGTTTGTTAATCATGTCATTTTGAGATGTTACTTGAAGTCACTATCAAAAGCATTGCAATCTTAAACCATTCGGTTCCCCAGAGGTGCTTCGGTGTTTTAACGGATTCCCGTTGTGTGTTTTTGCAGCAAGCTTAGTAGTGGAGGAGCGAACGAGACAGATGAAAATGAAAGTTCATCGATTTAAGCAGACAACAGGGTCTGGTTCTAGTCAAGAACTTGATCGCGAGCAGTATTCCAAGGTAAAACCAGTAACTGACCAATAGTTTCCCTGGTAACAAAAAAAAAAGTACAATGTGGGTAGCAGGTAGGACCAGTGAGCCCTTAAGTTACAGGAGAGAAATTATGCTTCAGATGCTGTCTTGCACCATGGCGTCTCTCCTCCTAACATGGTCACAAGATAGAAGTTTAGTAACCTATCATTTATGAATTTGGATTAAATGTTTTCTGGAAAAAAGAAAATGCTTGAAGTTACAGTCACTTAATGAGTGTCAGTAGTCAAATTCACATCAGTAAGGCAAATGAAGACATTTGATCTCTTGAATTTCATTCAGCATTCTATTTTAAATATTAAGACATAGATTTATAGTCTTAAATACTATTTGAGGTTGATAATTCCTATGGAGATTTCACAGTGAGTGAAAATTGTGTGATGTGAGATTTCTTATTGCTCTGTCTTTAGTAAGAAAACTGATTTAAACTCTTAGAAACTGAAATCCACACAATTTTAAGAGATAATAAACACTTATATTTCAAAGTTATTTTGTAAGGATGCATTGAGGAGTTTATAAACTGCTAAATAGTAGCTAATAATTTTGATTAAAATATGATTTGTAATTAAAATAGTTTTATGCTTCATTAAGCAATTTTGAATATATTATCTGACTTATTTTAAAAATATTTTTTAAAAAGACTACAAAAGCAGCAGTAGCCACTGCAGGAATGTGCTAAGTCGCTTCAGTCATGTCCAGCTCTTTGCAACCCTGTGGACTGCAGTCCACCAGGCTCCTCTGTCCATGGGATTCTCCAGGCAAGAATACTGGAGTGGGTTGCCATGCCCTCCTCCAGGGGATCTTCCTGACCCAGGAACCAAACACTCAACTCTCATGTCTCCTGCACTGGCAAGTGAGCTCTTTACCACTAGTGCCACCAGAGAAGCACACTATGGGATAACCTGTGTTGCAATTTGAGATCTAGAGCCCTTTTAAAAGTAATGACCTTTTAGAAATTCAAAATTAAGTGAAAACTATACTAAATTAATGTTGTTAGCTTGTTACATGAACCTAGTAAAACCTACTCATTTTTAAATATTGAGGTAGTTCATTAGGTAGCCAGATATTCAGAAACTAATACAAAAATATATAGGCAGTAGCAAAATCAGATTTGTTACCAGCCCACCATATAGGCATGTGTGTTGGACGTCATCTTATCATTTTATGACTTTATGTCTTAGTTTAACTGCAGAAGGTTCCAACTGGACAAAGCTCAAGGTCACTCTGATCTAGTGGAGCCCAACTGCCTAGGAGTCTGAAACAATATTTTAAAAAGTAAAATCAGTAAAGCCAAAAAAAGAGAGAGAAATATTAGTAAGCAGAATATCTTGATGTTGCCCAAAGTTGCTGATTCCTGCTCCACATGTTTTTTCCTCTGGTTTGCACTTTATGATATTATCACCTAATCAGCTATTTGTCTGTTTTTATGGATATCATCATCATTTTTGTTTTCCTTTACACAAATGTGATAAGCATTATGAAACAGGTTAAGTTAGGATTTCTTCCTCCACTGTGGCATGTACTTGGGGAGGATCTTTAAAGATGGAAATGCTTTCTTGATTTCTTAGCATCATGTCAAAGGATAAGGTCAGATTGAACCACAGAGAGAGGTAGAACCAGTACAGAAAACAAGAAAGAAGTGAATAAAGAATCAGCATAAAATCCTGAAAGCCTTTCTGAACTGGGCCTCTAGTCATTCATCAAGCGATCAAAAAACTCAAAAATGAAGTGCCCTAGAATCTAAACCACCCTAAACCACCACTAACACTTGTTTTCATAATGAATCAAAAGTAGGTTTATCCTGATTGAGAGGTTCCAGAATCTAAAAATATGTAAAAATGACCCTCTCTACTCCAACTGTCTTATTTACCAATTTTATGAAAACTGAGGCTCTCTCCAAAGGAGGGAGATACTTTCTCTTCTTAGCAGACTTCCTGTTTGGTTGTCAGCCCTCCATTCCCTAGCTGGAACTTAGATGCCCTTTGGTCTTCCTATGACACCAGGGAAATGTACACATGACTCCAGCCTGATTCAGAGGCTCTCCTATGGGTTTTAATTTGTGTGTAGTTGAATTATTATATTCTAACATTCCTTTCTTGTTTGCATAGACATCCTTTTCCTTTTTCTCTTTCATTGCATTTGAATATTAAAAAACCCTTTACTTTTAAATATGTTAAAATTGCTTTTACTGGATATATTGATACTACTATATTACTTAAATAACATTATTATAAATTATCCTGATAAGTGTGAAATCAAAGATACGATATCTTCAAAACCATGAGACTATAATACAGGAAAAATATATAGGGTAAAATAACAAATAATTAGCTTATATTTAATTTTATGGGTTGAGTAAAAGGTAAATACTCTGCATGATTCTAATATTCTTAATGCTTACAATAAATTTTTACAATAGCTTCCAGTAGTAATTTCTGTTAATCCTTTCTTCTTTTTTCTTTCTTAAATTTACCCTTTTACCCCAACCTTTTAACAGTTTACAAAGATCTATTTGTATTTGTATAGCTGAGAACCAATAATTTCATAAACTTAATATACACTAAATTGTGAACTTTATTCCCTTATTGACTTATTTTTAGTCATTCAGCACTTTGCCTAAAGCAAAGCACCTTAATTGAAATTCTGTCAAATTAGAAATTGGTTAACTGTTTTCTAATAGTTATAATGAAACACCAACAGAATTCGATTTTCTTCAGGACAAAGAATTACCAGACAGATGTAGGATAATTCCTAAGATGTTTCAAACCTGACACCTCCTTACAGTGTTAAACGAACCTAACTCCATCCTGAGTAAGGAATTAGCAGAAACTTGACTTCTGAGAAGATACAAACCTGCAATCACTGTCCCTGAAATGTGACACTGTGCCACATTTTCAATGATGTTAGAGTCACATGCCCTGCCGATGGAGTGAAATTCATCAATGGAGCGTGAATTTTCATGTAGGTCTCACATTTGAAAGAGCACTTCTGTTTCTGTAAGTTAGGAACAGCAAGCAGAGTTGACGTGATAGGTTTTGTAGGAGCTTCTGAATGTTTATTATAAGTTACGAGAGAGGCAGCCCTATTCTCAGGGCTTCCTTCACATCAAGAACTAATTTCCCTGCTATATGACCAATATGAATTTCTCCGGAGGATGCTACATTTCTCCAAATACATTTACAGTCTTTCCATTACAATATTTAATTGTTAAATAGGATTTTTAAAGAATCATGCTTGATGAAAAGTCAGTTATTAAACTTTTAACAGATTTTGAAAATAAGCAGATATAGTAGTATAAAGTGAGTGTAAAGCCTTTCCTTCAAATTACAAACGTGAAGAAAACTCTGACATTGTGTCAAAATGATGAATTATTCTTTACCCCAATATTAAAAAAACTGTGATCATGACAAACAGTCTTTCAAAATTTTTTGTTTTGTCTCTTGACAGGAGTAGCAGAAGTCGATATACAAAAAGGAAAACAACAGATAATTTATAGGAAAGGAGACAATCTTTAGTTGGAGAAATAATTCCATGCATATTCCCTTACCCTAGTTTATAGTCCTCACTGCTTATTATTGGCATTTGCTAAATAAGGGGAGACTTTGTTCTAGGGGTCAACACCATGCCAGAATATTTCCTACAGCTATAAATTTTTATTGTATTAGAAACAATTCATGTTCTCTCAAGTACAAGCTATCCTTTCAATGTTTGGAAATATTACAGGAATGACATATTTACATAGCAAAATAGTTTTAGAGACAAGTAATATTGGAATTAGGTTTATACCCCAGCAACAGTATTAAATTCAGCTTCCACCATCTAAGCATGTCATGTTTTTACATCAATGTAAATAAAAACCAGTTCTGATTGAAATGAATCCTGCCAGTTAGTGTCATGCTACCAGATATGACAATTTGATGATAAAAATTACCAAGCTACTTTAAATACATTATCATAAGTCATGTTAACTTTAGGTCACATACAAAGTTGTGTAAATAGCTCATTTCTGAACATATTAACATATATGCATTTTGTTTTGGATTACTATTTAGCATATGGCTTTCAAAAATAAATCATGCAATCATGAACAAATTATTTGAAAACAGAATTTTATAGACATTCTACAAATTTGGAGTTGTGAAATTTTTTGCCCAACACATACATGTGAGAGATGGGAAATTAAAGCTAACATTTAAATACCTTCACCCTGAACTGCTATCATATGAAGAATTATTAAATAAACATGGTCCTTTTTCTAGAACTTTTAAAGTAAGTATTATTGTCCTATAATTGTCTTTGTATATACAGAACCACAATTAAGCATCATTTTATGTGGTATTCTTTAGCAAGACAATTGTTTATACAAATTATTGAACTATTAGGATTATTTTAGATTTGTTAAAACTCACATAATGTGGAGCATAGAGGAAGGGTGACTCTTCCTACAAGTTTAAAAATCATTTGATATTTTCACACCGGAGCACATGAATGCAGAATTAAATTGCTTGATAAGAAACATAAATAGCCAGTGTTGATCATGTGTCCCTTTAGTCATATGTTCTTTTATGTAAGAAGTTATCTTACCTTCCAGTACCTAACAACAGAAAATCAATTATGTATTTGTTATTTCAAAATTGTAGATACTTATACAACCTGACTATTTATTATGATTTAAACACACATAAAAATATAGACTGTATAAAGCTACTTACTATGTGATTCGTTGCAGTAAGACACATCTTCACCAATTTTAACTTTTATCTTATGATTTCTACAACTTCAGATAATAAATATTTAAGACAAAGACATATTGAGAGGCTTCGCTGGTGGTTCAGTGGCTAACACTGTGCGCTCCCAATGCAGAGGGCCCAGATTTAATCCCTGGTTGGGCAGCTAGATCCCACATGCCACATAAGACCTGCACAACTAAATAAATAAATTAATTAAAAAGTAAAGACTTTTAAATATGAGATATAGCATATATTGAAATTTGAATAGGAATCCTTTTTTTTTACTTTCAACACTTAGTTAACAGTTTAATCTGAAAATGAGTAATTAAACCATAATAGAGAGAAAGTCAAAGTTCTGTCTTCGCCTCCATCACTTTACTTGAATTTGGCATAATCCCTTTGCTTTCTTATCAAATCTTTTTTTTTTTTTTGAGTTATATTTTTTGGTAGAATGTGACATCTTAAATAGGGAGCGTGTGTAGGGTAGATTACATATCAGTTTTAGAATGCCTCAAGAAGCACAGATAGATGGAAGCAGTCTATTTCATGGGTAGAGTAGAAGGTGAGTAGACTTTGTAGGCAGTGATGAAAATCAAGAGAAGAGAAACTGACGTACTGGAGAAGAGGAGTAATGCAATTTTGAGGTAGTAAGTAGGTGTGAGTCATTTATTCAGTGAATTTTCCACCCAGGCATTCACACTTTTGAATATTTTGTCAGTCAGTCCTCAGAGGGCACTTCTTACCGTTCAGAGGGCGCGGGATAGTTCTGTTGGAAAGCATGCATCATGCTAGTGCTGGGTCTTTTTAGATTTCACACCTCATTTTATGAAAGTGCGCTTTTGCTTGACGCGGGCGGGGTAGCCGCTAGCCTCACCGTGTGTATCTCTGCTCCCCCGACCCGGTAACGGAGCTCACACGCTCTTGTTTTCACTCCTTAGTATAGCGCACACACAGATCAGTACAGAAGCTGCGACAACGTCTCCACCAGATCCTCAGACAGCGATGTCAGCGACGCGTCTGCCGTGTCCCGAACCAGCAGTGCCTCCCGCCTCAGCAGCACCAGCTTCCTGTCCGAGCAGTCTGAGCGGCCTCGGGGCAGGATCAGGTGAGTGGCCACCGCTCGTGCCAACCAGGTGGAAGTGCAGCTTGCCTCCCGCTTCTTCTCGCTCAGA
>SJYA01005740.1:9506-27513 GCA_006410615.1 Neotragus moschatus | reverse complement strand
TGTATATGGCTATAGCAAGGACTGTCTGATTCTCATTCCATTTAGGCTGCCGCTGATCAGCTTTAAATGTCTCAGCCTTAAATGTCTCTCCTCTGACTCAGACAACTGCCCCAATGTGGGGTTGGACCCCTGCTTCAGTTTCCCCACCCATCAAGGTCAGGTCCATTATTAATAACACTCCTGTTTCCCCCCTCTAGTTCCTTCATCCTACCGAGTTTTCTCTGGTTCTATATTTTCTTTTCCACTGGTCCGGTACTCCTGTCTGCTCTCAGCTGGTGTTCTGCATGCACTTCTGTGTCTGAAGGTGTGTTCCTGATGCATCCATGGAGAGAGATGTATTCCACATCCACCTGCTCCTCTTCCATCTTATTCTTTTTGATTCATTCTTGATATTGATGATAAAGGCAGTGAGCAGTAATTGATGAATAAAGTCCACAAGGAGTTGGAGAAAGTTAAGAGTCTTATCCACTCAACATAGATTTCCTGGGAGTTTATTTTAAACTAGGTAGTTTTCAAGTAACCAATAACATGATGTTAAAGAAAGTGAAGCAGAGCCCTGCCCTAAAGGAACTTACAGTCTAGTAGCTCACGTATAAAATGGCTAAGTATAATTAATGTATAAAGGAAAATGATATAAAATATATAAAAAATATGAAATGGGTATTTTGCCTGTTTTTGTTTGCTGGACTAGAAAAGTTTCTTGAAGAAGTAAAGCTTCAGCTGAGACCCCGCACAGAGAGAAGAGGGAGATATTGTAAGCAGAGGAAATGCTTGCAAAACTTGAGACAGGTGAGAAACCTGGCGCATTCTACAAATAGAAAGGAGTCCCCTGAGGATAAAAAGCCCAGAAGAAAGAGGCTGCAGGTGGGCAGGGCAGGTCAGGCAGTGCCCCCACCCACCTCTCTGAAAACCCAGAGGGGTTTATAATTGTTCCCCACTTCTCCCACAGAGCTCCCTTAACTAGCTGTGTCTACCTGCCTGACCCCATACTTGGTGCTTGCTACATTTTGGTAAATGTATTAGTTGGGGGGAGGGTAACTATGCCAAAGAATGGACCCCAAATATGCAACAGAAATGTACTCTCTCCTGGAAACAATACTGAGAGAGTAAACAGGAGGTCACAGTGTGTGGGGACCCAGGTTGATGGATACCTAGNTTGTTCCCCACTTCTCCCACAGAGCTCCCTTAACTAGCTGTGTCTACCTGCCTGACCCCATACTTGGTGCTTGCTACATTTTGGTAAATGTATTAGTTGGGGGGAGGGTAACTATGCCAAAGAATGGACCCCAAATATGCAACAGAAATGTACTCTCTCCTGGAAACAATACTGAGAGAGTAAACAGGAGGTCACAGTGTGTGGGGACCCAGGTTGATGGATACCTAGGAATGGCACCCCACTCCAGTACTCTTGCCTGGAGAATCCCATGGATGGAGGAGCCTGGTGGGCTGCAGTCCATGGGATCGCTAAGAGTGGGACATGACTGAGCGACTTCACTTTGACTTCTCACTTTCATGCACTGGAGAAGGAAACGGCAACCCACTCTAGTGTTCTTGCCTGGAGAATCCCAGGGACAGCGAGCCTGATGGGCTGCTGTCTATGGGGTCGCACAGAGTTGGACACGACTGAAGCGACTTAGCAGCAGGAATCTTTCACGTGGGCTATTGAAGCCTCCCTTGAAATTGGCCCTACTGCACAATCTGAGTGGGGAAAGCAATCAGGGGCAGGTGTGGGTTTGAAGGGGCTCACGGCTTCCACTTCCATTCTATTTGCTAGGACTCTCACATGGCCTCGCCCAACGGCGGGAGAAGATGTGAGTGCCGGGAAACAGAAGGGGAGCTAGGGCTCTGATGAGCAACTCGACGGTCCTGTCCCAGGATGAGTGGCTACTTGGAGGTCATGGCAGACTTTGCACCCACACTAGAAATTCCTCCTGGTTTCAACATGAAAAATGGCACAAGATGTTCTGAGGACACAGTTACCATCCTATGGCACAGGCTTGACTTGCTTGAGAAACACCTAGCTCAGGAATCACTGCTCCCAAGATTCTCTTTCAGACACAACTTAGTGACTGACCAACAACAACAGGGGGCTCAGTGGTAAAGAACCCGCCTACCAATGTGGGAGACGTAAAAGACACAGGTTAGATCCTTGGGTTGGGAAGATCCCCTAGAGGAGGAAATGGTAACCCACTCCAGTATTCTTGCCTGGAGTATCTCAAGGACAGAGGAGCCTGGTGGGCTACAGTCCATGGGGGTTGCACAGAGTCGGACACAACAGCACACATACACGGAAGACTTTCCCTCAATAGGATCCAAGCAACAAGATCCACAGCTAATCAGGTTTTCAGTATTTGCATCTGTTCTGGTAAGTTCTGTTCTTAAGAATAAGCCCTCCTGGGCAAAGGCAGTTTGCTTGGGCCTACTAGGTCCTGTGCCAAGCAGCATGTGAAGATGATCTAACCAGCTGCAGACTTAACATCTCCACTAGTACACTGGAATTGGAAGAATCCAGCTCATTAACATTGCAAGGATAAACAAGATGAAGTGCCCAGTGACACCAAGATCCCCAACTTCCTATTTAAACGATTTCCATAATTATTACAACAGTGTAATTTTCGATCATAAAGTGATTAACATTCTATAGACTCACCACCACTGTCTGTAGCAGCTGGCCTATTGGAGCCTGGGGATTTTTTGTTCTTCTTAAAGCAATGAAACCTAAGGTCAAAGTCTCTTCCAATCTGTTCTGTAAATCTGTAAACTCCCTGATGATATAAAGCGCTGTGCATGTCCAGAGACAGAGAGAGGAGTTTTGAGAGCAGAAGAGAAACTGAGGGAAGCTTCCTAGGACAAGTGAGGAGACAAAGCGGAACTTGCTCCTAATGACGGGATCCTGACCTCATTCCAGGACAGGGCTCGTCAGCCTTTAGACTCACACCAGAGTCAAAGGTCACTGGTCAGCTCCACTTTCTACTCTGATCTTAGAACTGAATTGTTTGAAATCTTCTGACAGGTCACTGAGATTCTAAGGAAATGCACCGAAAGAGGTTTTTTTTCCCTGGGTTATATGATAATTTCCCTTTTCTTTCTTTCTCTCTTCTCCAATTTAATGATCTCCCAAATTCAAATTTAGAAGTCTGAGATGGGGCATTAAATTATAGATTTCTAACAGACTCCCCTGCAAGTTTGGGAGTTTGTAACAAACTCTTATTCCCTGCTGAGTATTTTGAAAGGCTTGGGCAAAATAAAAATGCAGGGGCCCTTGTTTAAAGACATCATTAAGGATTTCTTGACAGCAACAACAGAGCATTAAGTCAGTCCTTACAGCCCGGTGTGTGGCCCCACGTGACTGCACAAGGTCGTGCTCTCCCACGAGGCGGCCCAGCCCTTGGGCGGTGCTCACTCTGCACAGAACGCTGTGAGAAGAAAGGCCTGGGAGCAGAGCCTTGTGTTTGGTCATCCTTCCTAGGGGTAAAACTGGTCACTATTTTTCAGGCATTTTGATCTCTGATTCATTTGATTGAAACTGATAAATGGATATCCTTGAAGCAATGCTGTAGGAATTCTTCCTCCCACCTTCTTTGGAGTTTTCTCATTTTTAGTTTTTATTTTACTGAAGTATTATTGATTTATAATGTGTTAATTGCTGCTATATAACATCGTTCACTTAGGAAGACTTTCCTATCTCTCCTTGCTATTCTTTGGAACTCTGCATTCAGATGGGTATATATTTCCTTTTCTCCTTTGCTTTTTGCTTCTCTTCTTTTCTCAGCTATTTGTAAGGCCTCCTCAGACAACCATTTTGCATTTCTTTTTCTTGGGGATGGTCTGGATCACCGCCTCCTGTACAATGTTATGAACTTCTGTCTGTAGTTCTTCAGGCACACTGTCTATCAGATCTAATCCTTTGAATCTTTTGTCTCTTCTCCTGTATAGTTGTAAGGGATTTTATTTAGGTCATACTTGAATGATATAGCGGTTTTCCCTACTTTCTTCAATTTAAGTCTGAATTTTTCAGTAACGGTTCATGATCTGAGCCACAGTCAGCTCCCAGTCTTGTTTTCACTGACTGTATAGAGCTTCTGCATTTTTGGCTGCAAAGAATATAATCAGTCTGATTTTGGTATTGGCCATCTCATGATGCTCATGTGTAGAGTCATCTCTTGTGTTTTTGGAACAGGGTGTTTGCCATGACCAGTGCATTCTCTTGGCAAAACTGTTACACCAGAGTGATTCAGTTATATATATATATATCCTTTTTAAAATATTCTTTTCCATTATGATCTATCACAGAATATTGAACATATTCCCCTGCGCTATATAGTAGGACCTTTTTGCTTATCCATTCCATATATATTAGCTTCCGTCTGCCAACCCTAGCTCCCTGATCCTCACCTCACCCCTCCTCTACCCCTTGGCAGCCAGCAGTCTGTTCTCTCCGTCCATGGGACACCTTCTCTAACAAGAGCTTTTTACATGATGCTCTAGAGAGTGAAGGAAGTCTCTGAGCTTGTCTGTGGATATTGGAAGAAAGGTGGAAGGCTGCAGAACCTTCACCCTTGCTCTGGGCTCTGGACTCTCACCTGCCTGACAGTACTCGTGTTCAGGAGGATGGAGCAGGGAATGCGGAAACCGGTTGCTCAGGAAAGTTCCACCTGCCTGCCGTTAAGTTAGGTAGAGACCAAGAGAGAAGGATTCTTCCCATTGACTGGCAGCCATACACCAAGTATTACTGAACCACTGAAATCCCGTTTCCTAGAAGTGCAGGCCATCCAAAGCCTAGTTGTTGGAGAGTTAAAGAAACAAATACTCAAACCCAAATTCCACCCATTTAGGGTGATGTGCCGTCTCTGTGCCAAATGTCATCTGATGCCCAGCGGAGAGGGGGTATTAGCCTCCAGCCCTCACCCTCTTCACAACCCAGGTGCCGGCCTGCTGGCTACCGTGGCAGCAGCGGCCCGGTGGGGATTAAGAAAAGGATTGCAAATTCAGACTAGTACCTCCAGTCGTGTGTTTTCACCTCCGGGGAGGCTGCTCCGTAGTTGTGAATTCCCAGTGCCTTAATAACAGGCAGACAGACGTTCTTCTTAGCATTCAGTTTCAAACAGCACCCTGCCCTCCTCAAGCCAAAAGCTCCAGATTACAAACAGGAATTTCGGTCTCCGGTCTGGAGCCTGCATCCCTGCCTCTGTGGGTCCCAGCGGGAGCCAGGCCAGTGGGTGTTGTGGCGCATCCTGGCCACGAGATGGCAGTGGCGCTGCGCGCAGCTCGGGGAGGCCGCTGTCGTAGGCGGGCCTTGGCTGAGCACCTGAGACGTCGTGCAGGTCTTAAGAGGAATATTTGGACCGGGATGAACTAGCTCTTACGGTTAAGGACAAAACTTGCCAGGAAAGGGCCTTTTTGGAGGTATAAAAAAAATCTGAGAGTAAAAATAACCGATGATGATAAACATGCCTGAAGCTTTTCCATCTTCATCTCCCTCAAGAGAAAAAAAATCAAGATGCTGAACGCTTTAAATCAACACAATATTGTAAATCAGCTATATGTCAATATTAAAAAAAATATTGAAGTCAAAGACTATGTTGCAATAGAACCAATTTTTGTTCTTTGTTTTTCTTTTTTAAAGAAGTAATCTGAGTCATGACTCACCTTCCCTCGAGGGCGCAGCAAGTTTGTTTTCCATCTGCAAACATGTCTAGTCAGAGAATCTCTATCATTTCCATGCATGGAACTGTAAGCTGCCCCGTCCCCAGGGCTGGGGCCCCTGGCCTCACCGGTGGTCACCACGTGGACCTCCAAGCTGAGGCCCAGCGCCTGGGACACCAGGACGGCCCAGGGGGAGGTCCTCAAGGCTGGCCCTCTTTAGCCGTGGGGCTGTGCGTTGGATTCCTAGGACGGCCACGGAGCATTGCCGCCATCTCGATGGCCTAAAGTAACAAAAGTGGGGGGGTTTGTACAGTTCTGGAGGCCAGAAATCATATATCACAGTGTGGGCTGGACCACTCACCCGGCAAAGGCTGTAGGGGAGACTCCATCCTGCCTCTTCCAGCTCCTGGTGCTTCTAGGCATCCTTGGCTCATGGCAGCACCGCCCCGTCCTCAACCACCATCTCCACGTGCTTTTCTCCCCGGTCACTCTGATTTTCTCCCTTTCTGTCTCCTAGAAGAACAGTCACCATTAGATTTAGGGTCCACCCTAATCAGGATTGATCTCAGCTTGAGATCCTGACCTATACTAAAGTTACAAAACCTTTCTTCCACATCAGGCCGTATTCTGAGGTTGGACCTTTATCTTGAGGGGTGGGGAGGGGCACCATTCAACCTTCCACAGGTTGCAGGCAGGTAAATTCCCCGACATCTGTCAGAACTGTGGGATTTCAATCGATCTGGACCTCAACCAGAAAACTCTGTGCCAAAGCAGAAAAGTTCACTTGACTCTGAATGTGGAACTTTGAAAAGTAAAGCAATTCCTCTCCTTAGAGGTGTCTCTGTGGCCACGCTATGATGCATGAACTAACTTCCTGTAACCTAAGCCCACTTAGATTTAGAGCTCTTCGATACTGTGTATGTGTAATGGCAGCCATAATAATGATTTTCTCACTTATATACAAATAAAATTGTATACAAATACTGTAATAATGACCAATATGCTGTGACCAACAGTGACAGAAATACTCCATTTAGATCAGTCTTTTGCAGCCAAAAGTATGAAAAATTGGATCTGGAATTTCATTAGTTCTGAGTCCCTGGGCAGAAAAGCTGGGCTGACTCTACGTACCTTGCCATCTAAGAGGCGCTAAATGAAGGGGCTTCGTCGACAGGACCGCAGCCTGAGAGGCAAGCTTTGCTGTCTCGTCCACTTGCACAGCACGCATGGGCACATGTGTGGTCATACGAACACAGACCCTGTGAGTCCAGCCTGGAGCCAGCAGCTGTGGCAACCCCAAGGAACTTGCCAGAAAAGCAGACCCTTGGGCTCCACTCCAGACTGCGGACCTCAGAACCAATCAGCTGTCTAACAAGCTCCCTGGGTGATCCCTACAGACACGAGGGCTGGGGAAGCCCTGCCTTGCTGGTCCCTATTTGCTAAGTTTCATAGACTACAGTGATGAAACTTTTTCTCATCATTAGCAGCGGTTCCTTAGAGGTACCCCAGATGTTGGGGGCACCCTCATCACTGACAATCATTCATCAGCCAGAGCTCGAACAGCAGCTGTTACACCTGGCCTGGACACCATTGGAGTCAGCTTTGATTACCATGGAAGATCGACGGGGTGCTGATGGGGAAGCAGAGAGTATCGTGTGCTCTTCACCCCAGCACTTCAGTGTGGCATTTTCACGGGCAACTAAAAGTAACTGGGAGGCAGTGTCAAGGGAGTCGCTAAAATTAAAGGAGAGAAAGAAAGAAGGAAGAAAGTAAAGAAAGAAAAGATGAGGCCAAAGGAGGCCACTGGAGCAGCCCTGGCGGAACAATGTGTATAATGACGGTGCTCCTCTCTGAAAGCATTCCCGCTCTAAGGTGTCCAGATGGAAGGGGCTCAACAGACACAAAGTGATGGCAGCTGGGCTGACGGTTTTGCAGCCAAGCACATCTCCAGGGTGGTCTCTCGCTCTTCCAAAGCAGAGAGAATGGCCATACCCCCGCAGGGTTTCACTTGGTCCCACTGTGGCTTGGCCAGCTCTCACTGCAGATGGTGACTGCAGCCACGAAATCAGAAGACGCTTGCTCCTTGGATGAAAAGTTATGACCAACCTAGACAGCATTTTAAAAAGCAGAGACATTACTTCGTTGACAAAGGTCCGTCTAGTCAAGGTTGTGGTTTTTCCAGTAGTCATGTATGGATGTGAGAGTTGGACTATAAAGAAAGCTGAGCACTGAAGAATTGATGCTTTTGAACTGTGATGTTGGAGAAGACTCTTGAGAGTCCCTTGGACTGCAAGGAGATCCAACCAGTCCGTCCTAAAGGAGATCAGTCCTGGGTGTTCATTAGAAGGACTGATATTGAAACTGAAACTCCAATACTTTGGCCACCTGATGTGAAGAGCTGACTCATTGGAAAAGACCCTAATGCCGGGAAAGATTCAAGGCAGGAGATGAAGGGGATGACAGAGGATGAGATGGTTGGATGAGAGTGATGGTTGCCATCACTGACTCGATGGACATGAGTTTGAGTAAGCTCCGGGAGTTCGTGATGGACGGGGAGGCTTGGCGTGCTGCAGTCCACGGGGTCCCAAAGAGTCAAACGTGACTGAGTGACTGAACTGAACTGAATGGACTGGACTCTGGTTGCCAAGGCAACTGCTGTGGAAGAGATTGGGGCATCCCAGGTTCTTGATTGATGGGTTGAGCTGAGAACCGATTTCATGTAAAAGACGTATATCTTGAGTGACCAGAACAAAAGTAAATGATGCCCAATGAAAGAGATCATCCTCATCTTTTGCCCCAGAAGAGCCCATTAGGACGGGAATGCTGAGCTGGGAGGGAAGATGCCTTCTCAGAAGTAATAAAAAAATAAAGAAACCTTAAGTTTGGACTTAGGTGCTCTAAGGAGAGCCAGCGTATTAGCAGACGTGAGTTGTCACATTTCTCTGTGGGAACCTGGAACACACAGACCGGAGCAGCCTCAAATCAGTTTTGCCCTGTCTTGGCATGGTGCTCGGAGAGGACCTCAGAGATGCTGTCTTGCCATCTTCTCTTGGAGAGAGTCAGAATTTGGATCTGCCGTTTATTTGTCTTACTGCACATCTGTGAGCTCTTCTTACTGCCCCCAGATAGAATTAGTTTTCCCTCTGTGCTCCCAAGAACACTGTTCCAGCCTTCATTATCACATTTGACTGTAAATATTTTGGGTCGACTCCTCTGACCAGTCAAGTAATTTCCTGAAGATCAAGGATGCTGTTTATTTCTCTGTTCTGAGTGCCTAGCACAGCAAGTCCTCGATCATAATTTGAATGAATTGCCCTCTCTGCCCCTGAGAGAAGGGGCAGCAGACACAGCCAATGAGGTTTGGAGAAAATCTCAGTGAAACAGAAGCAAGACAAACCTCATACTGAAGACTCACCAGTTGCCAGGACTTTATATGGTTATTGGAGTGAATGTTCACGTCCCCACCAACTCTATGAAGTAGGTAGGGCTGCCCACATGTTTACAAAAGGAGACAAGCTCAGCAAGGTTAAATGAGTAGCTTAGACGTGCATCCTAACTACAGACTTCCTGGGCATGTTTGTACTCAGGTGCATCTGACTAGTGTTCTTAGCTGCTACGCCAGACTGTTCATGGCCTCAGGACAGGTCGCGTGGGACCTCTTGGGTTGCCTTCTTCGAAGGAAAGGATGCAATCTTAGACTGTGGTGAAGCCATCCTTGGTAAGAGGCCGGGAGCTCAGATTCAACTGGGAGCAGGTGACGTGTGTTCACTAACCCAGCACTGTTACAGACCAGGCACAATGAGGGCAACAGCATGCTGCAGGAATCGCTAGCTTTATAGACTTTACAAGAAACTTAAACCACTGTGCTTTAGATCTCTCATGCCCAAATTGGGACAGACACATTTGCAGCAATGTTGATGGACCATCAACTGGATGGGCCTAGAGATTATCATGCTAGGTAAAGTAAGCCAGACAAAGACAAATCCATGATATCACTTACATGTGAATCTAAACAATAACACAAACTCAACTACAAAGAAGAAACAGACACCCCGACGTCGAGAGCAGACTGTGGTTACCAAGAGGGAAGGGGTTGGGGAAGGGGTGATTTAGGAGTTTGGGATTAGCAGGTGTGCACTCTTATGTATAGGATGGGTAAACAACCAGGTCCTACCGTATAGCACAGGAAACTATATTCAATATCCGTTGATAAACCATAATGGAAAAGAATATGAAAAAAGAACGTATATATACGTATAACTGAATCACTTTGCTGTACAGAAGGATTGACACAATGTTGTAAATCAACTATACTTCAATAAGAATTAAAAAAAGAAAAATGAAACGATTTGGGACAAACAATATTTCTTTCCTTAAAGAGTCTCTGTGAGATTCCATTAAGCAACACAGGCAAATATTTTGAGCTTGATACCCAACATATACTGTGTTCAATGAGCTTTTATTATCAACACATCATAGTAATTCTTGATTTTTTTTTTTATTATATAAGGTAGGTTTCCTTAAAGGCTTAAAGTGAAAGTGAAGTCACTCATTCGTGTCCGATTCTTTGTGACCCCATGGACTGTAGCCTACCAGGCTCCTCCCACCATGGGATTCTCCAGGCAAGAGTACTGGAGTGGGTTGCCATTTCCTTCTCCAGGGGATCTTCCCGACCCTGGGATCGAACCCAGGTCTCCTGCATTCCAGGCAGATGCTTTAACCTCTGAGCCACCAGGGAAGCCCAAAGGAGCTGCTCAAATTTGAATGTCACTGGAGTATCATTTCAAAATCATCCCTCCGTTAAGAGATTAAAGAAGCCAGAAAGGTGCTCCCCAACCAGAGAAGCCAGAAGGGTGCTCCCCAACAGAAGAGAAAAGACTCTACCCGTTGAGCCGGCAATCTCTCCACGGCCGCCAACAAATCACTGTGGGGTTTGCACGAGCTGTTGACATACCTCCATCTGTGAAAGGCGGTGGTACGCGTCAGGAATCATTTGAGGAAGTGCTCTGAAAACTATGAATTACCACACAGGAGTTCTCATTCCCTGTTTACCAACTGAAATTCACAGAAACGTTTCTGTTTGGCTTCCCTGTCTAGCGTGGACAGGCGCATTCCAGCTGTGGAGTCTCCTCACCTTTCCACGCACCGCTCTTCAATCCAGGCGTGTCAGGGCTGGGAGAGGAGGAAAACGTGTTTCTTTCCACAAAACTCATTAAATAGCAGCTTTTTAAAACCCTTCCCTTCTGGTTATGTTGCTCTCTGAGATTCCGAAACTCCCCACAGACCCACCGGTCAGGGGTTTCCTGGTGTTTGGAGACTTCCCCTCCTTCACGACCCCCTCCTGGGACAGGACTCTCTCCCTACCTCTTTTGTCTCTCATTTTATCTTTTATATTTTGTCCTACCTCCTTCCAAAGAGAATGCACTGCCTTGCTGGGTGCCTCATGTCCTCCACCCACGTTCAGAAGTTGTTTTGTGGACTTTGCTCAGCGTTCAAATGATCTTTCGATGAATTTGTGGGGGAGCACGTGGTCTCCCCGTCCTATTCCTCCACCATCTTAGGACTGCCTAAATAACAGCTTTTTTAAAAAGGATGTGGCCTTTGCTTTGTATGTCTTAGTGGCTTTTCTATATCTGTAAATTCATCGCCACACACTAATTCATATTCCCCCTAAGTAGAAGCCTCTGTGCTGGGGAGAAGCCCTCTAGACTTGATGGTCCAGATACAGCCTCTCCAGTCACTAGGCAACCATGAGCTGCCGATCAGCAGCTGGGCAGACACCTGTGACCCACCCCCTCCTCCTCCTCAGAGCCACAGTGCCCCTTGGGGTTTAATGAGTGCACAGCGCTGGTGGACAGCTCTGCTTACGAGTATTCTTTGGCTGCCATGGACTGTGTACACCATCACTATGCTCCTTAACTGGGTATATTGGCACCGTCCCCAGAAAGCTACTACCTCCTCCAGGCCAGTGGTGGCCTCCAGGGGGCTCCTTGACCACAAGGTTCCAGAGTTGGCTGGCCATCACCCTATACAGTATACGATCAGGTTTGCTTTGTTCTAAATGTTGTTTGTTTCCCACTGCAAAAAGGTAACCTATTTACAGAAGAGTGATTAAAGATACTATGACTTCTTTACAAACAGATGTAAGAACAGGAACTTTCCACTTTAAAAAAAGTTCTATAAATATGTCCACTCTTCACTGTTACTACTATCCTCTGAATTGCCTGTATCAAAGGCAGGTCCTTCTCTGCAGACTGCATTCAAGTCTTCAAACAAATTTCCATCGTTTCTTCATCACTCCTGGCCCAGGTGCTCCTTAAAAGTCGCTGAGTACAAGCCATAAGAAGACAGACTTTCAGCCTGCAATTAAAACCAGAACTAGAGACACCTCGGAGAAGGCAATGGCACCCCACTCCAGTACTCTTGCCTGGAAAATCCCATGAATGGAGGAGCCTGGAAGGCTGCAGTCCATGGGGTCGCTGCAGGTTGGACACAACTGAGCGACTTCACTTTCACTTTTCACTTTCATGCATTGGAGAAGGAAATGGCAACCCACTCCAGTGTTCTTGCCTGGAGAATCCCAGGGACAGGGGAGCCTGGTGGGCTGCCATCTATGGGGTCGCACAGAGTCAGACACGACTGAAGTGACTTAGCAGCAGCAGCAGAGACACCTCTCCGTGATGCCCACTCCCACTCCCCAAGATCCCTTTCCTGTGCAGCTGGGCCACCACCATCCCACAGCATGTCCTGCTCCGGTGACCCCTGCAGGCCTCTGAACCCAGGCCCTGTTCCTCAGTGAGCAGGTGCTTGTCCACAGAGGAGAAGGCGCGGGGCATCCATGCTGCTCAGCATCACACGATCAGAGGGTCATGAAGAAACCAGTGGAGACTTGCAGGTCCCAGCTGGCCTTTGCTTGTGCACTTCCCCCTCTGAACGTTCAGAGGAGACCAAAGACAGCTGGTCCGTTCCTAAGAGGAGATTGGAAGAGATGGAGGTGGAGATTGCCTGTGGTTCAGTTGACAGGACCTGGGTAAACACGTAGGGCATTTCAGCCCAAACATTCATTCATCTCATTCAGTTAACCGCAGCCCTGGTCTTTGCAATTTATCTAGTTATTCTGACTGTTGTCGCTGTTCGGTTGCTCAGTCGTGTCTGCCTCTTTGTGACCCCATGGACTGCAGCACGCCAGGCTTCCTTATTCTTCACCATCTCCCTAAGTTGGCTCAAACCCATGTCCGTTGAGTCGAGTCAGTGATGCCATGCAACCACTCCATCCTCTGCCACCCCCTCCTCCTCCTGCCCCCAATCAGAATACCTGAACGGTATTCTGACTATAGGCCAGCCTAAGATGCCTTCTGCTTTTCCATGGATGATTCCAGGAAGCCCAAAGTTACAGGCAGCGTTGTTTGAATGTGCTCAGCACACCCGGCGGTCTAGCTTTGAACCAAACGGGCTCATCTTGGCTTAGTCAAAGGAGCCATAAACAGAGACAGAAATGCAGTTGAAAATTATATTTAGCATTACATATGCTTCAGGCAAAAGCAGCCTTAGAAAAAAGCAGGGCCAGGAGTCTGGTTTAATCCCCCTAAATGTGATTGAATCCCAAATTGTTAAAGCTGGAAGGAACTGCGCATCTTCTAGGGGAAGGAATGGGGCCTGAACAGGTGACCTGGGTGGGTGAAATGCTCTTGAGCTCCCTGTCCGCAGCAGAGCCAGAACTAGGACAGACCAGTCTGAAGCTCAGGGCCACCCTCACCAGGATCTCGAGGTTCAGGCTCTTCAAGGCTTTATCTCCTTGATCATATGTGTATGTATTGTATTGATGTCTACACAATGGTCTCTTATGTGAAGATGGACGCTTCCTGAACTGACTTTCGATTCCTCGATGAGGAAGTGCTTGTCCAGAGAGGAGGAGGCATGGGGGATCACAGGCTCAGCATCAGAGGACCAGAGGTTTGTGAAAAACCAGTGCAGGCTCCCAAGTCTGGGGCCATTCAGAGACTGTGGAAATGCCAGGAGTCCCATCTCCATTTACACAGAAGTGACTTGACTGCTTTTTTTTTTTTTCTCCTTGGTGACACAGGCTCTTGAATTTAGAGTGATCTGAGCTGGCTCTGTAAGAATTATTCAATGACAGACAGACAAATACAATGAGACGAAAAGGACAGCTCATGAGGGAGGTTTGTTTTGGAGGAGCCTCTGTTGAGCATTCCTGGCTTTTGTTGACATTCACAGGGATTAAGACAGAATGATGGAAACATGACTAACCTGGAAGTCTACTCACGTCCGAGCGTGCCTTTCCTGTGGTCCCTGAATCTTAGGGAGGGTTGGGAGGTGTGGGGTCCCCAGGGAGGCAGCCAGGCCAGCACACCTGCCCAGACCTACACCCAGGGTGGTGGGAGCATTGGAACTTTGCCCAGCCTGCCGTACGCTTGGGAAAGTCACATCCTCCCTCAGAACCCCTCTCCCAGGCTGTAGGAGAGCTGAACCACAGCAGCAGTTTTAAAGCATTATAATTGCTATTGCTGTGGTTATTACTAATAACCACAGAAGAAGCAGAAGCCTAATCCATAGAAGGGATCTTCTTTCTGGAATGACTTTGATGGCTGTGATCCCTCACCACCCCCAAACCGGGTCTGCCCAGGTCCCTGGAGCAGTACCCATCCATTCTATGGGGCAGAGTCTGAGCAAAGGGCTGATCTCAGAGGGGCTCTCGTATTTCACCTTTTATTTCTGCTTCCTTATAAATCTGTTCTCTACGCAAGTACCTTCTGACAGTACCCCAGAAAAACGAGCACACCCAAGCTCACAGGGGCAAAGTGAGCATTGCCATCCAGATGCCACGAGAAGCCTCCCTGCTGCCAGCCCCTAATCCAGCTGCACGGTTTGTTTTACGGGTTATGGCTGAAAGGCAAAACTTGAGAAGATTTCATTGCTGTTATTTCATTATTGTTAAAATGATTTCATTATTGTTAAAATGGCTTGGAATTTCTAAACAGCTATTTGGTAAAAGGATATCTGTCTAACTGAATACAAGACAGAAGTTAATAGGACAGACCCCCTTTTAAACTTTTTATTTTGTATTGGGGTACAGCTGATTAACAACGTTGTGATGGTTTCAGGTGGACGGCAAAGGGACTCAGACATATGCATGTATCCATGCGACGCCAACTCCCGAGTCATCCAGACTGCCACACAACACTGAGCAGAGTTCCATGTGTTACACACGTGCTGGTAATCCATTTACAATTGGCAGTGGGTACATGTTGATTCCAAACTCCCTAACTATCCCTTCCCCCCGTCTCTCTCCATAAGTTTGTTTCCATAAGTAACCATGTTTGTTTTCTAAGTCTGTGAGTCTGTTCCATGACAGTCCCTTCTTTAATACTGATAAGTGAAATTGAAAGTCGCTCAGTTGTGCCCGATTCTTTGCGACCCCATGGACTATACAGTCCAGGGAATTCTCCAGGCCAGAATTCTGGAGGGGGTAGCCTTTCCCTTCTCCAGGGAATCTTCCCAACCCAGGGATCAAACTCAGGTCTCCCTCATTGCAGGTGGATTCTTTACCAGCTGAAGAATGATGGCAAATAGGCTCCCTCCTCAGTTCATCTCCGGTCATTCCCAGTGCCCGAGTTCCACTAGGTCCACTGTCTTCCCTTTGGGTGAGAACATTCATTGGTAGATGCTGGACCAGGACATTTTCCCCTCCAGCATTTTACTTTTTTTTGGCATCTGGTATGAAAAAAGAATGAGGTCTTAGATCATGATTTAATATGACAAAGATTTTTCTCAGTAGTAATGGGAAGGGCAGTAATACTTGAGTTCCCCAAGTGCCATGGATTTCTCCCCATCCCAAGAGCTAGTGAAGGACAGGAAATCCTGGCATACTGAAGTCCACGGGGTCACAAAGAGTCAGACATGACTGAGCGACTGAACAACCGCAACAGTCTTTAAAGTCACTTGAGTCCAATAATTGGTAGATGCAAATTGTAAGCTCTTTTCTCTAAATGCCATGTCTCTCTCTCAGCATCCTGCACTTCTGATGTTTATTACCCAAAATATGATTTTTACCAGATCCTAAGAGGTTTTACAAAATAACCACTTACATTTGTGTGTTGTTATTTTCCTGAAATGTCTTAGATACCCCTGCCTTAAAATAATCTCAAACACAAGCAGGGAGGATGCTAAGTGTGATTTCCCTGTTGTTTCAGAATTTTGGCCAAGCTCCCAGAGGAAGCTGATATGGAAGGGTGTTAATTGCCTGCAAATTCTAAGAGAAGGTGCCTGAGCCTTTAGGCAAAATTTGCAAAATGGAAATTCAAAACACAGCTTGGCCACCTTTAACTCCACATTCTACTTGTAGAGTAATACCGAAAAAGGGACTGTGAAATTCGGAGTGAACGATTTCTCTGGGGAGAGTAACTGGAGTGCCAAGTGTCTCCTTTGGAGGTAAGAAAACAGGGCTGGGAGGGACAGCTCCTTGTGCTCCTCCCGGGGGAAGCCATTCTCGGGGGAAGTGCCTATCCATCCCAGGCTGTTCATAAGAAGCAGAAATCTGCTGGCCTGCCTCTTGGTTCTTACAGAATCTGCCATGCTTAGCTGGAGTGCTGGGCCTTAAGGACCAGCATTTGGCTCTTGGCAACATTAGACTCCTAGGGAGCATCTTGATTCTCTCCAGGATAGAACAGAGTCCCTGCTCCCATCCTAAGGCTTTCTCCAGCCTTGTGGACTCAATACAAAGTAATTGGCTTTAGGGTCACATTGATAAAGACCCTGCTCTTGTTGAGGCAAAAATTATTAGGCAGGGAGTGTAGGAAATCTGAGACTTCAGCCTGTTTCAATAAACATCCCACTCCATTAACCTAAAGCTTTGTCCTAAATTATTGACTCTTAGAGGAATGTGTCCTTCATCTGATAAATTATTAGCACTCAGATCCAAGAAAGGGTAGTAATTAATTTCTGTTCCATATGCCTGAGGGAAAAACGACTGATGATCATCAATCTTTAACCCATACATCTGGTCCATTCTAAAATGGCAAGTGGTCTTGAGTAAAGGTTGCGGGATGGTGACTTAATGTCTAAGAAAACAAGAATCCAAGAAACAAAAGAAGCCATGAAGATGTCAAGTTGAGCCTTTAAGCAAATTAGTTAGAAGCGTAAACTTTAAGTTGGTTGATTAGAAATACCATATGTTAAAAATAAGAACCAATCAAAAGTGTACAAGTCAATACTCAGTCAGTCAGTCAGTTCAATCCCTCAGTCCGGTCCAACTCTTTGTGACCCCATGAATCACAGCACACGAGGCCTCTCTGTCCGTCACCAACTCCCGGAGTTCACTCAGACTCATGTCCATCGAGTCAGTGATGCCATCCAGCCATCTCATCCTCTGTTGTCCCCTTCTCCTCCTGCCCCCAATCCCTCCCAGCATCAGGGTCTTTTCCAAGGAGTCAACTATTCGCATGAGGTGCGCAAAGTACTGGAGCTTCAGCTTCAGCATCATTCCTTCCAAAGAAATCCCAGGGCTGATCTCCTTCAGAATGGACTGGTTTCATGGCTGCAGTCACCATCTGCAGTGATTTTGGAGCCCCCCAAAATAAAGTCTGCCACTGTTTCCACTGTTTCCCCATCTATTTGCCATGAAGTGATGGGGCCAGATTCCATGATCTTAGTTTTCTGAATGTAGAGCTTTAGGCCAACTTTTTCATTCTCTTCTTTCACTTTCATCAAGAGGTTCTTTAGTTCTTCACTTTCTGCCATAAGGGTGGTGTCATCTGCATATCTGAGGTTATTGATATGTCTCCTGGCAATCATAATTCCAGCTTGTGCTTCGTCAAGCCCAGCAGGCTTCCCTCGTAGCTCAGTTGGTAAAGAATATACCTGCAATGCAAGAGACCTGGGTTCGATTCCTGGGTCAGGAAGATCCCCTGGAGAAGGAAATGACAATACGTTCCAGTATCTTTGCGTGGAAAATCCCACAGTCAGAGGAGTCTGGCGAGCTACAGTCCACAGGGTAACAAGACTCAGACACTACTTAACAACTAAACCACCACCACCACCACTCTGCATAGAAGTTAAGTAAGCAGGGTGACAATATACAGTCTTGAAGTATTCCTTTTCCTATTTGGAACCAGTCTGTTGTTCCATGTCTAGTTCTAACTGTTGCTTCCTGATCTGCATATAGGTTTCTCAAGAGGTAGATCAGGTGGTCTGGTATTCCCATCTCTTTCAGAATTTTCCACAGTTTATTGTGATCCACACAGTCAAAGGTTTGGCATAATCAATAAAGCAGAAATAGATGGTTTTCTGGAACTCTCTTGCTTTTTCCATGATCCAGTGGATGTTGGCAATTTCATCTCTGGTT
>SJYA01005739.1:0-23713 GCA_006410615.1 Neotragus moschatus | reverse complement strand
CTGGAGGAGAAGTGGGGGACCGAGGATGAGATGGCTGGATGGCATCATCGACTCAATGGACATTAAGTGTGAGCAAACTCCAGGAGATGGTGAAGGACAGGGAAGACCGGTGTGCTGCAGTCCATGGGATTGCAAAGAGCTGGACACAGCTTAGCAACTGAACAACAAGAACTGCCTGGGTAATTTTCCAAGAGAGGAAAACTGTCTTCTCTAATAGACAATTACTTAGGGGTGTGCTAAATAACTCTGAGCCAATAATACCTTCTTGGAAAAGATCCTGATGCTGTGACTGAACAACCACATTCTTAACCACACATAGGACATCCATAAAAACCTGCAGCTAGCATCACACTTAGCAGTGAAAGGAGTTTTGAGATCAGAAACAAGGAAGGGATGTCTCCTCCACGAGCTCTACTCAACAATTTGTTCATTTCCTACCAGTACAAGAAGGAAAGAAAAGGGCATAACACAGATCGGAAAGAAAGAGAGAAAACTGTCTCTGTTTACAAATGAGACGACTTGTCCACGTGGACACTCTTCAAGAATTCATGAAAAAGCTCCTAGAATAAGTAAGTTTCCCAAGATGGCAGTGTCCATGGTTAATATATGAAAGTCAACCATATTCCTGTATACCAGCAACTAACAACGGGAATCTGTGGGAGAAAGCGCACACCACCGTTTACCCCTGCACCAGAAACAAACAAAAAAGAAAATTAATACTTAGGTACAAATTTAACAAAATTTGTGCAGGACCTGTCTGCTAAAAGCTATAAAACACTGATGAAAGAAGTCAAGGAAGACACAGATAAGTGGAGAAGCACACCATATTCATGGACAGGAAGGCCAGTTGCTGTAAAGAGGTCAAATTCTCTCACGTTTGATTCAATTCAATACCAACCCAATTCTACAAAATATCTGATCCTTCCAAAATTTCAAGGTCGTGAAAAACAAGGAAAAAGAGAGAAATGATTACAGATTGAAGGAGACATGACAACTAAATGCAACGTGACGGCCCGAAGTAGACACTGCAACAGAAGAAAAAAAGACACAAATGGGAAAACATGAAATCTGAATAAAATCTAAATATTAGTTGATGGCACTGTACCAATGTCAATTTCCCAGCTTTGATAAATGTATCATGGTTACATAAAATGTTAATGTTATGGGAAACTGGATGAAATGTATACAAAATTTTCTGTACAAACTGTAATTCTTCTGTAAATCTAACAGTATTTAAAATTAGAAGTTTACTTTCTTTTTTAAAAAAAAGGTAAATGGTACCGGCTGGTGACTTCCCTCAAGCAGTCAGGGAAAGACTGGTCTAAGGAGAATGTCTTAACGGCAGTGACCTTGACGCCAAAAGACACTAAAGGGCCGTGAGAGCCGAGAATTAAAGGCATTTTAAAAAGTGACTGCACCCTTCTAAACCCAGTGTGTTTGGCATCACAGTTACCCCCTCATGGAGCAAGCATTTTATGCCCCGTAGCTGTCGTCTCTCCATGGAAACTGGCGCGTAAGATCAGCTTCCTTCGTTTAAAAGGGGCACAGAGCAGTGCAAACAATGTGAAGTGGCACCTATTTGGTATATTAGAACAGATTTATAGGCTGAGAGAGTTAATTTTAACATACAAAAACACAGAAACCCTGGCCTCTGGACTGTAATATCTCCCTGGAATCTTAAAAGCAAAGCATTACACAGCTTTACATAAACTTTTCTGAGTGCTGACAAAAGCTTTGTATTGAAGAAAATTGCATTTTTAAATGCCCTTTATTATTTTGATCATTTTTACTGCTGATGACACAATGACAGAACTCCATTTACCCAGAACCTTTCATATCACACTCAGACGGATGATCCAAAATAAATCCATGAGACACTTAAGTTGTAATCCTCTGGGAATGATAAATATCAGATGGCATTTCTTTCAAATAAAATTATTTAAACAGCATTTTCTTCTTCTGCCCCGTGGGAACAAAAGGAATCCAAGTATGATTTGATAAAGGTTGCATGCGATGTGTTCTGTTAGTTTTTGACCTCAGCCCCACACGTGAGCCCTTCTCCCTTTTGCTGGGCCGCATGGCCTTCCTGTGTTCGGGAGACTGCCGGAGACAGCCCACGTCCTCCTCCAGGTGAGGTCTCAAAGTCTTACCCGTCAAAGACTCAAAAGCAGTGTGTCCACCTTTCCTCACTGACAGGGAGAATGCACCGGGCCCGTGGAGCGCGTGCAGGGGGAGGAGGAGTTATCCAGAAGAGGAGACGGGGCTTCCCAAAGCTCAGAGCCGCCCTGGACGTCCAGCCGCCCCACTTCCCTCCAGGCTTTGCTCCCCTGATGGAAATCTTGGAGAAGTGAAAAGCACAACTGTGCCAAAACGCACAGTGTTAGTTCCCACTTGGTTTTTTTTTGAAGAAAATCTTCAGCTGACAATGCTCTACAGCCAAGCAGAATCCCCTACAAGACTCATCAGAGGCAGCTCTGTTTTTCCTGAAGGAGAAATGTCAGTCAAGCTCGTATCTCCCTTCCGTGTTTCCGCCTTTCGACAGTGTAATGCATAATATAGTGATTTGCATTTTCTTATACAGAGCAGCGGCGCTGCGTGCATCATCTATTCATCTCGGGGTATTTGGCGACAAGAGCGGGCAAGGCAGACACTTCACTCTGAAGGCTACAAGGTGCCTTTCTATAAATTCCTCTTTCATGAACAGCAGCTCTTGAATACCCTCTGACGGGTGCACGTCAGCAGAAATGTTTACAATTTAACTCATGTTGCGGAGAAAAAGATATATGCCACGTTGCATGTGACCTAAGTCCCCTTAGTTTCTGAGGGAATAAACAAGAGTACAGATTTATATTCATACTAATTTTAAAAACAGAGGGAACGTCTAGACTGTTTACCATGGTTCACTTCAGGTCAGTTCAGCTGCTCAGTTGTGTCCGACTCTTTGAGACCCCATGAATCGCAGCACGCCAGGCCTCCCTGTCCATCACCAACTCCCAGAGTCCACCCAAACTCACGTCCATCGAGTTGGTGATGCCATCCAGCCGTCTCATCCTCGGTCGTCCCCTTCCCCTCCTGCCCCCAGTCCCTCCCATTCACCATGGTAGAATGCGGCATAAAAATATCGGCACATTCTTGCAGAAGAAGAGTGCTAGGGAGAGAACTGCATTTGACCACAGTGGCAGGGCGCGGCACGTCACCTGGGGCGAAGGCGTCCGCGTGTTCTATCTCATCTAATAGTGATGAGAATTGTGTTTCCAACAAAAAGAGCAAACTTATGAGCCAGCTGTCACCCAGTCTGTGAAGCCAGCTCTGGTAAGGTGGCTTCCTTTTCCTCTTTCTTTTTTAGTAAAGTCTAGTTCCCCTGTACAGACAGTTTTAATCTCATTATATCGAGGGTCTGCTTGATGGTGTTTAACAATCACAGTGCTTCCCTGAGACAAATCTCCCTGCTCAGATGAGGCCAGCCGCTGAAATAAACTGAGCGGCGTGTGTTTTTTTTTTTTTTTTTTTTCAGAATCAATGGTTGGTGACAGCTTTGTTTATTGTTCATTAATAAGCAATAAACGATAACATTTCTAGTGGGTAATTGTCAGGTTACTTGATTATATTTCCTTCCAATTTATAAGGCTGACCTATGACTCATCTAAACTTTACACAGCCACACAGTCACAATCCTTCATCGTGGCAGCTAAATACGCCAGAATTAACATCCTGCTAGACGTTCAAGCCAAAATGACTCTCGAGTTACGAAATGGGGTTTTTATGAGAGGTTTTATGTAATCTGTGAACTCTGATCATCTCTAGAAAGATATAAAGGGTAAGTAACAGCCTGCCAGAAAACATTTATCTCTTTCGTGAAAAAGGAGCAACGAAAGCCAAAGCACGCCATGCAGCGGAGGAACACGCGTGTCCCACGGACGACGGCTGTGCTGAGACGCACCGCCATCCCCCAAACCGACCAGGACAGCCTGCTGTCTCAACGCTGGAGAGTGACCCAGAGATCCAGACGTGCAGTTTGAGCTTTTCTAAGATGTTTTAATCAAAAGGACCTTCGCTTCTATATATCTTCCCAGCAAAATAATCAAATTCTAATTTCTTAATGTGCTTGGGAAAGATATGCTTTCAATGAAGAGTTCATTTTCTTTTTTCTCCTGTGTTAAAAGCCTTTTTATTTTTCTTCGGCCAGTTTGAACTCATATCCTCAGACTGATTGACCAAGACAAATTCTTAATCCAACATGATACAATCACCAAACATGCTTTTTCTGTGTTTGGCTGGACCTTAGTTTCTCTTAGTTCTTGAGTCATCACTTGGAGAAATGGGTTTCCATCAGTGCCAGGAATGAACACCCACGCACAACGGCCACGTCTACAGTCTCCCGCTGTGCCTTGTTAATCTGCCAGGAGGGCAGAGGAAGAAGGCAGTGGCTGCATCCTCCAGCCTGAGGCCGCCAGGGTCCCACAGCCTTGCTGCCACGCTGGCCAGCGAGCTGAGTGCTGTGGGCTCCAAGCCATTTACCCTCTTGGTGACCCAGCTGTCATGACCAACGGGGTCAAATCCAGACTCTTCAGCAGGCAAACCAAGTCCTTCACAGGGGTCCTGGCCCCCTTCTCTCATACTGCTTCTCCATCTTCACCACCCTGCAAACACGTCTTGTGGCTGTCTCACAGGGAACGGTACGCTTCCCCATTCTAACATCGTGGTTTCTGTATGCCCCCAAATCAAAGCTCAATCTCTCTCCCGCACTAATCTGTGGCCTATGGACTCTGAGGGGGAGGTGGGGGGGCATCCATAAAGCTCCCTGTATGAGTGTGTGCACTGTGCTGGTCCACGGCGCTCACCATCTGTCCCTCCGCTCCCCCGCAGTAGCAACGGTGGGTTCGCTGCTCTGGCTTCCTCCCGCTGAACCTCGCAGCCCCCTTCCTTCCTGGGGCCCCTGTGCTTGCTGCCTGCCTCTTTCATCATTCCAAGCACTCGTCACCTCTGCAAAGGCTGCAGTGAGGTGCCTCTTGACTCGTCTGCTGTCTGTCTTTCCCACAGAACAGGGCTCATCAGAGCAGGGTCACCATCAGACTCCCAGAGCCTGGAACAGGTCTAGGCAGAGAGACACTCAATCGATATTTGCTGAATTAATGAATATGTGAATGAATCAGCCTTTCAAAGCAGCTTGAGACATGGGAGAGGTTCTGATGTGGTTGGACGTGATGAGGGAAATGAGCCTCCCGGTATTCAGAAGGACGCTGTGTGATACTTGTAACGTATCTAACTCAACTAATACAACACAGTCTTGATGTTCTGTCCTTTTTGCCTTCGGAGCCTTGACCGTGGCTCCCTTTCCTGGCAAGCAGGTATTGAGCCCCCTCTCAGGTCTATGTGTGTATTGCCTTGTTTACTGTTGTTCTCTTTCTTTTTCAAGTGCGTATTTAAAACTTATTCACTTCTGACTACAAAGGCTTCCTTTCCCTGTGACCCTCAAAATAACTTCTGGAGAGATGCTAGTGGCAGGGTCTTGGGTTGTATGTGGGTTACACAGAAGGAAGCCCACAAAACCAGAGGGTTGAGAACTAAGGCCGCTTGGCTTGCTGCTGAGGGCCGCTCCATCATTTCTTCATGCGGACAGATATTTTGGGAAATGGCAGGTCATATGTCAAAAAAATTCCTGAATCCGTGTTCTTATTACTATTTCCTTCCAACATCCCTTCAAAGGGAGAAGGAAGGACTGCTCTCCCCAGTCTCTCTGTCAGACTCACTCCTTCAGGGCTGATCCCACCCTCCCTTCGTCAGGAGGCTCTGTCCACCCAGACCCCTGTGCTCCCCCTCTCCATCTTCCCCTCTCTCCTGCCCCCCACAGGGCTCCAGCACAGGGCTTCCTGTAAGCCTCATCTCCTCGGACACGCTTCGCTCCCCAAGGCCAAGGCCAGGGTATGCTTTGTGCTCCTGTCTGATGTCTAGGGAAAGAGGTTCGAGTGGTGGGAAGCTGCACAAATGTATGAAAAGTGTGGACAAGGCTGGCAACCCCAGGAGGCTGGCAGCCGGAGGCGAAGTTCAAGTAGGAGCAAAGGAGACTGCTACGTTCGGGGGATAATCCTGAGGAAGAGGCTTCTTCGCAGAGAGGTGTTCACTCCTGATCCGTTTCTCTCCCCCCTCCGCTCTGCGCTCCTTCCCTCACTGGGGAGAGAAGGGACTCAGCTAAACGGTGACGTGGGGGAGATACAGACGAGGTGTGCCCATCGTGCAGATGGTGCAGCCGCTGTGGAAGCCGATGCGGCAGCTCCTTGAAAAGTCAAACAGGATTACCATGCAATCCAGCAAGTCCATCTCCGGGCGGGTGACCGGAAGGATTGAAAGCAGAGACTTGAACAGAGACTTGCGCATCCACGTTCGGAGCAGCATTAGCCACAGCAGCCGAAAAGTCGGAACAGCCCCAGTGTCCATTGATGGATGAATGGGTAAACAAAATGTGGCTCATCCAAACGCGGGAGTGTTAATCAGTCTTAAAAAAGAAGGAAATTCTGACACCTGCCACAGCCTGGATGAGCCTCGCAAACATCATCCTGAACAAAAGTCGCCTAACACAAAGGGCAAACGCACGGTTCCACGCAGAGGAGGAGCAGCCCGATCCGTAGAGACCGCGAGGAGGGCAGAGTTTACGAGCGCAGGGAACGACGGGTTACTGTGCAGAGGGGAGAAACGTTCAGCTTAGGAAGATGAAGAAATCCCAGAAGCGGACTGTGGTGATGGTTGTGCAACAATGGGAAAGTACTCAGTGTCACCGGAACTGCTTAAAATGGTAAACTTTATATTATACATATTTTATCACAATCTTTTTTTTTTTAAACAAAAGGACCCATTCAGCAATGGGGTGTGGAGACACTGATGGAAACTTTGAGAAAAGTCTCTGCCAGAACTTCTCTTGGAGGAAGCTGTGTGATGGGTGGCAAGATGACGTGAGGGGCGAGCACCCCGAGGACCAACGGGAGTGCCGGGCTCCTCCTGAGTTGCTCCGGGCACACCGCCAAGGAGAGCTCTCCGGCCCCAGACAGAAGTGGAGGAGCGGCCGAGGACGGCGGCGGACAGGCGGGGTGTTCTCAGCAGCACTTCCTTGCCCTCCCTGAGGGGCCCTGCAATATACGGGCTAAGACCAGATGCCCTCAAGGAGAGGGCCACCAGCATCTCAAATCCTAGCTTTGTCAGAAAAAGGATGACATTTCTGATAAATACAAGGGCAAAACTCAGTGAAAGTCACTGGTTATCTAAGGTTTACATAACATATGGTTCAGGTGACCACATTTTCCAAATCTGGAATTAGAGAGTGTCTGAGGAAGGGACCTTTCTGATTTGTGAATATGGGAGGGAAAGTCTGATAAGGTCACAAAATTACCTTTATTTCTATATTTAACACACACCCTTTGTGTCGTTGCCTGTTGCTGCATTCAGTCACTCAGTCATGTCCGACTCCGTGACGCCATGAACTGGAGCCTGTCGGGCTCCTCTGTCCAGGGGATTTCCCAGGCAAGAATACGGGAGTGGGTTGTCATGCCCTCCTCCAGGGGAGCTTCCCAACCCAGGGGTCAAATCCCTGCTCTTGCATCTCCTGAACTCACAGGTGGGTTCTTTAACTGCTGAGCCACCTGGAAAGCCACACACCCTTTACTGAGAAGAATAAAAGGTCAAAAGTTATTCTAATTTAGAACAACACAGCCACCATGTGATAGCAACACAGACTGGGATTGTGCTCTCCTGGAAACGCTGTCTCAGTCAGCGGTTCTCCATCCTGGCTGCAGCCCGGAACTACCAGGGGAACTTCGAAAAGTGCCTGTGCCTGGCTCCCCAACCCCCGACGTTCTGGGCCTGGGTGGGTTCTGGGACTTTCCGAAGCTCCCCTTGTGATTCCAACATGAAGCCACAGCTGAGCTCTGGTCTAAATAAAGGAAACCAATTTCCTAATCATTGCGTAAGTAGATGGATCTGCAGATGTGGTAATTCAAATGAGATGTCGATTCCAGGGGTTCCCGAGAAGTCCTTGCTGTCGGCAAGGAGCTTTTGGAAACTTGCTCTCAAAAACATTTCTACGAAACAGTACCCAGGAGCCTTTGTGTTGTGCCGGGTCACTCAAAGCTGACGGCTGGAGTCTTCTGGACCCAAGTCAACCTCAGTCCCTGAGGGTCTGCGAGGAGGGGCGCCTGTCACCCCGACCGCTGCTGGGGCTGTTCTCCGCAGACGGTACCCACCTTTACGTGGGGACAGATAAACACAAACTCTCCTAATTCAGCAATCAGGACAGATAATTGCATCCTCGTAATTGTTTTCTTTTTTCAGCTTAGGTTCACTTTGATGGGAGATGGTAAAATTAGTCCACAAGCCATGTGAAGTTTGCTTCTTTGCTGATTAAAGCCTTAATTGATTCAGAATGTTTTACAAATCAATCTCCGTGAATTACTCCAGGCATACGAAGCCGTCTTATAAAGAAGTGTTAGCCCCAAATAAGGTTTTGAACGAGCACCAAGTTAACAGACAGCCCTTCTGGTGGAGACATTCAAGTTCTCCTTGGGATGGAAATGAGTCTTGCTTTCTCCCATTTGTGTTCAAATTACTCATTCCATTTCTTTTTGGAGGCAACCAAGCAGCAGGGGACCGACTAAAACTCTTCAGCTTGAATCACACAAACCTCCCCAGACCCAGAAACGCCCAAGTGGGATTACCAACCCCCGCAAGCAGGGGATAAACGAGGTACTGGAGATACGGCTCCGGCTCCGGGTTTACTGAGACGTCAAAGGGAGCGATGCTTGGAGTCTACTTAAAGGGACAAACCAGAGACAGGCGGGAGGAGCCAGGCTCCGCTGCGCCGAGGCCGCTGCAGGCGCTGTCCTGCCCTCCGGCTGCATACGCGAGGCCACCTAGCTGTTAGAAACCGGTTTGAATCTGCCACATGTTGATGTACGGCAAAACCAATACAATATTGTAACGTAATTAACCTCCAATTAAAAAACAAACAAACAAACAACGGTTTGAGTTGAGCTCCTCTGCTCCCTGAAATCCAGAGGAACCTGGCTGACGAGCGCCTCTCACATCCTAAGAGGGCCACTACCTTGAAGACACCAGAAGTAAAAGGCCCATGAGGACCAGCCACCCTTGAAGGAGACTCCTAAGTCAGCGCCCAGCTGACCACGGGTGGGCGGGAGATAATCCTCCGGCTTCAGCCTCCTGTTTCGTGGCCCACAGAATCACGAGCAGAGGCAAGGAGGGGGAAATGACCGCCTTTAGCAAGTAAGTGCTGGAGATGGCTTTCACACTGGATTCCCAGACACAGCACATCCGTTCCTTCCTGCTCCGGTGTCGACAGCTTACTGCTTCATCTTTACGGTATGCTTTCCCAGGGGAAATCCCAGGATGCCCAGTTTTTGCTGATGAACGTTCTCTCATGTGCTCCTAAAGTAAAGCATGTGTCTCCTGTTCGACATGCTCTTCTCAACATTCCCATTCCCTTGCATAAACACCCTTGGTTGAGCTTGGTGTCGTCTCTCTTCTGCGGTGTTTCCTGGCTGTTGAGTATCCCCTGGTGCTGTGTTCATCTTTGCCTTTGAGACTTCACGGCAGAATCTCCTCCCTGAAGTGAGAGAAGGGGTCACGGTGCTGGTGACCAGCGTGCTTAGCTAGGTAGCCTTCTGGAGTGAGCTCTAACCTCTCCTCCTGGCTTTAGAACTAGAGGACTGGCCCCTCTGTCTCACACAAATCTCGGTACTCAGAGCTCTCGCCTGTGGGGAAACACCTCTGTGGCACAGCAGACGGGCGGCGAGATGTCCGCGGGTTGGGGACGCTGCTGGCGGGGCTGCCATGGAGCCGTCGGGCCCCTCGTCCACGCCCCGTGCCACCGTGCTCCCTGCGGCCCCCACTCTAGTGCCGTTCCGCCGTCTCCAAGCCTCCTTCCCAGGCACTCTTGTTTGCTCTCTCTCCTCAGGAATTCTTCATAATACATCCCCTTTCCTTTTTTTCTGTGTTACCTAGCTGAATCTTTGGAAAAGACCCTGATACTGGGAAAGATTGAGGGCAGGACGAGAAGAGGGCAAGAGAGGGTGAAGTGGTCGGATGGCGTCACCAACGCAATGCACGTGAGTTGAGCAAGCTCCAGGAGATGGCGAAAGACAGGTGAGCCTGGCGTGCTGCAGTTCATGGGGTTGCAAAGAGTCAAACTCAGCTGAGTGCTGAGCAACAGCCTACTTATCTATCACCTATCATTCATCTATTACCCATCTCTCATGGCTCCACCTTTGTTCCTGTTTCTACCATTTGGAGGCAGAGGAAGAGGCTATGAAGAAGCCTAATCCCCCTTGTGAACTGAAACCCCTCGAATATTCTTCTATTTCCAGCAGAAAATATTGCAGAGTAAATCCACACTGTCACTTTTACGTTTTCTAATAAATATAGGCTCTCAAGTATAGTTGTGACTTTTTAAAATATCATGAGCAGAATATTTCTTAAATTTGCATTCCATTCCCACTGAAAGATTTTCTTGTCAGCACTAGGGAGTATGGTTGCTATGTGCTCTATAAAAAATCAGATCATCTTCAGTGGCTAACAACAGATAATGGCGATAAGTACGTACTGAGAACGTGGGTAAGGAAATAGGGGGAACTAATGAACATTTGCTGAGTGTCTGCAGTTTTCGAGGAGCTCTGACTTAATTGGCACAAACACTCTATAAGGCGTGTTTGTGCACCTCGCACAGACGAGGCATCTCTTGGGCTGAGGACTCATGCTCGGGGACAGCCCGCGTCCGTTCACTGCAGGGAGGGGAGGACGCGGGTCTCCTGCAGGCCCTGGTGCTCATCTCTATCACCCCGGGCAGCGCCTTCTCCCCTTTCCTCTAGCTTAGCGGGAGTCTGAATGCTCCCTTCCCGCAGGGAGTCGAGAGACCAGGGAGGGACGGAGCAGAGACCTGAACCCCTGCTCCTCTAGCATCTCATGGACCGTGTTTGGCCCCTGCCGGTTAGTACCGAGATTTGTGTGCGAGAGAGGGGCCAGTCCTCTAGTTCTAAAGCCAGGTGGAGAGGTTAGAGCTCACTCCAGAAGGCTGCCTAGTGAGCACGCTGTATCATCCTCAAGTGCTTTATTGCTTGGAGTTATAATCCCTATTCCATATTCTCAAATTAAGAAGTTTGTTAAGCTTTATTTAAAAAAAAAGCACATGTGCATATTCAAAATCTAATTACAAAAACTTCCTCATATAGTTTCCAATATTTAAATTCACTTGATTAAAAAAAAACCCTAAGGACTGTAAAACATAAGACAGACTAGACGGGGAGGGCCCAGAAGACAGTCATGTTTATCGCTATGTCCCCGACGGCTGACGCTGTGTAAACGCCACCCAGGATTGTCAAATAAACGAGCACACTCCAGAATCTACACTCAGGGCTGCAAACTGCTTCCAAGTTTATTCTGAACAAGAGAGGCCTTTCCATCTTTCCAAACGGCAAAGTCAACACACACACGGGGCATCACCCACATGGCAGACACGTCCCGTCTACGCTGCTGGGAGGAAGACAGAGCCAGTCAGTGGGACCACGAGTCAGCACCCTGCGTTCATAAGGGCTGATCCCTGGGGGTAGGCGACTGCGATGGCAGAGGTACGTGGCATTTAAAGACTAAGGAGACAGGTTTTTCTTTCCTTAAATAGCATGTTTCAAAGTGAATCTCATGAAACAGATTTTCAAACAAATAGCCCCTCTCACCGGTTTTGCCAGACTCCTAAAGGATGTGTTTCCAGTTGTGCCGGCTGATGACAGCATGGCGACCACGCCTTCCGAATGCATCTTCCAAACCCGAGCTGTCCTTCAGAGACTTTCCGCATCCAGCCCTCTGGTCTGCTAGACAGAGGACACTAGCTAGAGCCACCTTCGTCACCAAAATTTCAGAATGACGTGATAACGATCCCAAGAGAAAAACAAGAGTCGGCCCACACCCTTGAACACTGTAACCGCGAACGTGAGGGCCTGGAGGGCAGCAGCGGGGTCTGTCCTCTAGCTCGATGGTCCACAAAAGGCCGGCCTCCCATCCAACACTTCCTGCTCTTTCGTTCACTCACATTAACTCCCTTCCCATCCACCAGCAACCTCTCAAGGCACCGGGACCATTAAGCAGTCTAAAGTATACTTCAAGCATGTACTTCCTGTGCGGAACATGCTCTTCTCCTATCTGTCAGAATCCGTCAGGGATCTCAGAACGCACTCGCATCTGTAGGTCTCATTCCTCGGCAGCCATACTTTAAGTCCACCTCCCTTCCTCTGGGGGCGATAGGAGCCATTCAGCCATTTTGCTTCCAGGTCCAGCCTTTTCCAAAGGGCAACTCTGCTGGGCTCACAGTGGCTGCCTGAGAGGGAGCTTTACTGGCGGGCTGTGGGGAGCCGCTCTCAGACTTTCCCATAAGCCACACGTACCAAGATACCCAATGCCAGGAGACCGTGCTTAGTGAACACGGCTCTTCCTTTAAATACGCATCCTCACAACACCTGTAAGTTGGCAAATTCTAACATCAAAGATACTGCTTATCTAAACTAGTAGTCTCTTGGGATTAGAATTTTCAAACTATAGCTCCACTAAAGCGAATGCTGCTGGCAAAGCCAGAACACAGACACGCAAAGCAACGGAGCGCATTCAGCTTCTCTCGTTATGGAAATATGAAGTATAAATTAGTTTTAACTCAGATTTAAAATATGCTAAATACTTATAACATTATTAACGTGAAGCAGAAATTAAATATCAATTTCTTAAGAAATATAAAATAGGATAATTCCTTCATTAAAATGTTAATATCACCAAATAATTCAATTAGAAAGACGATATCATGTCTTCGAGAGAGACATTGTCTCCTAAAAGCTTATTATTCGTGCTAGATAGTATCTGTGTCTGCTTTTAACAAGCTTTAAATGCACTTTAATGGAATGATGATTTTCACTCTAACAAGTAAAAATTCCAACAAGTATTGTATACTTTTGAATTACAGTCATGCACGTATGGGATTTTTTTTCAGTTAGTCCCTCGGATTTGGCCAAGAACTCGGACACTTTTTAGAAATTAAAAAAGAGGTCCTGTTTTTATTAATATTAAAAATGGCACATGATAATTACTCAGGACATGCACCTGTGCTTGTCATTCAGCCCTGTCTGATTCTTTGTGACCCTATGGACTAGAGCCCACCAGGCTCCCCTTTCCCTGGGATTCTCCAGGCAAGAGTGGGTTGCCATTCCTTTCTCCAGGGGAATCTTCCTGATCCAGGGATCAAAACCTGGTTTCCTGAGGCTCCTGCATTGGCAGGTGGATTCTTTATACCACTGAGCCACCTGGGAAGACCAGTCAATTAAGTCCATAACAGATATTTCTTGAAAAGGTTTATGCTTAATAAAAATTTTAATATCTTTAAGAAACATGCAAGGAGGTACCAAGCTTTGTACAGTTCCTTCAGTGAGCTGAATAGTGAGCCTGTGCAGAGTCCAGGCGAGCCGATGGGAGCCTGGTGGTGGCAAGAGGGGGACAGGACACGTGAGAAGTTTGCAGGGGCAGGAGACAGCAGGGCCAGGCCTCCCAGAAGAGAGGCTCCAGGAAGTGGGGGCATTTCAGGCGTGAGCAGAAGCAGGAAGACCCCTGGGAAACAGGCGGGAAGCGAGTTAAGAGCCAGGCAGTACAGACCGCCTTGGAGGGAATTTATAGAGAGGTCAGCTGGCTCCTCTTCCTCAGGGTCAGCAGTGTGCTGAGACAGTGAGGAGCGAGGGCGGCTGCGGGAGGGAGAGTGGTTTGTGTGGAAATACTGACTGTGGTCCGAGATGAACACGGTATATATTTTCCAAAATGACCTATCAGGAGGTAATCAAGTTCCTTAGGCAAACGTCCTGCTCTTTTTAAAATCAGAGGGTAGAATTCCCTGAGCACATTTAGAATTCACACCTAATACTCGACGCACTTTATGCAATAAACATAATTTATAGGAAATCTTTACTGAGATCCCTTTAAACAGTGTATTAACGGCATACCCCCAAGGGCTGTGTCCATGTGCATTCTGTTTCCTGTGCGTGCCTAAGTGTGGTGTGTATATGCACACACATGTGACTGGCCGTGTGTCCCTGGGAGCCTTTTTACTGCTCATGGAAATAAGGGAGCATGTCATTTGTCAGCGGCCAAAGCTTACTGCTAACACGCCTTCTGAGCCCTTTTTCCTCCTGCTACGTGCAAGCGCCTCTCACTTACTTCAAACAGAAATATATGCACGCTATCAAGACATGCAAACCCAACCTTCTTCAAGTGATTGGGAATATGGTCTAAAATTATTAAATTGGATTTCTGTAAAGTTGTGTGTAGGGGAGCAGCTCCAATAAAATACCATTTCCACTAAACTTATTCCAGAAACCACACTTTCAGCCTGTTCATACTGAGGGTCCAGTCACTTCCTAAACGTAGCCAGTAATTTCCCCTATTCACTCAGGTGTTCTACTTTTATTATTTGGGGGCTCATACAGCAAGTGACCTGTTCAGTGTTAAATAAATATTCACTGCAAATGGAGCTTCTTTTTAATTGACTAGTCTGCACTTGAAAAAAATATTTTTAAAAAACCGTGCACAGAGAGGATCCCATGTAAATGCTGAAGGGAGACCCACTGCCTGAGGACTCCGAGCCAAGACCTGCTTTCCCTCAGGGCAGGTCTAGGACCTCTTTTCAGAGAAGGCAATGGCACCCACTCCAGGGCTCCTGCCTGGAGAATCCCATGGGTGGAGGAGCCTGGTGGACTGCAGTCCATGGGGTCTTTAGGAGTCAGACACAACTGAGTGACTTCACTTTCATGCATTGGAGAAGGCGATGGCACCCACTCCAGTGCTCTCGCCTGGAGAATCCCATGGGAGGATCCTATGGGAGCCAGGAGGGCTACAGTCCATGGGGTCTCTAGGAGTCAGACACAACTGAGTGACTTCACTTTCATGCGTTGGAGAAGGCAATGGCACCCCACTCCAGTGCTCTCGCCTGGAGAATCCCATGGGCGGAGGGGCCTAGTGGGCTGCCATCTGGGGGATCACACAGAGTTGGACACGACTGAAGCGACTTAGCAGCAGCAGCAGCGGGACCTCTTTTCAGCATAAGCAAACTGTAGGCCATCCGACGAGCCCCACGGCCCACGCACCCCTCTGCTCTTTCCGTGGGTCTGGCCGATCACTGACAGACCCAGATGATGTTTTTATCCTCTTTCACCCGCTGGCTTGAGCGGCTTCGCCTCCCGGCTCAGACCCCTCTGTTCATGAGAACCTGCTGGGTCCCCACTCTCGCCCTGCCCCAGCTCTCAGACCTCCTCCCCTGACACTGCCCGGCAGCGGGCAGCCTCCCCGGGCTGGGCTGTGGAGCCCAGTTCCTTCTCTGTGTCTTGTGTGACCACGGATGTTCTGCTGAGAAACATATTCCGGCTGACCAAGTATTATGTGAAAAGCCCTTCTCTTGGTGGAGAGGAGGTGGTGGGAGAAATGCACACTTATCTATTAAGTAATGATTGGATTCATTCAGGAGGCTTTACTCCTAATGGATTTTGAACACATAATCGCACATATTATCCAAATTAAGGCTCTTGTTCACTCAGACCAAATCAGAAACACGGTAGGAAAGTAGGTTTGACTTCTGTCTCTGAGGCTGTCAGGACAGTGATGTCCCGTGGCTGGGACTCATGCTGGGAGCTGCTGTTGGCATTAAGGGGTTTTTCGAGGTGCTTCTCTCCAAAATCTTCGCTGTTGAAATTATAGTTGAAAACGTGAATTTTCCCCTGGGTCTGCTGAAGTTTGGCTTCACAGTGTTGTGTTGCGAAAGAGAGTAAGTTGTAGGAAGCCGTTTATCTGGGGAAGATCAGTGAAAGTGCAGAACCCAAGCTTCAGTGTCCCCTGGGAGCCAGGTCGGCAAGTCCCAATCCCTGCAGGTTAGGGCCTGACCCCTGATGGAGTCCACTCCCCTCCTCCATCCCCTGGCCCTGTTTGAGGATCCCCCCTCCCCCGCCAGGGAAAAATCCTAGAGCTGCTCCAGTCAGCTTTGGATTGGTATTCTTTACAGGGCTGAGAAAATGTTTAATCAGCATAATAGTCACAGAAGCCTTTGTATATATTCTTCCCACATCTGGTCTATAAAAGTTTATTTAGTTTTGTTGGGCTTATAAAACAGACGTTTAGACTTCTCAGGGTGCAGACTCCTCATTTTACAGATGGAAAGACTGAGGCCCAAATCCTCAGCAGCGAAAAAGCCAGAACACCTCTGCACTTTCATCGTGAGCTGGGTTCTCTACAAAATAGACTCAAACCTTCAGATGGAGGCCAGGCTTTATAACAAGGCTTTTTGTATGACCATGTCTGAGTGCCTATGATAATATTGTTTCAGTTCTAAAAGAAACTAATTAATTTTCATCAAAAGCATTATGAATCTAAAAAAAATCAGATGTGCTAAAAAATGAATGAGAACTAATGAAGGAACATCACCAATTTTAGTTAATTTGGAGAAGAAAGAGCCAAGTTCTATTTTGCAGGTGATAAAATTTTAACAATTTCTTTTCCACAATAAAAGTTCCTTTTTAAAAATTGCTAGAGACAAAGTTAATAAATCATATCCCATCTGTAGTCAAAGAGAAGACAATTTGAAGCCAGGGTATTCAACTTCGTTCAGAAGACAAAGCAAGGTGAGCCCACACTCTGCAGAATCCTGAAGTCAACAGAACCAAGGAGAGTGAGTCTGTCCTCCCGTCTGGGTTGGGACCAGGCCCCACGCTAAGCCAGTGCCTGGAAGTCGATAGCCCAGGGAGGCGCCAGTCTGCACAAGCCCCCCCACGATCGAGTCCCACAGGCGGCTGCTGGCTGGACCGTGCCCCCCCCCCCCCGGCACAGTGCCTGGGGCGGGGCTTCTGCGGGCGCTCGAGGCGCCCCCTCCTCTCCTTGCTGCCGCGTGCTCTCCTGAGCCTCCACAAATGCCACGGCCCTTTCCTGGTGTGCTGACACCACGCTCTCTTTGCCACGCAGACTTGGATGCCTTGTTGCCAGGCTGTCAGGGAGTCGATTCCAGCGCCGCCGAGGGAGGAAGGAAGGGTGTATTCCTCGCCCTCAGCCGGCATGTCAGCTGGACGGGGCTGCTGGTCTGGGCGGGGGAGGTGACTGAGACCTTCCTCAAAGTGTCTAGGTGATCTTCCCCACTTGTTATGCCTCCAGGGCCCGCAGCAGAATGGGTGGCCACCGGCTTGGAGACAGTGAAGCTTGGGATGACAGTTTCGGCAGCAAGTCTCTCACTAAGCTGTCCTTTCCGGTCTTGAACTCCGAGCCAGCTCCCTGAACTCACTGGAGGCTCAGAGCGGTCCAGACCCATGCGGGGTCTCTCTGGAGCAGCTCTTCCAGAGTTTTACTATCAGAATCTGGACAGCCGGCTGAGCCACAGGGTCCCGGCCGTGGCCCGGAGGTGCTGGTCACTAGGTGGGGGTGAGACTCTGGGAATCTGCGTGTCTCGTAAGTACCCAGGTAATGCTGACGCTTCTGGTCCCCGGACACACTTTGAGCAGCTTTGCTCTAGAACGTCTGCACAGCACCACTCGAGAACTCGGCTGTTCAACCAGCAGCATCACTTGGGAATGTGTTAGAAAGCTTGGCTTTCTCAGACTTTACTGTTTAGAATAGGAATCGCCTAAATATCCTGTTAAGACGCAGAATGTGATAAAGCAGCCATTAACATGGAGCTCAGAATTTTGCACTTCTAACAAGCTCCCAAGATGATATGATAATTACAGTCCAAGGACCATACCTTGGGTTTGGTCTGATACTTTTCAGGGATGGCTATAGTAACATCACCTGGGCCCTTAAAAACGGTCCTGAACCAGCCCAGTAACTTTCTTGAGTGTCCAGGGTTAAGGAGAGTGTCATATACTTAACGATACTTTTACTCCGTTCTGTCGCTTTCCCTTTGATATTGTTAAATACATTGGCCCAGCACTTCTGAGGTTCCTGTGACCTCTCCTTTGTCGGTGGACCTCCCATTTCCACTGTCCGGGCCCTTCAGGAGGGCAGTCAGCGGTCCTCAGCTCCGCACCCCCTGCCCCACCTCTTTCCCTGTTCCAGCTTTCCTTTCCAAACTAAGCACAGACCTCTCACCACCACTTTCACTGAACGTGGGCTCCACATATTCATGCCCATATCGACCAGAAGGGAATTTTGAGAAACTATGTCCCCTGTATCCCTTTCACATCTTTTAGGCTTGCTTTTTACATGGTCACATTGACTCCAGGAGATGGTGAAGGACAGGGAAGCCTGGCGTGCTGCGGTCCATGGGACATGACTAAGCAACCGAATAACAACATTTAACTTCTAGCGTGTTTTAAATAAGCCTTCAGATCGCTCTTTCACATGCGCCTAAAAGGGACGTAGATTCCTTTGTGAAATGGTGCCAGCCTTCATTCATTTGAAAATCTCCTTTTAATGTCTAGAAATTTTATGTCACTCCTTTTCCTCCTTCAGTCCATGACAGAACTCTGTTCACTGTAGTATGTTTTTTGTTTGAAAGTCTTTTATCATGGCATCACACTTCTCCACATAAGAAGGAGAGAGAGTTCATTTTTTTCAAATTCCTCTAATTCTAAAACTCTGTATGTTAAAAAAAATTCTAGGTTGGTTATCCATAATTATTATTAATATTTAATAAATCAAGCCAACATATGTCATTATGCATTTTGAAAAATCCTGAATATAAAAAGCAAAATTCTGCTGGAAATGCACCTGTTAATGAGACAAATGAGACTGTTCTCCTTTAATCAGCTCATATGCTCATGAGCACGACTTCCAGCTAAAATGAGAAAGCACTCACCATCAATCTCATTCCTAGGTTTTGCTTTTATAAGTGTATGCACCGAGAAAACTTATTTTCATAAATAAGTAGATGAGAATGGAAGTTTCATTCTAACAATGTCAGTCACTTCTTTGACATTATTCCGATGGCTATGCCCAAAGTCCCAGGGTAATTTATCAGCAAACATTATTTTTCATGATCTGTTGGCTGACAGCTTGCCTAGGTCCTCCTTCCATTCTGCCGAAAGCTAAGAACTGTAAGCTGCCCAACTTGCAAGGGGACCTCTTAGCCAGTTATTAAGGGCCTCTGGTTTCCCAGCACTGACCCCAGTGCTCGGAATTATTCTTCATCCAAGAAGTGGAGGGCTTGACAGTCCAGAGCAATGCACGGAAGAAAGACTAGCCTTTGGTGGGACGAAACCTCTTCCCTTGACCGGTAGGAGAAAAGCAGTTGAGAAAGGGAGGGGACGCCCTGCTCCTTTGCTGCAGACGAGTCCTCGGGCAGATCAGCCCGGGAGACGGTCCATGCGTGAACACAGGGTAGAAACTGGTTCCCGGAAACCCATCCATCTCTGGGGCCTTGGAGTAACTGAGCCCCGACCTGAGGGTCCTGGATGGAGGTGAACCCTGTCAGTTAGTGGAGAGCAGAGGGCACCAAGCGGCCAGGCAGCAGGGACGACTCCGCCGAGCACTGTGAGATGCTCCCAGCTTCTCTGCCTGACCTCCCCTCGCCTCTTTCTGACAGAGACCGGGCGCCGCAGAGGACGTCTCGCTATGAGGAGGACAGTAGCCGGCGCCTGGGCGGCGTCCTTCTCAGGGCGGCGGTCTGGGCCTGCTGAGCCTGCCCGTGAGCCTCGGGCGGCAGCTGCTCTGGGTCCCCGCTGTCTCGGGGACATGAGGCTCCAGGGCCAGCAGCTCTTCAGTGTCCCTGTGGAATCTTCTGGAACTTCTAAGGCTGTTCACATTTGCTGAACAGGCCTCTCTGGGCCTCTGCTCGGACAGAGCCTGCTTCTCATCCCGGAAGTTGCTATGTTCCAGCCATGAACAGAGTGGGGTCTGTGGACCCCAGGCACGACTGTGCCCTTATCAGGGCAGCCTCCTCCCCAGCTCTTGAGCTGGCGAACTCCTACGCAACCCTTGGTCTCAGTCAGCATCAGTCCCTCAGGGACCACCTTCCCAGGGTCCCCTAGATGGGGCTGGACGTCCACCTTGAGATTTCCATGGTGACCGGGCTTCTCTCTATTACGGCTTACACGCTTCTTTTAATCACCTATTTAACTAGATGACCTTCTCGCCCTTGGCTTCCCTGACTGTCCAATGCCCAGCACAAGACTTGGCATATCAGATATTCTGTAAGGAAATGTGATGAGGTCATCAGTCACTTGCCAAGTACCCCACACTGGCCGTGAGCTGACCACTTCTTCGGGGCGCCGTTAACACAGATTATTATAGACCCTGGAGATGCGCAGCGCAGCTGCCCCAGAGGAGTGACTGACCACCCGTCTTTGCCAGCAGAAGCCCGCCCAGGGGAAGCCGCTCCGCGGCTGCAGACCTTTGGCGCGTGAACCCAGGTGTGCGTCTGCTCACACCAGCAAGGGGGCTGGAGCCGGAGTGTCACTGGTCACGACACGCCCTCCCCCCTCTACACAAGCCCAGGAGCACACGGAGAGCAAGGCGGCCCGCAGGGGGCTCCAGCGGGAGCCCTTTTGCATACAGGGTGTCATGTGTTCCCACAGGACTCTTCTGCCTAGTGCACCCCCTGGACACACGCGGTTACTAAAATTAAAATAAATTAGTAAAGTTAAAGATCCGCTTGCTCAAACACTCTAGTCACGTTTCGAGTGCTCAACAGTGCCCTGCGGTACTGGCCACCACACCGCACGGCTCAAGTAGAGAGGACCCCCGTCATCACAGAAGGTGCCCACCGGTCAGAGCTCAGGTGCCCCAGAGCAGTGGCGGGAGATTCAGAAACATTTCTCTCCAGAGAGAGGGTCTGTCAACACAAACACCCGAGTTCCTCAAGAACGAAGAGACCTCTCTCTCACTCTGAAACAGCTGCCCATCTTGCAGCTTTAAACCTGCGATAATTCAACATGTCAGAGGAATGTTTTCCCCAAACAAAGAACAGTGTGCTCCCCGGGAATGTTTTCCCCAAACAAAGAACGGTGTGCTCCCCGGGAAGACCCAAGCCTCTGCCTCAGGAGGAGGTGCTGAGCTAGGGAGACCGCTCCTCTGGGGGAGGTGGCAACTTGTCAAACAGTTTCCGAGGTCAGAGAAGTTTCTCAATGCTTAGATACTGGTTCATGGGTTTTTAAGGTGTTGTGTGGACTAAAGGAGATCCGGGCAAGGAGCAAACACATTCGAGATGGGAGTCTGGACTCCTGATCTAAGACCTCAGGAAAGAAGCTACAGGAGGTAGAAGAAATTGGGGGGGTGGGTTATGAACTGAATGGTCTTCCCCTAGAGTCCATATGCGCTGTGCTGTGCTCAGCGGCGTCAACTCTGCGACCCCATGGACTGTAGTCTGCTGGGTTCCTCTGTTCGGGGGATTCTCCAGGCAAGAATACTGGAGAAGACTGCCACTTCCTTCTCCAGGGATCTCCCCGACCCAGGGACTGAACCCACATCTCCTGTGTCTGCCGCCTTGCAGGTGGATTCTTTTCCTGCTGAACAACTGGGGAACCCTAAAATCCGTACGTGGAAGCTCTAACCCTCCTTGCAACTAGCTTCAGAGATCCAGCCTCTGCAGAGGGAATTAAGGTAAAATGAGGTAATGAGGTCAGCTCCGACTTGATAGGACTGGTGACCTTATTAGGAAGGAAACGACGCCAGGCATCTCGCTCCCCTCCCTCCCCCGAGAGGTGCACAGAGGACGCGGCTGTCAGCAAGCAGCGAGAAAGGCTTCACCAGAAAGCGCCCGTGCTTGGCTCTGGGACGTGCTGCTCACACTGCCCGGTTCGTGGCGTCCTGCTGTGGCAGCCGGAGCTAGCACGAGATCTACCTTGTGTGTCTAAGGCATTTTGTGCACACGTATGTGAGTCATGTCTGTAACACCTGAGTTATGAGAAAATCAGTTTCAATGGATCGCATATTGGACGGCTTAGAGATGGAGCGCGTACACTAACGGTCCAGTTGTAAAGCAATCCGTCTCTTAAGTTACAGGCTGACACTCTGGTGCTACATCAGGCCACAAGGCTCGGTCAGCTCTGCCCGCAGAAGGACCCTGCTCCTGGGGAAAGTGATACTGATGGCTTGGACGCTGAAATTCCACTGATCTGTTCCATTTATCGCTAACGTAACCTGTCTCTTGAAGTTTTTTCATGTTTTCTCTATATGCTGCTGCTGCTAAGTCGCTTCAGTCGTGTCCGACTCTGTGCGACCCCATAGACGGCAGCCCACNCAAAACAAAAGAGAGCTAAATATAGTCAATGCTTGATCTTATACCAGTGGCAAGAGCAGAAGTGTTAATAATATGATCCGAAGCAGCAGGAAACCCCCAATCATTTGTATTTGACTTTGGAAGGCAAGGACTCCTGCTCAGCCTGAGAACTGTTACCCATTCTTGTCTCTCTGGGGCCAAGACTGTGGTCAGCAGGATGTCTTATATGCAATGCAGGCAAAAGGAGGCGGTCAGAGATAATAATAAAGCCTTACATGTGTTAGATGTGTTGCTGCTGCTAAGTCGCTTCAGTCGTGTCCGACTCTGTGCGACCCCATAGACGGCAGCCCACCAGGCTCCCCCGTCCCTGGGATTCTCCAGGCAAGAACACTGGAGTGGGTTGCCATTTCCTTCTCCAATGCAGGAAAGTGAAAAGTGAAAGTGAAATCACTCAGTTGTGTTGGACTGCTCGCGACCCCATGGACTGCAGCCTACCAAGCTCCTCCATCCATGGGATCCTCCAGGCAAGAGTACTGGAGTGGGGTGCCATTGCCTTCTCCAGTTAGATGTGTTAGGTAGGTAGGATAGGGATAAGGAGTCCAAAATGGCGGTGGCTAAAAGACAAGGAAGGGGAAAGCCTATGAAAATAGAACAAAAGAATGTCTGAGGACCTCAGGTAAAACAAAGCCCAATTTATATAGGCCAATAGCTCATGTGACTTTGTGAAGGAGGCTTGAAGAAGACTGCTTGGAAGAAAAAAAAACAGCGATACCTAGTTGCAGACCTTGGACCAGACTCATTTCTGGTATTCTAATTCCGAGCCCTATATTTTCTTTTCCTACAGATTTGCAAAGGGTGAATGAAGGCTAATGAAGTGGGACTCGTGAAGAGTGATTATGGAGGATGATGGTGCTGGTGTCTGTGGCCCCTTGCCATTCTTGCGATCTAAAAGCTTAAGTAAGACACTCTACATGGTATTTTACTGCAAACCAAGCAGTTCTGGCTCAGTGGAGAGCTCTTCTGGGAGATAAGCAAGCAATGTGACTAAGGTGACCAAGCTCAGAATGCAACTATGAGTCCAAGGTTCTGGAATCCAAGTTAGAATCTTCTAAAATCTTAGATTTCATAGGATTCATGATTTCTCTATAGTANTACATGGTATTTTACTGCAAACCAAGCAGTTCTGGCTCAGTGGAGAGCTCTTCTGGGAGATAAGCAAGCAATGTGACTAAGGTGACCAAGCTCAGAATGCAACTATGAGTCCAAGGTTCTGGAATCCAAGTTAGAATCTTCTAAAATCTTAGATTTCATAGGATTCATGATTTCTCTATAGTAAAAATTTAAATTTTTACGTTTTAAAAAGAAATTAAAAAAAAAGAAATTGAGTATATGTGACGCTTCGTTTGTTCTTTTTTTTTTGGCCATGCCACGTGGCTTACAGACGCCTAGTTCCCCAGCCAGGGACTGACCCTGACCCTGGCAGTGAAAGCACCAAGTCCTAAC
>SJYA01005738.1:8664-23173 GCA_006410615.1 Neotragus moschatus | reverse complement strand
TCTCACCCACCTGGGTGGGCTTCCCATGCCTTGGAGCTGGGTGTGGACAGGGAAGGAGGACTCCTACCCCCCACCGCTTTGATGACCAAGCATCCTCTGTCCAGCTCCCACTTGCTGCCTGCTCTTCAGTAGCTGGGGAAAAAAAAAGAAGAGCCTTTTCTCCAATGGGAGCGGTGGCCAGCTCCTGCTCGACAATGGAGGGCATTGAGAGGTGGGGGAGGTGCCACCTCCTGGGTCTCCCCCATCCCCTCCAGGGCTCTGGGTTCCCAGTGCCACTCAGGCTGGGACCAGGCGGCCTGTAACTGGATCCATGCTCAGTGGGGGCCACGCCACCTTCCCCAGGCTCCAGGGTATGGCCCTGCCGGAGCCCAGGGTGCCAAGGTGCTGGTCACACAGGGGCTGCGTCCTGGGGTCTGTGCCCCCAGAGAGGAGCCAGCCACACCCATCCTCCTCCCCGTCCCTGAGCCGGCTGGCGGGAGCCCTGGCTCAGGCCTGAGTTACCTCCCCTGCGCCCCTCCCAGAAGGGCAGCTGGTTTTCTTTAAGCCAGTTGGTTTGGGACTTTTGGCTTCAGGCGACAGATGGTGGTCTGGAGTGGCCATTTTGCGTCCTCCCCGCCCGCCCTGCCCAAGCCACAGCCTCAGAGGGAAGCCCCGGCTTCTCACGGATCCCCCGCCCCCCTCCCTGTGCAGCTTTGGGCAGGAGGGGAGGGGACGGAGGGGTCCCCGGCAGGCTGGCATTTGTCGGGGGCGAGGGGTCCTGGAGTGAAGGCCTGAACCCCACAGAGCAGCCCCTCTCGGGAAGGTGGGGTAGTCGGAGCCCAGGAGGGCCCTCTCTTCCCCCAGGGTCCCTGTGGCTGCCCGGCGTGGGGAGGGGGCCCCGCCCACCGGCGCCTGGGGCTGTGGGCCCAGCGTCGGGGCTGCCTTTCCAGGCCGCTGCAGGCTGGGGGCCGCCGGTGCGTTCCACCCCAGAGGCTCTGCCGCTGGGAAGAGGGAGGCCTGGCTGGTCCCATAGCCTCTCCTGGGCTTTCCCTCGAGTGCAAGGCCGAGAGGTGACCCTGGGGGGGTGTACCACCCCACCAAGAGAAGCCGAGGCAACAGGTGGCCAAGGGCAGCCCCGGGGCGGGGGTGGCAGGTGCTGAGCCCGTCCGGGTGGGGAGTGCCTGGGACCAGGCCTGGGACTGGGAGGGGGCAAGGCGCCCTCCCCCTCCCCCCCCCCGCCCCGGCTCACCTGCTGCCGTTGCAGCCTGGAAGCCGACACAGGGCCTGCCACAGCAGCGGTCCTCCTGGCTACTGCTTTCTCCGGCTGTGCAGTGGGCTGGGCTTCTGATGTGAAGCCTTCGCCCCCGAAAGGGAGAGAGTGCATCCGGGCACCATGGGTGGGTGAGGGTGGAGCGCCAAGCCTCGCGGTCCTGTCGTGTCAGACCCCGAGAGAGTTCCACGTCGGCGACAGTGGGAGCCCGGCCACACGGTGTCTGCAGTCCTTTCCCTGTTTGCTCTCGTGTTCATACTGAAAGAAGAGCAATCTGTCAACTCTTTTATTACCCAAATAATGCACATTTGTTATAGAAAAGCTGGAGAGAGAGAGTAGNCGTCGGCGACAGTGGGAGCCCGGCCACACGGTGTCTGCAGTCCTTTCCCTGTTTGCTCTCGTGTTCATACTGAAAGAAGAGCAATCTGTCAACTCTTTTATTACCCAAATAATGCACATTTGTTATAGAAAAGCTGGAGAGAGAGAGTAGGCAGATCCCCAAAACAAGAGGTTTCACAGAACACCATTCCCTTCCATGGAAAATGGCTGCGTCCGGCCCGCGTGGCCCCTTCTCGGTGGCTCACGGGTGCAGACAGACACCTCTGTGGCTTCTGAAACCGATGCTGGGGCCCACCAAACCCTCTGGTCTCTAATGTCTCCAATTAACGTAATCACTGTTTTTATGTATATGAAATTCCCTTGCTGTAACAGTAACCACTTTAAAGTGGAGAGCTCAGTGGTGCTTGGTACCCTGGTGATATTGAGCAATGACCCCCACTGTGGTCCCAGAACCTCCTCGAGCCCTTTGAGGGGGGCTGCTACCCGGGAGGGGACCCCCATGGATGCCGGGGCTGGTGGCGGGCTAGCTGGGGAGTGGGCGCTCACCACCCTGGCGTGTCTGCCACAGCTGCAGCGGGGCCTTCGCGGGCCAGCAATGCCAGGCCCCCAACCCCTGCCTCAGCGCCCCCTGCAAGAACGGTGGGACGTGCCACACGACGGAGCGAGAAGGCCTGGTGGACTATGTCTGCAGCTGCCGCCTGGGCTTCTCGGGGCCGCTGTGCCTAACGCCCCGCGACCACGCCTGCCTCGCCAGCCCCTGCCTCAACGGCGGCACCTGTGACCTGCTCACGCTGACCGANCCAAGCCACAGCCTCAGAGGGAAGCCCCGGCTTCTCACGGATCCCCCGCCCCCCTCCCTGTGCAGCTTTGGGCAGGAGGGGAGGGGACGGAGGGGTCCCCGGCAGGCTGGCATTTGTCGGGGGCGAGGGGTCCTGGAGTGAAGGCCTGAACCCCACAGAGCAGCCCCTCTCGGGAAGGTGGGGTAGTCGGAGCCCAGGAGGGCCCTCTCTTCCCCCAGGGTCCCTGTGGCTGCCCGGCGTGGGGAGGGGGCCCCGCCCACCGGCGCCTGGGGCTGTGGGCCCAGCGTCGGGGCTGCCTTTCCAGGCCGCTGCAGGCTGGGGGCCGCCGGTGCGTTCCACCCCAGAGGCTCTGCCGCTGGGAAGAGGGAGGCCTGGCTGGTCCCATAGCCTCTCCTGGGCTTTCCCTCGAGTGCAAGGCCGAGAGGTGACCCTGGGGGGGTGTACCACCCCACCAAGAGAAGCCGAGGCAACAGGTGGCCAAGGGCAGCCCCGGGGCGGGGGTGGCAGGTGCTGAGCCCGTCCGGGTGGGGAGTGCCTGGGACCAGGCCTGGGACTGGGAGGGGGCAAGGCGCCCTCCCCCTCCCCCCCCCCGCCCCGGCTCACCTGCTGCCGTTGCAGCCTGGAAGCCGACACAGGGCCTGCCACAGCAGCGGTCCTCCTGGCTACTGCTTTCTCCGGCTGTGCAGTGGGCTGGGCTTCTGATGTGAAGCCTTCGCCCCCGAAAGGGAGAGAGTGCATCCGGGCACCATGGGTGGGTGAGGGTGGAGCGCCAAGCCTCGCGGTCCTGTCGTGTCAGACCCCGAGAGAGTTCCACGTCGGCGACAGTGGGAGCCCGGCCACACGGTGTCTGCAGTCCTTTCCCTGTTTGCTCTCGTGTTCATACTGAAAGAAGAGCAATCTGTCAACTCTTTTATTACCCAAATAATGCACATTTGTTATAGAAAAGCTGGAGAGAGAGAGTAGGCAGATCCCCAAAACAAGAGGTTTCACAGAACACCATTCCCTTCCATGGAAAATGGCTGCGTCCGGCCCGCGTGGCCCCTTCTCGGTGGCTCACGGGTGCAGACAGACACCTCCGTGGCTTCTGAAACCGATGCTGGGGCCCACCAAACCCTCTGGTCTCTAATGTCTCCAATTAACGTAATCACTGTTTTTATGTATATGAAATTCCCTTGCTGTAACAGTAACCACTTTAAAGTGGAGAGCTCAGTGGTGCTTGGTACCCTGGTGATATTGAGCAATGACCCCCACTGTGGTCCCAGAACCTCCTCGAGCCCTTTGAGGGGGGCTGCTACCCGGGAGGGGACCCCCATGGATGCCGGGGCTGGTGGCGGGCTAGCTGGGGAGTGGGCGCTCACCACCCTGGCGTGTCTGCCACAGCTGCAGCGGGGCCTTCGCGGGCCAGCAATGCCAGGCCCCCAACCCCTGCCTCAGCGCCCCCTGCAAGAACGGTGGGACGTGCCACACGACGGAGCGAGAAGGCCTGGTGGACTATGTCTGCAGCTGCCGCCTGGGCTTCTCGGGGCCGCTGTGCCTAACGCCCCGCGACCACGCCTGCCTCGCCAGCCCCTGCCTCAACGGCGGCACCTGTGACCTGCTCACGCTGACCGAGTACAAGTGCCTCTGCCCCCCGGGCTGGTCAGGTGAGGACCCCAGGGGGGCGGGGATGGGGTGGCCTTCCCCCAGCCGCCCACACAGCCGGTGCTGGGCCCCCATCTGCATGCCCGTCCCTGAACCGGCTGGGTGGGAGCCCTGGCTCAGGCTTGAGTTACCTCCCCTGCGGACGGTCCTGGACTGGGCTCAGCTGTGGGGGTCAGCGATCCAGAAATTGCCCAGAGTCCCCACCTGGGGGTCCCCGTGCTGCTTTCCAGCCCTGGAGGTGTCAGTTTCCGGCTCGAGGGCACCCCCTGCCGCAGCCTCTGTGAGAAAAGGGGAGACTCCCCCGCCCCTGCAGGAGTGTGGTGTCCCTGCCGGCTCAGGAGGGGTGCAGTCTGGGTCAGCTTCCCAGGGGCCCTGGCCCGCTGTGCATCCGACGGTGGCCACTCAGCCCCTAAGCGGCTGGGGTCCCTGGGCGGTGAGGAGCTGATGCCACTGGGCCCATGCCTGGCTCACCCCTTGTCCGGGTCTGGACGCTGCCCCCAGCTCACAGGAACCAAGGAGGCCGGCTAACCACCCCCCTGCCCCCCCAGGGAAGACATGCCAGCAGGCCGACCCCTGCGCCTCCAACCCCTGTGCCAACGGCGGCCAGTGCCTGCCCTTCGAGGCGTCGTTTATCTGCCACTGCCCGCCGGGCTTCCACGGCCCCACGTGCAGGCAGGACGTCAACGAGTGCAGCCAGAGCCCCGGGCTCTGCCACCACGGCGGCACCTGCCTCAATGAGGTCGGCTCCTACCGCTGCGTCTGCCGCCCCACCCACACCGGCCCCCACTGCGAGCTGCCCTATGTGCCCTGCAGCCCCTCGCCCTGCCAGAATGGGGGCACCTGCCGCCCCACGGGGGACACCACCCACGAGTGCGCCTGCCTGCCAGGTACTGCCCGCCGGAAGCATGCAGGGGGCGGGGAGCCGGGCAAGCCCAGGCGGTCGGAGGGCAGCCTTGGGGGTGATGTGGGGCAGGCTCTGGGATGGGGGCGCCCACCCACCAAGTGCCGCCCCGGGACAGGCCTGCCGTGACACCCTAGTGCTCCTCCCCTGCGCCAGGGCCCCTGCTGCCCTCAGGGAGGGCCTGCACATCCCGTCCGCTCCGAGGTCTCTCTGCTCTCCTGGCCCCCCGCTCCGAGTCTCCGGGGCCGTGGACAGCAGCCTCCTTCAGGCCCCCCAGGAGGCCCCTTATCCCGAGTTCCCTGGGACCATGTGCACGTTACAGAACTCTCCCCTGCTGCGGGGAGCACCCTCACCCATGCCGCCCGTGGGGCTTCCCCTGGTTCCTGGAGGTGGGGCCGGGGGGGGGGCCGGGGCTCAAGCATGCCTCCCCGCCGGTGGGGGCCCTTCCTCCTGGCCTCTCTGTCGCCCACTGCCAAGGCAGGAGTGACAGGTGGGCCCAGCCCTCCCCATCCCCCCAGCAGCTCCACCGTTCCTGTTTCGTGTCCCAGACTTTCTACTGTAGTTTTCTTCTGAGTCCATTTTGCTGCTGCTGATCTCAAAATACTGACAATGACGAAGAGGTTTGAAAACCTCCAGTCTGTCACTTGCACGGAGGCGGTTAGGCAGGGACTGGGAAGGGGAGGGTGTTTGGGGGTGGGGCGATGAGGAGGTGGGGTTGGTGGGGTTTGGGTTGCTAGAGAGGGGAGGCCCCAGGGTCCGGCTGACCCAGGACTGACCCAAAGGTCGCTATGGCCCTCGGCCCAGCCCGGCCCTTGCAAAGAGGAAGTGCTTTTCCCACCCGCAAGCCCCAGGCCTGTTGCCTCTGCGTGCAGACGCCAGGCGTGTGCATTTCCGGTCCCTGATTCTCCCCTCACCACCTGCCCGCCCCGGCACTACCCACTGCCCGGCTGGGCTGCGTGACTGTTTCGGAATCTGGGTTCAGATGCCTTCTTGAGGAGGGTGGGCTATGGGACCCCAAGCCTGCAACCTTGCGCCTGGCCCCGTGGGTCAGGAGGGGCGGTGGGAGGTGTAGGGGCCTGGCAGGGGGTGCTGCACACGTGGGGCAGGTGCGGCCCCACCGGCTGGAGGTGAGCTGAGGCTGGGGTGAGGCGGCGCTTTCAGCCTGCCGCACGCAGGAGGGAGCGGGGTGTGTGCACCAGGCTCCATTGGGGGGGCCTCCGAGGGAGGGGCAGGAGGGGGTCCAAAGGCGCCCCGGGAGGGGCATTAATTAGTAACCGGCTGCAGGTTTGGCTATTGCCAGACGCACCTTTCTGGTTGATTATTGAACCAGCGGGAGTCGAACAGATTAATAGCTAACTGACTGGACGTGGAGGGGGTGCCTCGGAGGTTGGCCCAGCCGGGAGAGGGCAGGGAGAGGGTGAGGGGCTCCCACCCTGCCTGTGCCTCTGCTGCTGGGAAGTCTGGGGGCTGCACCTGCATACACACTCCCACCCCTGACTGCCCACCAGGGTCCCACTGTCTCCATGCTCCAGTTCCGCGCATGGGGGCTCCCAGGCCCAGCGCTGCCCTGTCAAATGGGGTATCCACGGCCGCACATGGGGGTGTGCAGACAACCCCGAGCACAGGGCTGGGCCCACAGGCAGTGCCCAGTCACAGAGGCCATAGCACAGATGTCTTCTCTGACAAAACCCCGGGGAGCCTGTGATCGTGGGTCCCCGTCTGTTCAGCCAGCCCTTTACAAAATGATTGCTTAGGANACATGGGGGTGTGCAGACAACCCCGAGCACAGGGCTGGGCCCACAGGCAGTGCCCAGTCACAGAGGCCATAGCACAGATGTCTTCTCTGACAAAACCCCGGGGAGCCTGTGATCGTGGGTCCCCGTCTGTTCAGCCAGCCCTTTACAAAATGATTGCTTAGGAGTGTGCTGACCGTGGGCTCTGGGGTGTGGGGCATGGTCACAGGAGTGGGGAGGGCAGGGACCCCGCGGGCTCCAAGGCAGTGGGCATCACAGGACAGGCTGTGGAGAGCAGCTCTCTGCCCAGAGCAGGGTGTCCCGGGTCCAGCCAGGAAGGTGCCAGAGCCCAGTGCAAGCGTGACAGGACGGTGAGGGCCTGGCCCCGTGGGGAGGCCTGACCGGGCGACTGGCCCCTGCCGCAGGCTTCACTGGCCAGAACTGCGAGGAGAACGTCGACGACTGTCCGGGGAACAGCTGCAGGAACGGAGGCGCCTGTGTGGACGGCGTGAACACCTACAACTGCCGCTGCCCCCCGGAGTGGACAGGTGCGCACAGCAGGCGGCTCGGCCGCACCTCTGCCGCTGAAGTCTGTCCCCGTGGGGGGCAGGCAGAGGGAGCTGAGATCTGGGCCGGAAGGATGCTGTGACCTGCAGCTGACTGCCCCCCGGCCGGGGTCTGAGGCGCCCCCCCAACCCCCTGGAGCAGCACAGACGTGGGTGGCACCAGCCCGCCTGTGTGAGCCATTTGCAGCCCGGCCCCGGGCTGGCCTGGCCACAGTCAGGTCCCCAGTGTGAGCCTAGCTTGCTGGCCAGGACACAGGGATGCTGGCCAGCAGGAGGCAGGCCCTGCCCACAGGTGAGCATGGACCCCAGTGCACCTGTGCCCACGGAGCAGCCAGGCAAGAGCCCCCAGGTGCCGGGGTGCAGGGGAAAGGCTGACTCTGGCTGGCGGGGCTGGAGGAAGTCAGGAAGACTTCTTGGTGGAGGTGAGGGTCTCGGCTTGGTGGAGGGGGCTGGAGGCACCGACCGTCCCGGCTCCCCGCAGGTCAGTACTGCACAGAGGACGTGGATGAGTGCCAGCTCATGCCCAATGCCTGCCAGAACGGCGGGACCTGCCACAACACCCATGGCGACTACAACTGCGTGTGCGTCAACGGCTGGACGGGCGCGGACTGCAGCGAAAACATTGACGACTGTGCCAGCGCCTCCTGCTTCCAGGGCGCCACCTGCCACGACCGCGTGGCCTCCTTCTACTGCGAGTGTCCCCATGGCCGCACGGGTGTGCACCCAGCCCGCCACCGGGTGGAGGGCCCGGGGGGTCAGGCCTGGGCGAGGGGCCTCACACAGAAGCCCACACCGCAGCCTTGCGGGGCCCGTAAGGGGGGAACCCCAGAAGGGGCCTCCTGGAGTGAAGCGGCTGGCCGTGAGCCTCCCGGAACAGCTCCGGCATTGTAGGGCCCTCCACAGGGTCGCTGGCTGTGTCCTGGGGGGGCCCTCCCTGGGGAGCTGGGGGTGGGCAGTCGGTGTTCCCAGCCGGGGGAGGTGGGGGGACAGTGCCTCCGCTGACGCCCTCCGCCGTGCCCAGGTCTGCTGTGCCACCTGAATGACGCCTGCATCAGCAACCCCTGCAACGAGGGCTCCAACTGCGATACCAACCCCGTCAACGGCAAGGCCATCTGCACTTGCCCCTCCGGGTACACGGGGCCGGCCTGCAGCCAGGATGTGGACGAGTGCTCGCTGGGTACGGGCAGCGGCGTGCTGGGGACCTGCCGGAAGTAGTCCGATGGGGGAGGCGGGCACACCCCCGCCTGTTCCAGAGGCCAGGGTTCCCAGAGCAGCCCCTTACCTGTGCTACATCCGCCCCCACCCCGCCCCCACCAGGCGCCAACCCCTGTGAGCACGCGGGCAAGTGCATCAACACGCTGGGCTCGTTCGAGTGCCAGTGTCTGCAGGGCTACACCGGCCCGCGCTGTGAGATCGACGTCAACGAGTGTGTGTCGAACCCGTGTCAGAACGACGCCACCTGTCTGGACCAGATCGGGGAGTTCCAGTGTATCTGCATGCCTGGTACACGGCCGGCCGCCCGCCCGACCCTGGGGGTGGGGAAGCCGCATAGCCTCTGCCCCCGGGCTCCGTGCCCGCCCAGGCTGCAGCCCCCCCACGGTTATCTGGGGAGGCTTGAGCCAGGTCTCTGGGCGCAGCGGAGAGCAGGCGAGCGCTGGGCGGCTGGGTCGGCCCCGGGGAGCAGGTGTGGAGGGGCCGGGCGTTGCTGACCAGCCCGCTCCCGCCAGGCTACGAGGGCCTGCACTGCGAGGTGAACACGGATGAGTGCGCCAGCAGCCCCTGCCTACAGAACGGCCGCTGCGTGGACAAGATCAACGAGTTTGTGTGCGAGTGTCCCACGGGTGAGACTGGGCCCCGCTGCCCGCCCCGCCCCTGCGTCGAGGCCGGTCAGGTCCCCCGCATCAGGAAGGGCATGTGAGAGCCTCACCTCCAGAGTGTGGAGGCGGGGGCGGGTTGGTTTTCAGCCCCCAGAGGACAAAGCTGGGCCGGGCAGGGTTCCTGGCCCCCACCTCGCTGAGAAGCCCGGGGCCCAGAGACCCTCCTTCCTGCCTTCATGCCCCGGCGGGAGGAGGGCTGGCCTGCTGCGCCCACCTGCCTCTGCCAGTGGCAGTGGATGTGATGGCTAGGAGGGCCTATGGAGCCCGTGGGGGCCCCGAGTCTGTTGCAGAGAAGGGCTGGGGGACGCCAGGCCCGGGGAGATGTTGGAGGTCAGAGCCCTGGACCTCCTGAGTTGCAGCTCAGCTGTCCCAGACGCCAAGCCGGGAGCCGAATTCTCAGCCCGGCGCGGCTGTAGCCTTGGCCGCCGTCCTTCTTGGGGGCAGGGCAGGAGGGCCAGGACCCCAGAGGTGGGCTCTGAGAGAGGGCGGGGAGAAGAGGTGGGCGTTTGCCGTCTGCCCAGCCCTGGCCAAAGCCCTCTCGGGGGCCTCCCGGGTGCCCCTGCCCCCAACCTGGGCCAGCCAGGGCTTGGCTGTGGTGCCATTGTGCCCTTGGCGTCTGACCGCCACCCACTCCCGGCCGCAGGCTTCACCGGGCACTTGTGCCAGTATGATGTGGACGAGTGTGCAAGCACACCCTGCAAGAACGGCGCTAAGTGCGTGGACGGGCCCAACACCTACACCTGCGAGTGCACAGAAGGTGGGGGCCGCGACCCCAGGCCGAGCGGAGGGGCAGAAGCAGGCGATGGGGTCCAGGGCAGGGGCTGGTCGGAGGCTGAGGCTGGGAGGTGACCCCTCAGTCTGGAGGGGGCCGAGAGCAGGGTGCGTCTCTGACCCCAGGCAGGTGGGGGGCCCCCCAGACATCCTCAGGCTTCCCTGGCGGGAACAAGAGGACCCTGGGTCTGCCTGATGGTGTCCTGGACAGCCTGGTAACCCAGGGAGCGGCCCCCACCCCTGCAGGCTACACGGGGCCCCACTGCGAGGTGGACATTGACGAGTGTGACCCTGACCCCTGCCACTACGGGTCCTGCAAGGACGGCGTGGCCACCTTCACCTGCCTGTGCCAGCCAGGCTACGCGGGCCACCACTGCGAAACCAACATCAACGAGTGCCACAGCCAGCCCTGCCGCCACGGGGGCACCTGCCAGGACCGCGACAACTCCTACCTCTGCTTCTGCCTCAAGGGGACCACAGGTGCCTGCCCCGGCTGGCGCGGGGTCGTGGGGGCCAAGGGGACCACAGGTGCCTGGCCCCTGCTGCTGCGGGGTCGCGGGAGGATAGGTGGCGCTGCGGATGAGCGAGCAGGAGCGCGTGAGCGAGCGTCGGAGCGCGTGAGCCAGCGGGAGCGGGTGAGCGAGCGGGAGCGCGTGAGCGAGCCGGAGCGGATGAGCGAGCCGGAGCGGGAGCGGATGAGCGAGCGGGAGCGGGAGCGCGGGAGCGAGCGGGAATGGATGAGCGAGCAGGAGCGCGTGAGCAAGCGGAAGCGGATGAGTGAGCAGGAGCGCGTGACCGCTGCCGGTCTCCCATCCCCAGGACCCAACTGCGAGATCAACCTGGACGACTGCGCCAGCAACCCCTGCGACTCCGGCACGTGTCTGGACAAGATCGACGGCTACGAGTGTGCGTGTGAGCCGGGCTACACAGGTGAGCTGCCCCGGATTCGGGGGCCTGCAGAGGGCTCTGCCCTCCCGCCCGCGTCAGGGCGTTGATTCAGGGGCTGAAGCTGCGCTCGCAGGTCAGGGTCTCGGGACTGTGGGGGCCCAGCTCTCAGGCCAGCAGCCTTGGCAGCTGGCGGCAGAGGCTCTGGAAGGACCGGGGGTGGGGGGATGGGTCTGGCTGACGCTGGGGTGGACCTCCTTGAGCCTCTCATGCCGAGTGAGAAGCAGCCAGCAGGCCCGCAGTGGAGCCAGGCTCCTGGTGCTCATGCTGCCCTCTGCCCCGAGCGCGTCCAGCGTGGGCCCTGGGTCCTGGGAGCAGAGTTTGTATCGGTGAGAGTCCGAACCTCGGGAGGTCCTGGGATGCAGTGAGGGGAGGCGGGCGCTCACGGAGAGGGAGCCTGAGGCTGCGAGGGCGGGAAGCCCGCCCCTCCTCCCACGTCTGGCGTCTGAGCTGCCGGGGCGCCCGCAGGGACCATGTGTAACATCAACATTGACGAGTGTGCGGACAGCCCCTGCCACAACGGGGGCACCTGCGAGGACGGCGTCAACAGCTTCACCTGCCGCTGCCCAGAGGGCTACCACGACCCCACCTGCCTGTCTGAGGTCAACGAGTGCAGCAGCAACCCCTGCGTCCACGGGGCCTGCCGCGACGGCCTCAACGGGTGCGTCCTCGGAGCCCCGCCCTGGGGGCGGGGGTGGGGTGAGGGGGTGAGGGAGCCCCGCCCTGGGGGTTGGGGGGTAGGGGGGCCGGCGGGTCTTGCGCGGAGCGGACAGGTGCTCCCCAAGGACGAGTCTGCCGAGGGAGCCCTGAAGGGTGCCATGCACGGGCGCTCACTCGGCTCCTGGTCTGAGCCCAGCACTGCCCTCGGCCTTGAGTGTGCCCGGGGAACGCGTCTGTGCCAAGGCAGCAGACCAGAGGTGGGATCTCTGAGATCTCTGAGAGTGGAAGGGGTGTCTTGGGTCGTGTCCGAGCCCCTTTGGGCCACAGCTCAGTCAGTAAAGAATCAGCTTGCAATGCAGGAGACCCAGGTTCGACTCCTGGGTCANTGCCCGGGGAACGCGTCTGTGCCAAGGCAGCAGACCAGAGGTGGGATCTCTGAGATCTCTGAGAGTGGAAGGGGTGTCTTGGGTCGTGTCCGAGCCCCTTTGGGCCACAGCTCAGTCAGTAAAGAATCAGCTTGCAATGCAGGAGACCCAGGTTCGACTCCTGGGTCAGGAAGATCCCCTGGAGAAGGAAATGGTAATCCACTCCAGTATTCTTGCCTGGGAAATCCCATGGACAGAGGAGCCTGGCGGGCTACAGTCCATGGGGTTGTGAGAGCCGGACTTAGCGGCTAAACCACCACTGAGCTTCCGTAAGGAGGCTGCTAAGGTCATCCGAGGCTGAGGCTGGGGGCCGGGGCCTTCCGTCCTACCCTGACCGCCGAGGATGGCAGAGGGGCTGCAGTGCAAGTTAATCACCAACGGCCAGTGACTTATTCAGTCACGCCTGTGTGAGGAAGCCTCCATAAAAAGGCCAAGTGTGGGAGTTCAGAGAGCTTCCGGGTTGGGGAACAGGTGCTGGGATGGGGCGGGGACCAGCTCTGAGCCCTTCCCCATCCCTGGCCCCATACATCTCTTCCATCGGGCTCTTCCAAGTTTCCCTGCTTATAGTAAACCATTGATCGAGTAAGTCAAACAGTTTTTCCGAGTTTCATGAGCCGTTTCTGCAAATTTCAAAGGAAGAGGTCTGGTTCCTGGCTGTTTGGTCNTCCCCATCCCTGGCCCCATACGTCTCTTCCATCGGGCTCTTCCAAGTTTCCCTGCTTATAGTAAACCATTGATCGAGTAAGTCAAATAATTTTTCCGAGTTTCATGAGCCGTTTCTGCAAATTTCAAAGGAAGAGGTCTGGTTCCTGGCTGTTTGGTCAGAAGTAGCGGTGACAATTTGGGGCTTGGGGTTAGCGTCTGACCTGGGGCCAGTCTGGTGGGTCAGACTGGGTCAGAGAGGGCTGGGGGGAGTCTGCACTGACTCCAGGCACTTAGGGCCAGGACTGGGTTGCGGGACACCCAGCTGGTGTGGGAACCCTGCCCATATATGTGATGCCAGAATATCAGAGTGTAGAGAAGCTGACTTTTAGTTTCTGACACCCACTGCGTGCCTGGCATTGGCTCTGTCTAAATGGGGTGATGGACATGGCAGGGACCACACGCCCGCGTTTTGCACAGAGGGTAAGCAGCCTGTTCAGGGTCACACAGCAAGTGAACAGTGGCTGGTCTCCTGACCACTGCTCTGAACTGGGCACTGTCCCAAACCCTTACCACCGTCTTAGTCGAGGCAGGCTATTTAAAGTCACTTAAAGGACTCCAAGGGTCAGAGTGGACCAGTGTCTCCATCTATTAAGGTCATAAGACGGTGGCAGAGTCTGGGTTGCTCCCAGCCTAGGCCCCACCCTCTCTGGCTACACCTGAGCCGCCGTGTGGTCGCCTCTTCAGGTACAAGTGTGACTGTGACCCCGGGTGGAGTGGGGCCAACTGTGACATCAACAACGATGAGTGTGAGTCGAACCCCTGCGTCAACGGGGGCACGTGCAAGGACATGACCAGCGGCTACGTGTGCGCCTGCCGGGAGGGCTTCAGTGGTGAGTGGGACGGGGGGCTCCTGGTCCCAGCGAGGTCCTGGGGGCCGCGTGGAGCCCGGACACAGGCCAGCTGTCGAGAACACCGGTGGCTCCCAGACCCGCTGGGGTGGGTTCCCAGGCTCAGTGCAGGGCTTTTTCTCCACGCCAGGCAGAACTTGGCCATAGCACCTGGGGTGACGGCTACACCAGCTGCGTTTCCTCTCTCTCCAGGGCCCAACTGCCAGACCAACATCAACGAGTGCGCGTCTAACCCGTGTCTGAACCAGGGCACGTGTATCGATGACGTGGCAGGGTACAAATGCAACTGCCTCTTGCCCTACACAGGTATGGGGGGGCCTGGGTGTGTGCGCTCGGGGCCTGGAGGGCAGGGGCGGGGCCTCGGCAGGTGGCTTAGGTGGCCGAGGTGCCAGGCGGCCTTCCTGGGCCTTGTTTCCATCCCTCTGCAGGCATCCCAGAGGCCCTGCTCCGTACTCTGAGCCTTAGGCCTGGCTGCGTTAGGGCCTTACCCTGCACATGTCTGTGCTCATAAAATAACCAGGTGCCTGGGAGAAAATTTGAGCACAAGCAAGTCCCTACTTGGGGGACCTGCCCGGGAGGTGGCCCCCTTGGCGACGGAGCTGGGCCTGGGCTGTCAGCCTCCCCGCCTGCTGTTCAGGCTGCCCTGGGGGTAGGGAGGCCAGGCTGCCCTCCCCATCGCTGGCCAGGCCTGAGGGAGTCCTTTGATGGCGGGCCCTCTTTGTGTGGGAAAACAAGGAGCCCTGTGTTCCTGCTGAGAGTGGCGGGAGATGGGTCCCTGGCATCTCAGCTGCTGCCATTGGCCCAGCCAAGGGAGGCGGGATGTGGGTCCCCTCCTAAGGAGAGATTTGGCAAGTGTTAAAAAATGGAAGTCACAAGCGCTCAGGCCACCTGGGAATGGGGCAGGGGGTGCTGCCATTGGGGACGGTCCTGACAGGCCCCCATAGGCCGGGGTGTGGCCCGTGACTGCGGTTCTCACGACACCGGCGGCCTGTGGCCCGAGCAGTGTTTTCTTTGACCAAAGATGGGGACCTGGACTTTCTCTCCTCCGC
>SJYA01005737.1:0-23930 GCA_006410615.1 Neotragus moschatus | reverse complement strand
TCTTTCTGACTCACTTCACTCTGTATAATAGGTTCTAGGTTCATCCACCTCATCAGAACTGACTCAAATAAATGGATTCCTTTTTATAGCTGAGTAATATTTCATTGTATACCACAACTTTATCCATTCATCTGCAGATGGACATCTAGGTTGCTTCCATGTTCTAGCTATTGTAAATAGTGCTGCAATGACCAATGGGATACATGTGTCTTTTTCAATTTTGGTTTCCTCAGGGTATATGCATAGGAGTGGGATTGCTGGGTCATATGGTGGTTTTATTCCTAGTTCTTTAGGGAATCCCCATACTGTCTTCCATAGGGGCTGTATCAATTTACATTCCCACCAACAGGGCAAGAGCGTTCCCTTTTCTCCACACCCTCTCCAGCAATTACTGTTTGTAGACTTTTCAATGATGGCCATTCTGACTGGTGTGATGTGATATCTCATTGTGGTTTTGATTTGCATTTCTCTAATAATGAGCAATGTTGAACATCTTTTCATGTGTTTGTTAGCCATATGTATGCTTCTTTGGAGAAATGTCTGTTTAGGTCTTTTTCCCACTTTTTAATTGGGTTGTTTCTTTTTCTGGTATTGAGTTGTATGAGCTGCTTGTATATTTTGGGAATTAATCCTTTGTCAGTTGTTTCATTTGCTATTATTTTCTCCCATTCTGAGGGCTGTCTTTTCACTTTGCTTATAGTTTCCTTTGCTGTGAAAAAGCTTTTAAGTTTAATCAGGTCCCACTTGTTTACTTTTGTTTTTATTTTCATTACTCCAGGAGGGGGGTCATAGGGGATCTTGCTTTGATTTATGTCATCGAGTGTTCTGCCTATGTTTTCCTCTAAGAGTTTTACAGTTTCTGGTCTTATATTTAGGTCTTTAATCCATTTTGAGTTTATCTTGTGTATGGTGTTAGGAAGTGTTCTAATTTCATTCTTTTACATGTAGCTGTCCATTTTCCCAGCACCATTTATTGAAGAGGCTGTCTTTGCCCCATTGTATATTCTGTCTCCTATGTCAAAAATAAGGTACCCACTAGTGCATAAGTTTATTTCTGGACTTTCTATCTTGTTCCATTGGTAATATTTCTGTTTTTGTACCAGTACCATACTGTCTTGATGACTGTAGCTTTGTAGTATAAGCTGAAGTCAGGAAGTCAGGATTCCTCCAGCTCCATTCTTCTTTCTAAAGACTGCTTTGGCTATTCTGGGTCTTTTGTGTTTCTATACGAATTTTGAAATTTTTTGTTCTAGTTCTGTGAAAAATGCCATTGGTAATTTGATAAGGATCACACTGACTCTATAGATTGCATTTGGTAGTATAGTCATTTTCACAATATTGATTCTTCCTACCCAGGAAAGTGTAACATCTCTCCATCTGTTTATGTCATCTTTGATTTCTTTTATCTGTGTTCAGTTCTTTTGTCTCCTTAGGTAAGTTTATTCCTAGATTTTTAATTCTTTATGTTGCAATGGTGAATGGGATTGATTCCTTAATTTCTCTGATTTTTCATTGTTAGTATATAGAAATGCAAGTGATTTATTTGTATTGATTTTGTATCCTGCAACTTTGCTAAATCACTGATTAGCTCTAGTAATTTTCTCATACTATCTTTAGGGTTTTCTATGTATGGTATCATATCATCTGTAAATAGTGAGAGTTTTACTTTTTCTTTTCTGATCTGGATTTCTTTTATTTCTTTTTCATCCCTGATTGCTGTAGCTAGGACTTCCAAAACTATTTTGAATAATAATGCTGAAAGTGGATACCCTTGTCTTGTTCCTGATCTTAGGGTAAATGCTTTCAGTTTTTCACCTTTGAGAATAATGTTTTCTGTAGGTTTATCATATATGGCCTTTACTATGTTGAGGTAGGTGTCTTCCATCCCCATTTTTTGAAGAGTTCTAATCATAAATAGGTGCTGAATTTTGTCAAAGCCTTTTTCTGCATCTATTGAGATTATCATATGATTTTTATCTTTCAATTTGTTAATATGGAAATTACATTGATTGATTTGCATATATTGAAGAATCCTTGCATTCCTGGAATAAACCTAACTTGATCATGGTGTATAACCTTTTTGATGTGTTGTTGAATTCTGTTTGCTAAAATTTTGGTGAGGATTTTTGCGTCTATGTTCATCAGTGATATTGGCCTGTAGTTTTCTTTTTGTGTGTTATCTTTGTCTGGTTTTGGATCAGGGTGTTGGTGGCCTCATAGAATGAGTTTGGAAGTGTTCCTTCCTCTGCAATTTTTTGAAAGAGTTTTATAAGAATAGGCATTAGCTCTTCTCTAAATCTTTGACAGAATTCTCCTATGAAGCCATCTGGTCCTGGGCTTTTGTTTTCTTCAGGAGATTTTTGATCACAGATTCAATTTCAGTGTTTTAATCGGGTTGTTCATAATTTTTATTTCTTCCTGGTTCAGTCTTGGAAGAGTGACCTTCCCTAAGAATCTGTCCATTTCTTCCAGGTTATCCATTTTATTGCCATATAGATGTTCATAATATTCTTTTATAATCCTTTGTGTTTCTGCATTGTCTGTTGTAACCTCTCCTTTTTCATTTCTAATTTTTTTGATTCGATTCTTCTCTCTTGTTTCCTGATGAGTCTGGCTAAAGGTTTGTCAACTTTGTTTACCTTCTCAAAGAACCAGCTTTTAGTTTTACTAATCTTTACTACTGTTTCTTTCACTTATTTTTTCATTTATTTCTGCTCGGATCTTTCCTTCTGCTAATTTGGGGGGGCGATGTTTGTTCTTTTTCCAGTTGTTTTAGGTGTAAAGTTAGGTTGTCTACTCGATGCTTGTTTCTTGAGATAGGATTGTATTGCTATAAACTTCTCTCTTAGAACTGCTTTTGCTTCATCCATAGGTTTTGAGTTGTCTTGTTTTCACTGTCATTTGTTTCGAGAACTTTTTTGGTTTCCCTTTTTATCTTCAGTAACCTGTTGGTTATTTAGAAACATGTTAAATCTCCATATGCTTGTGTTTCTTACAGTTTTCTTCTTGTAATTGATATCTAGTCTCATAGCATTGTGGTCAGAGAAGATGCCTGATACTATTTCGATTTTCTTAAATTTACTGTGGTTTGATATGTAACAAGATGTGGTCTATCCTGGAGAATGTTCCATGTGCACTTGAGAAGAAGGGATATTCTTCTGCATTTGAATGGAATGTCCTGAAGATATCAATGAGATCCATCCCATCTAATGTACCATTTAAGACTTGTGTTTCCTTTTAAATTTTCTGTTTTGATGATCTGTCCATTGGTGTGAGTGGAATGTTAAAGTCTCCTACTATTATTGTGTTACTGCCAATTTCTCCCTTTATGTCTGTTAAGCATTTGTCTTATGTATTGAGATGCTCCTGTGTTGGATGCATAGATATTTACAATTGTTATGTCTTCCTCTTGGATAATGATCCCTTGATCATTATGTAGTGTCCTTCCTTATCTCTTGTAATTTTTTTTTTTATTTTAAGGTCTATTATGTCTGATATGAGGACTGATACTGCAGCTTTCTTTTGCTTCCCATTTGCATGGAATATATTTTTCCATCCTCTCACTTTCAGTCTATATGTGTCTTTAGGTCTGAAGTGGATTTCTTGTAGACAGCATATATATGGGTCTTGTTGTTGTATCCATTCAGCTAGTCTGTGTCTTTTGGTTGGAGCATGTAATCCATTTACATTTAAAGTAATTATTGATATATGTATTCTTATGGTCATTTTCTTAATTGTTTGGGGTTGATTTTGTAGATCCTTTTTCTTCTATTGTATTTATCGACTATATAAGTCCCTTTAATATTTGTTGTAAGGCTGGTTTGGTGGTACTGAATTCTCTTAACTTTTGCTTGTCTTATTTCTCCATCAATTTTAAATGAGATCCTTGCTGGGTACAGTAATCTTGGTTGTAGACTTTTCCCTTTCAGTACTTTAAATATATCCTGCCATTCCCTTCTGGCCTGCAGAGTTTCTGCTGAAAGATTAGCTGTTAAGCATATGGGGTTTCCCTTGTATGTTACTTGTTGCTTCTCCCTTGCTGCTTTTAATATTATTTCTTTGTGTTTAGTCTTTGTTAGTTTGATTAGTATGTGTCTTGGCATGTTTCTCCTTGGGTTTATCCTGTATGGGACTCTGGGCCTCTTGGACTTGATTGACTATTTCCTTTTCCATGTTGGGGAAATTTTCAACTATAATCTCTTCAAAAATTTTCTCATACCCTTACTTTTCCTCTTCTTCTTCTGGGACCCCTATAATTCAAATGTTGGTGCATCTGATATTGTCCCAGAGGTCTCTGAGACTATCCTCAGTTCTTTTCATTCTTTTTTCTTTATTCTGCTCTTCAGAAGTCATTTTCTCCATTTTATCTTCCAGTTCACTGATTCTTTCTTCTGCTTCAGACATTCTGCTATTGATTCCTTCTAGAGTACTTTTAATTTCAGTAATTGTGTTGTCTCTGTATGTTTATTCTTTAGTTCTCCTAGGTCTTCGTTAATTGATTCTTGCATTTTCTCAATTTTGTTTTCAAGGTTTTTGATCATCTTTACTATCGTTATTCTGAATTCTTTTTCTGGGAGTTTCCCTATTTCCTCTTCATTTATTTGGACTTCTGTGTTTCTAGTTTGTTCCTTCATTTGTGTAGCATTTCTCTGCCTTTTCATTATTTTTTTTTAACTTACTGTATTTGAGGTCTCTTTTTCCCAGTCTTGAAGGTTGAATTCTTTCTTCATTTTGGTTTCTGCCCTCCTAAGGTTGGCCCAGTGGTTTGTGTAAGCTTCCTATAGGGTGAGATTTGTGCTGAGTTTTTGTTTGTTTGCTTGTTTTTCCTCTGATGGGCAAGGCTNTTTAACTTACTGTATTTGAGGTCTCTTTTTCCCAGTCTTGAAGGTTGAATTCTTTCTTCATTTTGGTTTCTGCCCTCCTAAGGTTGGCCCAGTGGTTTGTGTAAGCTTCCTATAGGGTGAGATTTGTGCTGAGTTTTTGTTTGTTTGCTTGTTTTTCCTCTGATGGGCAAGGCTTCATGAGGTGGTAATCCTGTCTGCTGATGATTGGGTTTGTATTTCTGTTTTGTTTGTTGTTTAGATGAGGTGTTCTGCACAGGGCACTACTGGTGCTTGAGTGATGCCAGGTCTTATATTCAAGTGGTTTCCTTTGTGTGAGTTCTCACTATTTGATACTCCCTAGGATTAGTTCTGGAGAAGGCAATGGCACCCCACTCTAGTACACTTGCCTGGCAAATTCCATGGACAGAGGAGCCTGGTGGGTTGCAGTCCATGGGGTTGTTAGGAGTCAGACACGACTGAGCGACTTCACTTTCACTTTCATGCATTGGAGAAGGAAATGGCAACCCACTCCAGTGTTCTTGCCTGGAGAATCCCAGGGACAGGAGAGCCTGATGGGCTGCCATCTCTGGGGTTGCACAGAGTTGGACACGACTGAAGTGACTCAGCAGCAGCAGCAGCAGCAGCAGCAGCAGCAGGGTTAGTTCTCCAGTAGTCTAGGGTCTTGGAGTTAGTGTTCCCACTCCAAGGGGTCAGGGCTTGCTCTCTGGTCAGGAATGAAGATTCCACAAGTGGTTTGTTATGGCATTAAATGAAATTAAGACAAATATCCAAAAATGAGAAACCAAAGATGAACCCCATACAAATGGCAGTTACAAAACCAGGCAAATAATAATTAAACTTATGGAATATACACATATACATATACACCATGAGCAAAGTCAAAACAGTCAAACAAAAATAAAACACAATAGATTGACCCAGTGAATGAAGGAAATCAAAAGTTATATTTACCAGTTAAGAACAAAACTAACTAAAGCACAAAATGGAAAACAAAACTGAAGCAAGGTGCCAAGTGGGGAATAAAGAAATGAAAACAAAACTAACAAATATTTTAGAGGAAAGGAAAGAAAAAAAGAAAAAAAAACAGCAGACATGCAAAGTTAAATAAAGGTAGATGAAGAAAAATTATATACATTAAATATTAACTGCAAGGGGAAAAGAACAGTAAGAAAGGCAAAGGAATAAACATAGAAAAATATAATAGGCTTAAAAATTAAAAGTTAAAATTATAAAAAAAAAAGAAAGGAAAAAAAATGGAAGAAAGAAAAAACAAAAGGAAAACTCCACAGAACTGCAAAAGCCTAACATAGATTCAAAGGTTTATAACAACAATAAAAGTGTGACTGAATATACACATATACATATACACCCATAAATAAAATCAGAACAGTCCAACAAAAATAAAGTACAATAGACTGACCTGGAGAACAAAGGAAACCAAAAATTGTATCTACTAGGACAAAGCTAACTAAAGTACAAATTGGAAAACAAAACTAAAGCAAGGTGTCAATTAGGGAATAAAGTAACGAAAATAAAACTAAACAGGTATGTTGAGAGGAAAGGAAAGAAAGAATAAATATGCAAAGTTAAATAGAGTTAGATTAAGATTTATCTACACTAAAGATAAACTGCAAGGGGAAAAGAACAGTAGGAAAAGCAAAAGAATAAATGTAGAAAAATTAATAATAGGTTTAAAAAACTAAAAATTAAAATTAAAAAAAAGAGAAAAGTAAAACTCCCCAGAACTGCAAAAGCCCAATGTAGAGGCAGAGGTTTATAACAATAATTAAAAATGTGACTAAGGAGGAAAAAAGCTTAAAGGCTTAATTAGATTCCATAGTGCCAATAAAATTAATGACTACAACAGAAGGGAAGAAAAGAAAAAAGAAAAAAATTCAAAAGAATCTACAGCACCAGTCAAAACATAAGAATAATAAATGTTTTTCTTGAATTACTGCTAAGAGAGTCCTTTCCCTTGCGGGGAGGGAGTCACAGTCCACCTCACCTGCCTAGGATGCCTTCCAACACTGTGCTGATCTCTGGACCTGTTCTGGGGGCAGCTCAGATTCTAATCTGGTCCTACTCTCTATATATTCTTGGNAAGAATAATAAATGTTTTTCTTGAATTACTGCTAAGAGAGTCCTTTCCCTTGCGGGGAGGGAGTCACAGTCCACCTCACCTGCCTAGGATGCCTTCCAACACTGTGCTGATCTCTGGACCTGTTCTGGGGGCAGCTCAGATTCTAATCTGGTCCTACTCTCTATATATTCTTGGCTCCAATGTCCACAGCTATCAGAACTAGTGCATTTTCTTTTGTGGGAGCTCTCAATGACCTTTTATATATTCTATAAACACAGAGTCTGCCTAGTTGATCATGTGGCTTTAATCTGGGGTTTTGGGTCTTCTTTCTTAGTCACACTGCCCCTGGGTTTCAATTGTGGTTTTATTTCCACCTCTACATGTGGGTGGTCCACTGGGGTTTGCTCCTGAGGCTGCCCTGGAGGACTTGGGTTTGCCTCTGTGAGGGCCAGGTGTGGAGGTGGTGCAACTGCTTGGGTCGCAGGGGTTCTGGCAGCACCAGGTACTCAGGGGAGTTGGCAGCTAGGACAGCAGGAAATATAGTGCTCTAGAAGAGTATGGCAACCAGTATTAGGCAATACACTCCAGTATTCTTTCCTGGAGGACCCCCCCTTCCCCCCCCCCGCCACCGACAGAGAAGCCTGGCAGGCCACAGTCTATAGGGTCACAAAGAGTTGGACACTACCAAAGCAACCCTGTACACATAGATGCAAGACTTCTGCCTGTAGCAGCTGTGCCCCAGTGAGAGTTGAGCATGAAGGTGGTGCAGCTTCTTGGCTTGCAGGGACCCTGGCGGCACCAAGTGTGCAGGGACACGGACTGCCTCCACTGCAAGAGTTATGGCCCTTTCAGAGTCTTTTTTCAAGCCTCTTGTAGCTGGCAATCAGAAGGCCTCTTTGGCCAGTCTTTCTCTGTAGCTCTGCCTGTTTGGGCACTTAAGAGGGCCCCCTTACTTGGGGTCCTTCTCTGTTGTTCAGCGCATCAGGCACATAGAGGGACCCACCTCATTGGGGCCCCACTCTGTAATTGGCACATCAGGCACTTAATGGGACACACTGGGTGGGGTCCTACTCTGTGGTTCAGTATGTTAGGCATTTGATGGGCCAGCCTCTCTATTGCTGAGCTGCCAATACTGGCGTGTTGGGGGAGAGAGGCTATGGTGATGGCTCCACCCCCTACGTGTGACTTAGCAGTATTGCCTTGCTTCCGTGGCTGCCCGGCTTTCCTCCACAGGCATTTCCCACCACAGTCTCCTCCTCACATCCCCTCGATCTATCTCTCTGCAGTCAACAGCAGCCCTTGCCCTGGGATTGCTCCACAATTTCTAAACTCCAGCTCCCAGCCGCTGCACCTTCCAGGGCATCTACATCCCTGCCGGGAGTATGTATGGCTGCGGTAAGGACTGTATTATTCTCATTCCATTTAGGCTGCCACAGATCACCTGTTTCACTCTCCGCCTTAAATGTTTCTCCTCTGACTCAGACAACTGCCCCTATGCGGAGATGGGACCCCTGCTTCAGTTCCCCCACCCGCTGAAGGCAGGTCCAGTTCTCTAATGAAGGAGGAAACAGACAGAGCTGGACTGCATCTCAGGCCAGGCTGCGAAAAATTAGGCTACACGCATGGTCACCCTCCAACGGACTTTGAACTTTGCACCCGGTGTCTACAGAAATAGCATACCAATGGAAAACCAGACCCCCCAGATAAAAGAGCCTCAGGACTTGGACTTGGACTCTCCGTTGCCTAAAAGAATATGCTAATTATCTCTGTAACAGAACAAAGTCATAAATTCCCATTATGTTTATCAGGATATGACCACAGGCCTATTGATAAATGTCCACTGTTTAACTATCTAGGCTTGACACATGAATCATGGGTTAACTTTGATTGTATCTCTCTTTTACCTTGTCCAGACTAGTTTCAAGGAATTTGGGGAGGTGGGTTTGAGCACGTACACTTAGGGTATATAAGGTTTTCACAAAAACTGGTCAAAGTGCTTGGCTAAGAGGAGACTCTGCCTTGGGCCCACTGGTGTAATAAACTGCACTCCACTATCTGCATTGTCCTTCTGAGTGAGTTTGTTTCCCGGAACGCGTGGCTACAACACTAACACTCCTGGTTTTCCCCCTAGTTCCTTCATCCTATCAATTTGCGTGGGTCTATATTTTCGTTTCCGTTGGTCAGGTACTCCTGTCTGCTCTCAGCTGGTATTCTGCATGCACTTCTGTGTCTGAATGTGTATTCCTGATGTATCCGTGGAGATGCACTCCACGTCCACCTATCCCTATGCCATCTTGTTCTCTTGAAACTACTACACCATTGTTAATCAGCCATACCTCAATGCAAAATAAAAACTTTAAAAAAAATTATACTGTCATTAAAGACTTACAGTCTGGCCACAAACTACCTCTTTTGCCTCCATTTGGAGTAGTATTCTCTCTGGCCCCCAAAATGTTCTGTACTATTCTCATATGCTCATCTGTGCTCACTCTAGAGCCTCCTATACACACACACACCAACCTGAAGTATCCATTCTTTCTTCTCTGTCCTGCTTGAATCCAACCTCTCCCATGAAGTTTCCTTGACCATCCCTGCCAGAAACCCTGTGTCCCTCTTCTAAATGCCTGATATTTATACGTTTGGGGCATCAAAAAAATTAGTATCTTTAATTGTAAGAAAAGCCCATGTAATCTTTTGCTCTAAAAAGAGAAGAAACGAGCAATAAAAGAACATTTCAGAAGATATATATTCTAATTGCACTTTTAATTGAATCTTTCATTAGAAAATTGGGGGAAGAGACTGGAGGAGGCAGTATGCGTGAATATCAAATTACTAAAGTAACCAAGAGGGTAAATGGATCAAATCCCAGAAAAATTATGCATTATTTCCCCATTTTCTCTCCTATATATGATGCATTTTTAGTGATAATATGAGGATAATAAACTAGGTAAAGAGACGTTATGCCTAGTTTTTTTGTATTTACAAATATTTATTATCTTTATAATGTTCACTATAGAAAATTCAAAAAAAGAAAAGATAAAGAAAAAAAAAAACCACAGGAGTCCTCAAAAATCTCACTACCCAAAGATAACCATAGTTTGGCATATATTTATTGTTATTCATTTTCAAATGCACATATGCAGCTAAAATATATAGTCTTTTATATCATAAGGTCATGTTTACTTAAAACTTGCTTTTCTACCCAGGAATCTATTATGGGAACTTTCTTAAATCCATGAACGTTGATATACATCATCTATTCTGCCACTACACAGTACAGTGTCGTATGCACATTTGTCTCCAAGTAACAGAACACCAATATGAACTGACTTTAACAAAGTAGGAGGCGAATCAGACCGTGGAATCCAAGGAAAGGCTAAATAACTGAGAAAAGGGCAAGGATGCAGTGGAACCTCAGGAAATAATTAGGAGGAGGGACTGAAACCACATTACGAGTTCTGTTCTCCTCATCTGTTTTCTGTCTTGGGTCCATTTCATGTTCTTTGAAAGAAGCATGGATTTCTCCACACAGTAGGAAACATTGCTCTGACTGTACTGACTATACTTTTTAGGCTACAGTGTTCAAAAATCTCAGGGAAGGGGCTCATTACTTAATTTCCACCCCTTTGCCAATCAGCTATTAGAATGCAGCAACTCCACAGTAGCCATGGGAATGGACAGACGCAGGACCTGGAAGAATAAAGGTACTCAGCAGACAAAAGTATAGATGTTCATCATAATTCACATAATCAATATCCTATTAATGACCATAAAGGAGGCTTACGATTTTTAGTGTTGTAAACGCTCAATAAATATTTTAAATTACTGATACTCTGAACATTCTCATACATTTAACTTTTGGCACTTACCTGATAATATCCTTGGGCTTTCCTGGTAGCTCAGACAGTAAAGAATCTGTCTGCAATGCAGGAGATCCAGGTATATCCTTATGGTATACTCCTAAGCTGTATTTATTCAGTTTATCTATTCACTCAATAAATATTTTGAGTACCTATATCCCAGGCTATATTCTAAACACTAGAAAAATAGCAGTGAACAAAACAGAAAAACCCCAACTTTGAGGAGCTGATGTTCTACTGTGGAAAGACAGGCAATAAATAAAGTTAAATGTATGGGGGAAGGGGTGAAAATGGCAATTTTTGTCTTATATTGTGTGCTGAAACCCAGGAATGAAAATATAGCTTCTTTTAAATAACTGGTGAAAGAGGGCGGTATTTAAAAGAGACATTAATTGGCAACCTGAAGGAGATGAGAAAGATCTATATGACTTTCTGAGAACTCATTTTAACTAGAGAAAACGTCAAGTGCAAAGATCAGGAGTGAGAAGATGCCTGGCCTGTTCTGAAAAGAGCAAGAGCCTAACATGGCTGGCCAAGAGGCAAGGTGCCAGAAAAAAGGCAGAAAAATCTGATAGAGGCCAGATCTCAGAGGCCTGAGGCCACCACTAAGTCTTTGACTATTGCTGTGGGCAAGGAGAAAGTCACTAGTAGGCTTGAGCAGGGAACTAACATGATCAAAGCGGGTACTACCCAAAGTGGGGTCCATGGGTCTGTGCCATCTGTAAGCAGTGTGTTATCAGTTGGTGACAAAGCAACCTGTAATTGAAATTTAATTTTATACTTCTTGAATCAAATAATAAAAGTGATGTGTTCTGCTTGTCTTTTTAAATTTAACTTTTTCAGTAGTTCATTCTGTACTGTATTTTACAGAGGCATCAATTCATGATGGAACGAAATTTTTAAAGTAGATCTTTATCACAGGATAGTTGAGGAATACTGCCTTAACTTGCATTTTAAAGGACTGCTCTGGCTTGCCTTGTTGAGAACAAATATGGACGAGAATAAAGAGAATAGTTAAGAATCTTCTGTAAGAGAGTTTTGGTGGATGAGACCAGCATGGTAAGAGAAGATGTTGCTGTTTATTATTATTAAAAAAAAAAAAAAAAAAAAGTGGTGGGTAAATTCTGTGTGTATTTTGAAATTAGAGCTTTCAGGATTTGTTAAGGCAGAGAATATTGTATATGAGAGTCAAATCTTTCCCTGAGTAAATGGTGAAGAACAGGAGAGGAGTAAGATAGAGGAATTCTGGTTTGAACATTTTGAATTTCCAAGGGACTTCCTGGTTGGCTCAGTGCCAAAGAATCCACCTGCCACTACAGGAGACACAGGTTCGACCCCTGATATGGGAAGATCCCACATACCATGGAGCAACTGAGCCTTTTCTGTGCTCTGGAGCCTGTGCTCTAGAGCCCAGGAGCCACAACTACTGAGCCCATGGGCCAGAGCTACTGAAATCTGGGCCCCCTAGAACCTGTGTTCCACAACAAGAGAAGCCACTGGAATGAGAAGCTCGGGCACAGCAACTAGGGAGTAGCCCTACTTCGCTGCAACTAGAGAAAAGCCTGAACAGCAACAAAGACCCCGCACAGCCCAAAATAAGTAAATAAAATAATAAATATTTTTTAAAAAGAATTTGAATTCGTGGGAGATTCAAATATATGGAGATTTAGAGACTGGGGAAATACAAAGGCTTCAACAAAGGAGTCTCAGGTAGCCACTGAAGTAAGAGGAAAACAGGAGAATGATATCTTCTAGGAAACTGAAGAATATCCAAGAAGCAAGGAGTGATCGGATGAGGGTAGAGAGATGGCCACTGAATTTGAAGAAACTGACAGTTACTAGAGACATTGGCAAAAGCAGCATCTATGGAGTAGTGGGAGGCAAAGGCCTGTTTAGACATGATTCAAGAAGTAATGGGAAGAAAAGAATTGTGACAGCAAGTATAGATAACTTCACTACATTTTGCTTTCAAGGTGAGCAAAGAATTAGGGATATGGCTATCACTAAAAAAGACAATAAATAGCAAATATTGGTGAGATGGGGAGAAAGGGAACTCTCATGTACTATTGGTGGGTGTGCAAAATGGTGCTGCCCCTCTGGAAAACAGTATGGAGGTTCCTTAAAAAATTAAAAATGGAATTGTCATTCTATCCAGTAATTCCATTTCTGGGTATTTTTCCAAGGGAAAAAACCACTAATTTGAAAAGATATATGGACCCTAACATTCATAGCAGCATTATTTATAATAGTCAAGATATAGAAGGATCTAATTATCCATCAATAAATGAATGGATAAAGAGAACATGGAATATATATGCAATGGAATATCTATCTCAAAGACTGAATAATTTTAAAAATCTAAACATACCAGTTTTCTATCACTGCTATAGCAAATTACTATGAATTTAATTGCTTAAAATAACATAAATTTATTATCTTATGGTTCTGTAGGCTAACAATCTGGCATTGGTCTCACTGAGATGACATTACTCTGTCAGGCAACATTATGTCCCTTTGAAAGGCTCTTGGGAAGAATCTGTTTCCTTGTCTTTGCCAGCTTCTGGCTTTTCTACCTCCTTTCTCCATCTTCAAAACCAGCAACAAGAAATCAGAGCCTCCTACACCATTCTACTCTGACCTCTTCTTCTGACTCCCTCTTCTGCTTCTAAGGACCCTTGTGATTACACTGGGCTCACCCAGGCAATCCAGAATAATCCCTTTAAGGTCATCTGATTTAGCAACCATAACTCCACCTGTAATTCCCTTTTGCCCTGTAACACATATTCAGAGGTCCTGGGCACTAGGATGTGGACATTTTGGGGGTTTGAGGATCTGCCTCCCACAACACATAATGCCAAAGTGTCCTGTAGAAACATCACACTCTCTCCAATACGGTATGAAAAGGACTATTCACCACTGCTTCACTAACTCGAAGCATTGTTTTTCAGCTTGTCAGTTTGTCAATGCACAATATCACAAAGAATCTTTTTTTTAGCACCTATTTGATTACCAAAGAGCCTATGCACCTTTCCTATAGAGTTTTATTCTTCTTTTGCAAAGAAAATTGGTGCCCTCTGCAAAAATTTTAAAGGTCTTATTTGCTTTTCTAAGAATTAAAAGAGATTAATTTTGTGCCAAGCATATATACTATAAATCTGAGGGGGTTTCCAGCTTATCATTAGTCTTTCAACTTTCTTTCCATTATTTTCTCATCAAAATCTGTCAGTTATTTTAGGGGTATTTTGGCCTTTATGTTTTTAGAAAAATATTCTCCACTACAGGGAAGTAAAATTTCCCTGATTTCTCAGTGCCCTTGTAAAAATGTCCTAAGCCTCCTGAGACACAGAAATGTATCTACTATTGGGTATGTTTATTTTCACTTTCCCTAGAAGAACTTTGCTCTGCACATGCCAAGAGAATTAGATTCTGTAACCAACTGTCTAGTTAATTGCTCTAATTCAAATGGTTTCAGTCTGGTCTAGGCCTCCAGGGCTCATGGAGTCAGGAAGATAGGAGCTCCAAGTATTTACGTTTTAAAAAGCATGAAGTCCAGACTTTGGACACATCTTTATATGGGGCTTCCCAGATGGTGTTAGTGGTATAGAACCCGACAGCCAATACAGAAGATATAAGAGATGCAAGTTTGATTCCTGGGTCCAGAAGATCCCCTGGGGGAGGGGTACAGCAACCCACTCCAGTATTCTTGCCTGGAGAATCCCATGGACAGAGGAGCCTGGCAGGCTACATACGGTCCACAGAGTCCTAAAGAGTTGCATGTGACGAAAGTGACCTAGCATAGATGCATGCAGGTGCTGATCAGATTAGGGTATACAGTGGAGACACCCACGGTTTCTCTGACCCTTGGAAGGACATAATTACCTTCCAAAACACATTAGAGAACTTAGGATTCTTTTTATACCTCAATAAGGAGACTAAGTTGTTTTTTTCTTCCCAGATGGCTGTATGTTTTGTTTTTACCAGATAGCTCTTTCCTGTATATAAATAGAAGAAAAAAGAAAACCCACAGTAGTCTATAGCTACTCTTGTAGGACATTTGGCCTAGCTTTCATTTCATTACCCCTAGGGTAAGATCTGGGATAAGTGACCTATCTCACTTATTATTATATTGTCAGGTAATTACAAAAAATCTCCCTCCTACGCAGAACACCTCCTATGCATACTCAGGTTTAAATTAATAAAGATGAATATTAAAACTCAACACCCTCTCTATAAAAATAGTCTATCTTCTGGTAATTTATAGTTTTATTTCATACATTTAAATGTTGAGTCAATTGTATTTTATTTGGTGTATGAATTGAGATGGACTCTGTTTTTCCCTATAGATGGCTCTCCAGTTGCCATAAGCCCATTTTTGTAAGTAAGCAACTTTTCCTCTGCAATTTGAAGTATTGTGAGGTGGGAGGCACAGATAATTTTATTTCTATTTTATAATTCAGATATCCAAGGGCCAAAAGGTTAAATGATTTAGATTATCAAAAAACATTGGTGGAGTCAGGAATAGATTTTTTGGTTAAAAAAAAAAAAAGAAGAAAAGACTTTTTCTGTAGCTTTTTTCTGGCAACTAGTGGCTTGTTGTACCTAAAAGTAATCTACAGGAAGAAATTACTGGAAGATGATGACATGGTGTGACCTGCAGCCTCCATCAGCAGGCAGTATTGGAGCAAAACACAGTATCAGTGGCAATTTCTCCTTCTACAGATTCACAGATTCAATTTCAAAGTGACTTTGTATTTCCTAATTTCTCTCAATGACATAAAGCTTAGGAAATTTGTGTAAACAAACTATGATGTTGATGCTGAAAGTGTGGCCTCTGTGTACTGGTGGCAAATCGAATCTCAGAGACAGAGTTTTAGGTGTAGCAGAATAAGAAAAGCTTTATTGTTCTGCCAGGCAAAGGGGGCCACAGCAGGGTCCTGTCCATGGTGCTGGGTGTCCCAAACTGGGAGGACTTGATGACAAATTTTAGAGCAATGGTTCAAAGGTAGGGGTGCTGATAAGATTAGGAGGTAAACAAAGCTAGTGAAGGTGATGGAACTGCAGCTAAGCTATTTCAAATCCTAAAAGATGATGCTGTTAAATTGCTGCACTCAATACGACAGCAAATTTGGAAAACTCAGCAGTGGCCACAGGATTGGAAACGGTCAGTTTTTATTCCAATCGCAAAGAAGGTCAAAGCCAAATCAAAGTCAAAGTCAGTCCCAAAGAATGTTCAACCACCACACAATTGCACTCACTTCATATGCTGGCTAAGTAATGTTCAAAATCCTTCAAGCTTGGCTTCAAGAATATGTGAACCGAGTACAAGCTGGATTTAGAAAAGGCAGAGGAACCAGAAATCAAATTGCCAACATCCACTGGATCATAGAAAAAGTAAGAGAATTCCAGAAAAGCATCTACTTCTGCTTCACTGACTACGCTAAAGCCTTTGATTGTACAGATCACTACAAACTGTAGAAAATTCTTAAAGAGATAGGAATACCAGACCACCTTACCCGCCTCCTGAGAAATCTGTGTGCGGGTCAGGAAGTAACAGTAGACACCAGATATAGAACAACAGACTGGTTCCAGATTGGGAAAGGAGTACATCAAGGCTGTATATTGTCACCCTGCTTATTTAACTAATATGCAGAGTACATCATGAGAAATGCCATGCTGGATGAAGCACAAGCTGGAATCAAGATTGGTGGGAGAAATATCAATAACCTCAGATATGCAGATGACACCACTCTTATGGCAAAAAGTGAAGAGGAACTAAGGAGTTTCTTGATGAAAGTGAAAGAGGAGAGTAAAAAAGCTGGCTTAAAACTCAGCATTCAAAAAACAAAGATCATGGCACCCAGTCCTATCACTTCATAGCAAATAGATGGGAAAACAACAGAAACAGTGGCTGACTTTGTTTTCTTGGGCTCCACCATCACTGTGGACAATGACTGCAGCCATGAAATTAAAAGACTCTTGCTTCTTGGAAGAAAAACAATGACAAACCTAGACAGTGTATTAAAAAGCAGAGACATTTCATTGCCTACAAAGGCCTGTATAGGCAAAGCTTATGGTTTTTCCAGTAGTCATGTATGGATGTGAGATTGGACTATAAAGAAAACTGAGTGCCGAAGAACTGATGATTTTGAACTGTGGTGTTGGAGAAGACTCTTGAGAATCCCGTGGACTGCAAGAAGATCCAGCCAGTTCATCCTAAAGGAGATGGGTCCTGAATATTCATTGGAGGAACTGATGCTGAAACTCCAATCCTTTGGCAACATGATGTGAAGAACTTACTCATCTGAAAAGATCCTGATGCTGGGAAAGACTGACAGGGGGAGGAAAAGGGGATGACAAAGGATAAGATGGTTGGATGTCATCACTGACTCAATGGACATGAGTTTGAGTAAACTCCAGGAGTTTGTGATGGACAGGGAGGCCTGGTGTGCTGTAGTCCATGTGGTTGCAAAGAGTCGGACGTTACTGAGTGACTGAACTGAACTGAGGCTTTCTTTGTTTCCTTCAAAAGCAGATCTATATACCATGAGCAGAAGCTACAGAGAAGTTCTTTGAGGTTTACTATAAAGAATACATGTTTTACCAAAAGGAAAGAAGCTCAAAAGCAGATTGGTCTCTTCAAAGGGGCAGTAAATCCTACAACTCTCCTAACCCCTTTACCTCTGCTAGTATGCAGAGACGGAGAAGGCAATGGCACCCCACTCCAGTACTCTTGCCTGGAAAATCCCATGGACAGAGGAGCCTGGTGGGCTGCAATCCATGGGGTTGCTGGGAATCGGACACGACTGAGTGACTTCCCTTTCACTCTTCACTCTCATGCATTGGAGAAGGCAATGGCAACCCACTCCAGTGTTCTTGCCTGGAGAATCCCAGGGACAGGGGAGCCTGGTGGGCTGCTGTTTATGGGGTCGCACAGAGTCGGACACAACTGATGCGACTTAGCAGCAGCAGCAGCAGCAGTAAGCAGAGCTTAGGTGCCAGCTTGCTGAGGACACCGCAGAACAGGATTTATGTATGATCGACGACAAAGAGTGCTCTGCCTACATTCTCTTCTGCAAACTTTGCAGTATCGAATCTTTCATTTAGGTGGGAATGTAAACTGGCATAGGTGCTGCCGAAAACAGTAGGGAGGTTCCGCGAAAATCTAAAAATAGAACTATCATATTATCCAGCAACTGTACTTCTTGATACATATATCCAGAAAAAGTGAAAACACTACTTCAAAAAGATACATGCACCACCCCCCCCCAATGTTCACAGCAGCACTATTTACAATAGCCTAGATATGGGAGCAACCCAGTGTCCACCAAAAGACAAATGGATGAAGGGGTATGTGTATGTGTGAGGAGAGAGAGAAAGAGAGATGGAATGCTTGGCCACCAAAGAATGAAATTCTGCCATTTGCAGCAACATGAATGGACCTAGAGAATATGATGCTTAATGAAATGTCAAACAGAGAAAGACACTGTATGATATCACCTACATGCACAATCTAAAAAATAAAAATGAATGTATATAGCAAAACAGACTTACCGATCCAGAAAACAGAGTAGTGTTTACAATGTGGAGAGAAGATGCAAACTATTACATATGAAATAGATAAGCAACAAGGACATTGTATAAAATGGGAAATGATAGCCATTATCTTAAGAAACTTTTAATGGAGTATAATCTGTAAAAATACTGAATCACTATGCTGTATACCTGAAGCTAACATAATATTGTAAACCAAGTATACTTTAATGAAAGAAAAAGAGATACATGTAACTGCTTCCAGGATATCCCTATCTCTTCCTGTCCTCAGCAGGATCTTGAGGACAAAGCTTTCACTATAGCAATATAGCCTCTTTCTCCTATTTCAAGGGCAAGTGGACTTCTTGACCAGCCTCTAGGCCCAAGGATGAGGAAAGTTTTCCTGGGATCTCCAGGAAGAGATAAATATTTCTCCTTTTCTCACTTTAGATCATTTTTACACATCACTATCAGAGGACCAAGTTACAATATCTAAATGTTCAAGGATCCTCTAGGTCATGTATGGAAGTCTTTATGGTCTAGTCTCATCAGCACAACTTCAGGATCTTTCTTAGCATCCATCTCCTAGAGCTCTGACTCTTACTGCTGGGAAATCTAGGGGAAGCAAGCCCTTAATCTCAAGATCAGTCTACTCCCATATTTGTTCTCTTTCCAGCTCCTCCCAAGGATCTCAAGACCAATTCTGCTGAGGTGCAGAAAATGCAATGCCAATGGCACCAATGCCCTGAGGTGCAGGGCAGGCAGATGTGACCTCAGGGAATGAGCAGGGTAAGCCTTAGGGAAAACACCCTATGGTCTGGGGCAAAATGGGGGCAGGAATAAAATGACCCACTTCACTGTTCTGTGTTAATCTTTGTCATCAAGATTTTGCCCCAAAGTGGTATTTTTGGAGCCCAGATTCTTACAAAGTCATTACATTAGTGTGGCATTGTATACTGAACAAAGTGTTTCCCAATTTTCCCTCACTTATTCCTCTTCATCCACAAAAGTATTTTTGGAGATAAAGTATCTATCAAATTTGATTAAATACATATAGGAGAAAACTCAACCAACAATAGCTTAATCAACATAGAACTGTATTTTTATCTAATGTAAACAGGAAGCCCTTGGAGTGCAAGGCTGATCTGGTGGCTCCACTGACATCAGGGACCCAGACTCAGATTCTTTCTGCTTCCTCATTTTCAGTGGGTTTCCACCCACAAGGTGAACTCCTGTATGGTTACAGGAGTTCCAGCAATCACAATCTTGCTCTGGGAAGGAGGAGAAAGAAAGAAGGGGTGTATCTCCCAACTGACTTACTTTCATTTAGAGTCCCCATTGGCCACTCCCTTCTGCAAGGAAGGCTAAGAAATGGCCTTTAATTTTTTTTTAAAAATGTAGACACAAATCTATCCCTATCAATACGGATCTATTACTAAGGAAATAGAGGAGAATGATTATTAACTAGGAAAACAGTGGTCTCTAACCAAAGAAACTGAGGCTAATGAGGATTTAACTATTAACATTTGGTCAGGGTAACATAGCTACCTAGATTCTTATACAGGTCCTAAGAAATCTGTAAAACTCTCTCCTGTTACTGCCCAGTCCACAGGAACATACTGACCTCACGTTCTATATGAATGAAACCCTTGTGCACCTTATATGCAGTGCACAACTTGTACCATCAGAGATGGCAACGTGCCTCTGTCTTCTACACTTAGTAAAACTGTGTGTGTCTTTATCTTTCACCTCCACCTCTTTCCTTGCTCTAATCATTTGGTGCTGAATACTCGCTGCTGCATATTTTATTAGAGGAGTTAGGCCCCTGTCCCTGTTTCAAGTAATTTTAATTACTTGAAATTAATAAGTCCTCTTCAGGTTTCCGCACCTCTGGTCAGGGACTTCCTTGATTAGGAATAGAAATGGGAAGAGGCCCCCATCTTTTTACTTCTAGATGGATGAAGTCATCAGTAAGTTTGCACTACAGGTGTACTTTCTTCAATTTGCATGAAACAGTATATGTTAAGGTAAGTGAAATGAGTCAAAGAAAGACAAATATCATATAATTTCACTCATAGATGGAATATAAAAAACAAGACAAACAAGAAAAAACAAACACATAGATACAAAGAACAAAGTAGTGATCACCAGACGGGAAGGGGTGGGGGTGGGGTGAAATGGGTAAAGGGGACCAACTGTATGGTGACAGATAGGAAATTAAACTTTTGGTGGTAAGCGCACTGTGGGATATACAGAAATAGAAATATAATGTTGTACATGTGAAATATAATTTTATAAACTAATGTTACTTGAAAAACAAACCTTAAGAAAAGAGTGTGGAGAGGGCTGGAGAGTTGAGAAAAAAGTAAATACAATCTTGTCCCACTCCCAATTTCACTTTGGTCACTAACCCCATGTCTGCCAAAAAAAAAAAAAAGTATATATTGAACACTGGCTTTTAAGGGCCTCGTTTGTTTACTAGAAGCTTCATTTTAGGCATTATAGGGCTTTTACTAATATTAATAGAGTAATACTTTAACTTTCATCAGACTATACTCCTCATATATATTTTCTTTATTTAGAACCCTGAAGGATGGAGGAAATCATTAATAATATCATTTTATTGTAAATCGGAACAAAGTGTCTTACTTTTAAAAATTAATCATTTTATGCCTATATATCATAATACTTGCTTCCCTGGTGGCTCAGAAGGTAAAGAGTCTGTCTACAATGCGGGAGACCTGGGTTCGATCCCTGGGTCAGGAAGATTCCCTGGAGAAGGAAATGGCAACTCACTCTAGTACTCTTGCCTGGAAAATCCCATGGACGGATGAGCTTGGTGCAGGCCACTCACAGTCCAAGGGGTCGCAAACAGTCGGGCACGACTAAGCAAATTTTGTTTTTGAAGGTGTAATCACTGCAGCCTGAAGTCAGGAAATAAGGAGTCTTCCTGGGGCCATCCTGGGGTCTTTCAGTAAACTGAAAGTAACTGAATGAAAAGGAATCTCCAAGAGAGGCCAGGGGAGTGCCAACAGCCCACCACTACAGAGAAGTTCAAAGATAAGTCAACTCAGAAAAAATGCTCAACCACAGGGCGGATGTGCTGCTTTTCACACCCAAGTCATTTATTTGAAAAGCAAAGGCAGTAAATTTTTGAAGACTTCACAATGTTAGGATTACTCCGGAACAAAAGAGAAGATAAAGAAACACTAAGCTTCTCCTTCCAGTGTCTTTCTTGCTCACTCATTTCTTCCAGGCAGATTTTTTAAACCTTGTTTATTTCCTTAACAGAAAAGCATAAGATTAAGACAATCATTTTTAATCTTTAGGGGTATTTATTTGTTGACTGTTGTATCTATTGTAAAAACAGTAAGAACTCCCTGGGAAGTGAGTACAAGTGCCACATGAATAAATGACAAGACTATTAATTGGCTTAAAATAGCAATAAGGCTTTAATTCAACAGGTGTTAAATACACGAGTAATAGGAAATCTAAAGAGAACTGACTATGTTTCAAAAAGCCAAGGTAGTATAATCAATTAAGACTGGAAAATATCAGCCAATTAAGTGGAAAAAAAAAAAACCCAGATATATCCAAATGTTCTTTATATGCTGATATCATCAAGTTTTCACTATGTCTCCTTAATTTATTGCCTAAGAATTAATGTAAAAAATCTTTAAGGTCATCCCCAAATGGCATGTTGTTTAAAAAGGGCAGACATTTTCTAAAGCATATACCCAGTTTGAATAAAGTTTAAAACTTACTCAAAATATTTCTGTTGAAAGCATACTTGAATGTCACTGGAAAAATGTTGTCCGGACAGGTTGTTGGGGCATAAACTACCACAGGACAGTTATAGCATCATTCAACTCCTGCTCGCAACCACACTGATGAGAATGGAAATTCTATACATTCAGATAAATGATTTGCATACTGGAGCAGTACACAAATACTGGAACAGAGGCCCCAAACTTAGGTCTCTTGCATTTCCCACACTCTTCTCTGAACTCCTGTATCACTTATGGTCAATACCACATAGCTCACTGCTTAGTCATGCAATCCTCTACTGTTTGGGTGTCCAAACAGACTGGAAGCTCCATATGTGACAGGAACCACCCTGTTAATACTAATCATGTATCTTCCACAACGCCTTTTACAAAGTAGCCGTGTTTACTTGCATTCAATCATCCACTCATTCACCATATGTGCCAGAATTCATTCTACATACGTGCTGAGGAGATGGGCTGCACAAAATCTTTACTTTTATAGGGTTCAAATTTAAATGAGATGGGACAGTAAAAAAAAACAAGAAAAATACAAGAAGTAAAAATTACGAGAGAGAAAATTAAACTGTAATATCATAGAGAGAAACTGAGCAGCTATATTGAATTGGGAAGGCAGCGACCTCTCTGAGAAGGTGCTATCTAACAGAGACCTGAATGACCAAGGACTTAATGATGAACTTGGTTGGCAGGTACTATGGAACCAGCAGAGGCCCTGCATGGCTAAAGCACAGTGAGAGAGGAGGAGAATGATGTGAAATGAAGGGAAAAGAGCAGGGAAAATTCTTGGGATTTTGGATCCAGTTTTGTATGTGGATTTTATGATAAATGCAGTACAAGGTTTTATCCAGAAAACATAAATGATCCAATTTACATATTTAAAAGACTGTTTTACTTACTGTATACAACAGAAAGCAAAAAATGAAAGAGAGCAATTAGGTTATTATAACAATTCATGAGAAAAGATTATGCTACTTGGATGAGGGGGTAATTAGAGCTAAAACAGATTTAGATGTTTTAGGGGTAGATTCAAGAGGATTTTCTGATGAACTGAGTCTGGGAGGAATGATGAAAACAAAGAAATCAAGGATTACTCAGATTTTTGGCTTAGGCAAATGAATAAATGATGATGATTTTCACTGAGATGGATGAGGAACACATATGCAGGAGGTGGAGGTAGAAGAGGAATCAAGAGTTCTCTTTAGATACAGGTGCTAACTGAAGATGTACAAGTTGAAAGGTCAACCAGGCAGCAGAATATAGACTTCTTGAAAAAGGCTGGGGAGAAACTAACATCTGGGACCCATAAACCCACACATGGTATCTACAACCATGGGCTGAGGTTAGATAGAGAAGCTAAGAGGGACCTGCTTAGAGGTTGGGGGCCCTTCCTGTTTACATTAGTAATTAGCAGATGAGCAAGCTAAACAAGTAAGAGGGCAGAGAAGTGGGTTTTCACAGCATTTACATCAAAAGGTAAAGAATTAATATCACCCAAAAAAAGACCCATATATTTGCTTCTTATAAGACACTCACTTCAGATCTAGAGACACATACAGACTGAAAATGAGGGGATGGGAAAGGTATTCCATGCAAATGGATATCAAAGGAAGGCTGGAGCTGCAATATCAGACAAAATAGACTTTAAAATAAAGACTGTTGGATGGTACTGGCACAAAATAACAGAAATATAGACCAATGGAACAAGACAGAAAGCCTGGAGATAAGTCCATGCACCTATGCACACCCTAAATTGACAAAGGAGGCAAAAATATATAATAGAAATCTCTTCAACAAATGATGTGGGGGAAAGTAGTCAACTACAAGTAAAAAT
>SJYA01005736.1:0-23660 GCA_006410615.1 Neotragus moschatus | reverse complement strand
TAGGGCTAGGGCTAGGGTCAGGGTCAGGGTCAGGGTTAGGATCAGGTCTCGGGCTCGGGCTCGGGCTCGGGCTAGGGCTAGGTTAGGGTTAGGGCTAGGGTTAGGGTTAGGGCTAGGGCTAGGGTTAGGGTTAGGGCTAGGGTTAGGTTTAGGAACCAATGTTTCTTAGGCAAACATCTACTGATGTGCATTGAGGTTGCTTCCGTATCTTGGCTATTATAAAAAGTTGTGCAAAGAACAAAGTGGTACACATAAATTCTCATATATATGGTTTTGTTTCCTTTAACTAAACACACAGAAGTTGAAATGCTGGATCAAATAGTTCCATTTTTATTTTTTTGAAGAACATCCATACTCTTTCCCATAGGGGCTACACAAATTTATATTTCCATAAACAGTGCATAAAGAAATATAAATATAAAAAATGTCCATAAACATTTTATTCACATCCGTGACAACCTTTGTGAGTTGTTGTTTTAATAGCAGTCCTTCTGTTAGGTGTGAGGTGATACCTTGTGGTTTTGATTTTAACTTTCATGATGATTACTGATGTCAAGCATCTTTTCACACATCAGCTGACCATTTGTACATCCTCGTTGAAAAATGTCTATTGACTTCCTCTGGCAATTTAAAAATCAGATTTTTTGATATTGAGTTTTATATCTTCTTATATTTTTGATATTAACTCCCTATCAGTTATATCATTTACCACGATTTTCTCACATAGGCTGACCTTCTGTTTCACTGTGCAAAAGCACTGTAGTCTGATGTGGTCTCATTTGATCATTTTTGTTTTGTTGCCCTTGCCTGCAGAGACAAATAAAAAGAAAAATATTGTAAAAGCCAATGTCTTAGGAGGGGAGGCCATCATTGGAACAGTGGTAGCGTGGAAGTTGTGAATCCTCTTATAGTTCAAGCCTCTCATGGCCAGGCCCAGTGGTGAGGAAGGTGATATTATAAAGAGGTTGAGGACGGAAAAAGTTATATCCAACTGCAATAGCCGGAATGTCAGAGAAACACCCTCTGGATTCCGATTTTTATGGGATTTTAAAGAGCTCCCGTTGCCAGTCATCTGCATTTCCCTTGAATCAGCTGGCGCGTGAGTCTCCCCACCGCCTCTGGATGCGGGCAGTTAATGTCTCAGATTGAATCACTTAGCTCTTCTTCACACTCCCTTGGTCAGAGTATTCAGCCAGCGCCCACTAATCAGGCCCAGCTCTCTGACAGGAGACTCACTTATCAATTGTCCTGTTAAATTCAGGAAGTTCTGGCCATTACCGACTTTCTGGTCTACTCTGCCATTCGAAGGAATCAATCACACCACAGACTGTCACTTTGGAGAAGACTCAAGATGCTAGCCCCTGTACCCTTCAGTCACTATAGCAGGTGTACTGAGTTGCAAGACATTGCCTCCAACTCCACTCACTTTGAGATGAGGGGGAAGCTCGATCCAGAGGAGAAGGAAAACACAGCTCCTTGATAACTCCGTGAAAAGATTCTCCCTCCCAACCTCTCCAATTCCTATTTATTCTTTGCCTCTTACACAGACTAAAAGAGGGTGAGGGGTTAATTCTGGAAGAACAAGCTTCTCCCTCTTCACTAGAACTACAGAAATATTCCACCTCCTAGACTCATGAGATGGGCTATCCATCACTTATTTTCAAAAACTTCAGGCCTCAAGAAAAGTTGAATTTAATATCTTCTCACCATTGCAAGCACAGGGCTGGGACAGAGCGAAGTGTGCAAGGCATCTAGGGCACATAAGTTACGGAAGTTTCCCTCTGGAAGATGTGCAAGTACTGGGTGGGCATTTCCTGACCCTGTCGAGACCCTTCTAAAATACTGTTTCCCTTGTGACTCGTTTGCCTCACCCTTGTCCCAATCTTCACAAGCAAACATAAATCAACTAGAGTTAATTGAAACAGAAAAGGTATTTGCTAAAACAGCTTTTGTTTGGGTAACCCACAGAATCAAAGAGGATTGGGGATACAGGTTTGGAGGCTACATGATGAAGAGCAAGGACTCAAATAATGCCACCGTTTCAGCAACAACACTGCAGACTGCACTGCCGAGCAGACACACCCAGGCCTGGGCTGTCCACCCCTCTGTCTGGAACTGGAGTGCACACCAGTCTCACTGTAACCACGGTCCCTGTCCTCTCCAGAAGCTGCTACCTCTCTCAGTGAAATGAAGTGATAAGGTCCCTCCTTCATCACTTCACTAGTTTCTGATCAGAGTAGTCTGAATGGCACAGTCTAGGTCATGTGCCCACGAAGCCAAGGGCTCTGAAAATGAGCACTGGCCATCTTCAACTTCTGTACTGGAGATGAGCCTTCGATTCTCTAGATGGGAGTGTTTCCAAATACATGAAGGGAACTTAATTCCTAGGCAGCCAAAAACTAATGACGAGTAGCCACCCATCAGTTCATCAATCCAGGAAAGTAACTGGAAGTTGCAGAGAGTTCTGTGAAAGAAACGAACATAAAAGTTAATAAAGAATGAAAGGGTGAGGTCCTCCTCTGGTCAGTGAGAGACTTAAGCTGAGACTTAAAGAACAAATGATCTGGCTATGAAAAGAAGGGTCACGGCAGAGGAGAGAGCAGATGCAGAGATGCCTAGGGCAGAAAGGAGCTTGGGGTGGTCCTGTCGCTAGTTATAGCCAGAGCATAAATGAGGAGCACAGAGGGGGCTGGAGATGAGAATTAGAGTCGGATCACACAGAGCCGTGTAGGCTGGGGGTAAAGGTTTGCATCTGAGAAAGCCATTGTAAGCTTTTAGGCAGGGAAATAAAATGATCCAACTTCCATTATTTCAGAAAATCACTTTTGCTGCGACCTGGAAGAGTTGGTTTGGGAGGAGACGAGTCAGAGAAACCACCTAGGAGGTATTCCAGGGAGAGAAAATGACCCTAAATAAGGTGGTGACAGCTGAGTTGGAAATGAATGTCTGGATCTCATGCATATATTTGGAGAAAGAATCAATGGCTTGAATATGGGAAGTCAGGGGATTAAAAAAAAAAAACTTGGATTACTGCTAGGTTTCTAAAGAAAGTCATCAAAGGTATAATAACTTTTGCTAAAATGGAGACATGGAAATCAGACACAGTGGGAAAAGTTCAAGAGTTCTATATGGGACATGTTTATTTTCCAATGTCAGTATGTCATCAAAGAGGCAAGGCTTCATTCAGCTCAAGCTCTTAAAATACCTCAAGAGTTGCCACAAAGTAATTGGCAAACATCTCAGGTAAAACCAGTATTAAACATTACAGGACACTTGGAGTCCAGACACATGCTGGCTTTTGTCTTTGGTTTTTTTGTGTGTTTTTCCCCTTTATTTCTTAAAAAATAACCAAATGTTTCAAACATACAGAAAAGTACAGGAATAAAAATTTAGGAGACACCTGTATGATCACCATCCAGATTTCACAAATGTTAGCATTTGACTATATTTGTTTCAGATCGTCTTTTAAAAAATAAACAACACAACACACAGCTCAGCTCCCTCATCCCCGTCCCTCTCAGCCGTATGATGCCATTTATATAAAAGTCTAAAACATTCACAACAATTCTATGTATTTTTATGGATGGCTGCATATGTAGTAAAAGTATAAAAATAAGCATGTGAGGACACTCCAGCAGTCTTTTTTTTTTTTTTTCCCTAATTTACATTAAATGTAGCACAATACCCACACAGCATTTGTTCCAAGAAATCATACCTTCGTTCTTTTGGAGAGCAGATTTTCCCCTCAGCTGAAGTCTTACAGGAAACTTTTGCTGTGGCCACCTAGGGACAGCGGAGGAAACCTCCGGCTCCCAGGTTCCTGGGGTCACATCTGAGACGCTCACTGTCTGAGTCTCCGCGGACCTCTTGGGCAGGAAGGCTGGGTCTCTGCAGCGTCCACCCCCTGGTGCCAGGCGTGCCTTGAGAGCCTGCAGCTCCGCCCGGCCCACCGCTTCGTGTTCGGCCGCGCATCACACAGCCCCGCCACCCGAGGTCCCCCAGCCTTGGCCCAGTTGCCTGGGCTCGAAGCAAAAGGGCTTCCCTACTGCCTCCAACCTTCCGGGGTCGGGGACTTTAACTCTTCCCACAGTCGGACCTCGCCTCTGCTCCCTCAACATTCTAAGCTTTGGAGCAAAGAATCCCAGTCCCTCGCTTAACAGAGGAAAGGCCTCCTCACATTCCGCCCATGTTAAAGGAAGGCCGCATTCATGACAATAAACTCTACCAACCCGCAAATAAAAATCAGAGCCTCTCCTCTTCCCCGGCGAGCGTATCGCCAAGTCAGTCAGACACGGTTCCTTTCTCACACCGGTTACTTCGGCCCCTCTTCGCGCCTGCCCGCCATACCCTCCCGCGGAGCCGCCGGAACTGCGCTAGGGGATCACTTCCGGGGGCATTCCCGCTCCTTCCGGTGGCTTTTGTTGTGCGCAGCCGTGTTTGCGCCGGTTGGAGGCACGTTGTTCAAACGCGAGGCCTCCAGCCTCTCGTCTGCGTTTTCACGTTGGTTCTCACTTGAACGCTTGATCTCCTAAAACTCCAGTCGCTTTCTGTTCTCCTCAGAAAGATCTCCTTGCTGTTCCTCATTCTCCTGCCGTTCATTTCCTCCCAGATTGCCTGATGAATAAACGTGTGTTGTTCTTTTCCCCCCCATTATATCAATATTTGGAAAAGGAAAATAAAATACCTTCAGAAGGACTAAACCTCTCCCCACTCATCCCTTCCCAAAAGAAGCAGGAAACAAATGCTTTAGTTTATTCATGCCCACGGCAGAATCGAAAAACTCACCTCCAAATTCCTGCCAAAGCTGGCTACATCTATATTCTCATGCCCTTTCTAATTAAACCCGCTTTTCTCAGTAATAGCCAAGTAAAACAACATGGCTTCTGACTTGTTTTCATTAAGAAAATATATCCATTTAACAACAAAAAATAGTCTACATAATTCATTGAAAAGCTGTATTGCACAACTTTATGGAAGAGACTTGGAATCACCACCACTTGAAGCATTATTTCTCTGACAGTGAATTCCTGGTTTCCAGTTTGACAAACACTTGAACAGTGTAACCCACTGATGATCCCATACACACACAGTCAGGTGATAAAACAAAAATCATACTCCCAGTATGGAAATACTTCAGGTTTCCAGAAATATGTTTTTTATTTCAGCATAACTATTTTATTTCAATTGTCAGAGAATTATGCAAGTAACTTTTTCCCTGTAACTGTTTTACTTCCAGGGTAAATATTTATTGATGACAGATTTAAGATTCTCAGAGCTAAATGAACAAGATGGGCAAAACCCCAGTGTTTTAGAGACATTTTCCCTCTTCTTTCTAGTTTTTATGTCCAAAGTTGCTAAATGATAGAAGTAGAATATTTAGTTCCTCTTATTTTGAGTTATAGAAAGAAGATCATAGCTGCTAATATTTCCACATTTTCTAAAGCTTTTAAAAAATAAGACAAATTCATTTTCAAATCTCTCATGCCTAGGATATGCACGGCACACAACAGGCATGCAATAAATATTTGAGAATGGAAAATTATCTGTCTAGAATCCTTTTAGATATAGCCCTGCCTAAGGGAGAGAAAAAGATAATTCACCATCTCTTTCAATCTTTAGATTGTATCTTTTCAGCAGTGTGGTGGCATTCCATGTTCCTTTTTTCCCACACTCTCCCAACCCCAAATCCCTAAAAGGCTGAATTCAGGAAGGCAGGACTGGACAAATCAAATGCCTCATTAAGAATGCCTGAAGAAATATGCCTAAAGATGAAATTATAGCTCTTAGACCAGCACTCAAAACCCTGGAATAAAAGAAAAGAGAGAAGGAGGGCGTGGGGGCCAAATTATGCGATTTGACCGTGGTTACTTATCCAGCAAATGTTTCTGAGAGCTACTAACTACTAATTGTGGTGAAGGTTTTTAAGCCGAGAACCGGTGAGTAGCTCTCTCTTTCTCTGATGTTCCGTAATTCATGTGCAGTTTGCGGATGGCACTCTGTCTTAAATACACTAATATTTTAGAGAAATCTGAACACTCTAAGTTAACAGGTACGCCAATTTGGAACTGAGGCGTAACCATTTTTCTGAAGTTCAGTGGTATTTTTTTCATCAGCCAAAAAAGCTCTGCCATGTGGCCTAATTCAAAGCTGCAGGCAGGAGAAATTACTGACTTCATTATGCCTGCCCGGTGCCCTCCAGTAAAAGCGTCCGGCACCAGGCGCCCTCGCTCTAGGCGGCTCTGTGGAAAGCTTTTGCCCTGACAGATCCCCTTCGGCTTCTTGTGAAAAGCGGCAGAGGGGAGGAGGTTATGTTCTATTGTGCATGGGCCCAGAGGTTTGTGCCCCTGCTCTGCCTTAGAAAATTCCCGCAGTGGGTCCTAGTCACACCTGAGTCATAATGGCCCTCAGGCCACTGAACACTATCGAGGGTTTGCTGAAGAGAGATTAATGTTTATTATTACTGCCATTAATGGTGTTACTGCTATTGTTATTATCCATTGCTTAGTGGAAATGAACACTTTGTGGTCTTCTGGAACATTCTTCTGCTTTCCCTGCAGTGCGTAGAATAGTCAGTGGCTTGCCTACAAGGGTACAGAGAGTGAAAGGGAAGCTATCGCTTGTCCCTGAATCCTTTTCGGTGTGACCGGGCTTGTGTTTTTCTTTGCTGGGATAGCTAAGGAAGCAGGAAAGAATGGTGTAGTGGCAAGAGAGGAGTTCGGCTTCTCTGAGGGAATAAGCCACCAGATCTCAGTGGCCCAATGTGGTGCCACTTTGCTTCCCACTCATCTGAAGCCTAAGCCGGGCAATACCCACAGGCTGACAGCATCCTTCTAAGCACTAAGCAAGGGACGGGGCCGTCTTTCCTTCTTAGACCCCCCCAAGCTCACATGGTGCTTGACGCTGTTCCAGCCATGTGAAGGGGGGAGCCTCACGTGGGAGACCTCGAAGCAGCACACGTTGCTTGCACTCGCATTCTGTTGGTGGTCCTTAACAGCAAGAGAGTCTAGGAAACTGCACTCTTAATGTGTAGTGAACGGGCTCCCAGGTGGAGCCCGTGGTGAGAACCTGCCTGCCAGTGCAGGAGATGCAAGAAATGCAGGTTCGATCCTGGGTCGGGAAGATCCCCTGGAGGAGGGCACAGCAACCCAGCCCTGGAGCATCCCAGGGACAGAGGAGCCTGACGGGTTACAGCCCACGGGGTCACCAAGAGTCAGACCCGACTGAGCAGCTGAGCGCAGCACGGGGTGTGGAGAGGGCAGACTGCGAGCACGGCAACCTTCTCCAGAGATCTGTCCACCAAAAATCGGGGCTCTGTGTCGCAGTGTGGCAGGGCTCGCTTACCCATGGAATCTAAAGGCAAAGTAGGAATAGAAACTTCGGTCGAAAATTTCAGTAGAAAATTCTGCACATAGAAAGTAAAGAGGTGGTTGCCAGGGGCTGGGGGTGGGGGAAATGCAGAGATATTTTCAAAGGGAATGAACTTTCACTTATAACTTGAATGCGTTCTGGGAACCTAATGTACAGCATGGGAACCATAGTTAGCAACACTACACTGAATATTTGAAAGTTGCTATGAGAGTAGAGCTTTCACCTTCTCACTCATAACAGCAACAGTAAAGGAATAGCAATTCTGTAAGGAAAAGGCTGTGTTCACTAATCTTATTGTGACAAGCATTTTATGATATATACAGGTATCACATGATCACATTGTACGTCTTGAATTTATGCAGTGTTACGTGTCAATCTCTTCTCCATAAACTGGAAGAGAAACACACAGGGAAAATTCTAGGTAACCTTCTCTGAGAAGGTGACATTTGTGTGGATAGACAGCCACAAGGGAAGCAAACTGAAGAGCCCTTGGCAAGTGGGACACACCTATGGTTTTTTCATTTGTTATTGTTTGAGGAAGGTCAATATGAGCTCCCCTAAAGGTAAGTTCCTCTTGAAGCAACTTTTGCATTTCTAAGAGTCAATGATACAGTACTAGACATACAGAAGTAGTTCAAACACCAATGCCCTTTATCTAGGCTACTGAATTTCTAAAGAGGTAAATTTCCAATATCCTATCCAAAGCAGACTCCAGTGGCAAATAGGGAGGTCACCTCTTCCAAGCACAGCGTTCGTTCAGTTTCCTTCTGGTTTTAGCCCCACAACACGCTCTTGTCACTGTCTTGACGCATCTGAGCCTGTCTGCACATCGTCACCCCCTTTTCTGTGTTTCTCTCTGCAGAAACGCTAGCTTGTGCCTTCCTCCACTCTCTCAGTTCCCAGGCCTTCACATGCTTTCCATCTCCAGAATTTTTATTAAACTTCTTATCTGAAAATGTCTCCCCCACCTTCTATTTTCTCTTGGGTTTAAATAATATTCTTAGTTTCTTGACAGGCTTTTAAAGATAAATTTCTTGGCTCAATCCTTAAAAATTCAAATAAATCTGAGTTGGAACCAAGGTATGCCTTATATTGTTAAAAAATTTAAATACACACAAAGAAATAGAAAAAACACAACTCCTCATTTAGTCAACACTCAGATTTAATAATGATCAAGTTTTGAGATTTTTTTTCCCCTTGCTTAAGTAAGGCAATCACATGCCTTGTGTCTTTTTGTCTCTAATAATGCAGTATGTATCACTTAAAATTAAAATGTTTTCCTATGTAGCCATAATATAAAATTAACCACATTTCTCCAGATTCATCCAATGTTCAAGTCCACTATCTAGTTTTCATGATTATTTCAAAATGCATTCATAATTTTTCAAAACATGAAAAAAGAAAGAAAATTTCCTATTTTTAAAAAATCAAGTATAACATTGACATCAAAGGTGATGAGGGTTGCCCAATAAAAGAAAATTCTCAGATCAGTCTCACTCACGAATGTCGACTGAAAAAGGATGCCGTGCAGACAGGAACCTTCAGAAAACTGGCAGCTGCGCTAATAATCAGGTGAAAAGGACTTTAACATTAAAAATTGATTATAAAGAAGGACATTTTATAATAATAAAAGAATCGATCATTAGGACTATATAACAATTTTAAGCATATAAGCACTTAAACATGGAGCCTCAAAAGTGCATGAAGCAAGAGCTGGTAGAACTGACGGAGAAACAGACAACTTAACAACAGCAGCCGCAGACTTCAGTGCTCGCTCTTGACAACGGAGAGATAACTGGCCCGGCAACAGAATCGATAAAAAAGTAGACACTTTGAATGCTATAAATCAAATATCTATCAAATATCAATAGGTCACTTAACACAATAGCAGCTAAATTGTATTCTTCTCACATATGGAACATTCTCCAAGATAGACCATATTCAAAGCCATAAAACAAGCTTCCATAAATTAAAAATTATTAAAATCATATAAGTGTGTTCCCCAAGCACACTGAAGTGAATAACATAAGCTAATCAATCATAGAAAATTTGGGAAATTCATAAATATGTGGAAAGAGAAACATCAACTCCTAAAAAATGGGTCAGGAAAGAAATCACAAAGAAATTTTAAAAATATTTTGAATGAATGAAAATTAAAATACGATAAAACTTATGGAATGCAGCTATACTGCACATAGAGAGAAATTGAGAGCTGAAAATACCATATTAAAAGAGAAAGTGAAAATGAAGTCGCTCAGTTGTGTCCGACTCTTTGTGACCCCGTGGACTGTAGCCTAGCAGGCTCCTCTGTCCATGGGGTTTTCCAGGCAAGAGTACTGGAGTGGGGTGCCATTGCCTTCTCCTATTAAAAGAGAAGAGAGATTCAAATAAATAATGTACTCGTCCACTTTTAGACACTAGAAAGAAGAAAACTAAGCCTAAGCAAGTGGAAGAAAGGAAATAAAGATTAGGGTGGAAAAAAATAAAATAAAGAATACAAAAGTAATTGAGAAAATGAGCGAAATAAAAAATTAGTTTTTGATGAGATCGACATAATTAACAGACCTTCAGCTAAACTGCCCAAGAGAAAGAGCTTATTAAAATCACTAAAAACAGGGACAAGCGAGGGCCATCACTACTGGCCTTACAGGAATGAACAGGGTTAGTAGCCTGTGCTGCGAATGACAGGATGGAAATCCAGAGTGGACAGATTCTCCCCAAAGCAGAAACTTCTGAAATTGATTCAAGAAGAAACTGATACTCTCGATAAATCATTAAAATGACTGTAGTCATAGTCTAAAATTTTGCAACAAGGCCCAGATTCCTTCACAAGTGAACTGCACCAAATATTTGAAGAGAAATGTTACAATATTATCATATGAACGTTATTCTTCTTAATTTGATAACCGCAATAAGATTATGTAAGAGAGTATTCTTATTCTTGAGTAATACCCACTAAAGTATTTGTGAGTAAAGGAGTGTAATGTAATTCCATGAAATGATTCAGAAAACAATGTGTATATTTGTGTATGTATGGTTGGGTGTATAAGGCTACACATAACTCTGTGTGTGGAGTGTGTGTGTGTATGTATGTGTGTGTGCTTGTACTACACACGTGTGTAGAGAGAGACAGAAAACAATGCAATAAATGTGCCGAATCTTAACAATCAGAGATGCTGGATTAAGAGTTTAGAGTTTATGCAGTTTTTCACATTTTTCTTACACTATCATAAAGTAAGTTTTTTAAAACCAGTTATACATTATGACTGAACCAGAATCACCGCCGGAGTACAAGGACTATTGGATATTAGGAAATCTATAAGATAATCCATCACATTAATAGAGTTAAGGGAACATTACTCGAGTACCATCATCACAGATGTGAAAAGGCATTGGACAAAGTTCAACAATCTTGATAAAATAGTCACTGAAATAAAAATCAATGGATATTTCTTTGCCACAATAAAGGAGAAATATAGGGCTACCAGCCCTAAGAGATGTTAAAACCGAGAAGTAAATATTTACCAAATCTCTAAGAGTTAAAACAGCATAGTAGATATTGCATAAATATTAATAATGATGGCAGAAAGGAAGTGCTTTACAAAAATAGCAGCATACAGGAAAGATGTGTGTGCAGTGCAGGAAAGGTGGGATTTTTAACAAATAGCACTGGGTTAACTGACGAGTCATTTTGAAAATAAGCAAGTATGAAATTAGATGTATACCTCATAAAAACATCATGGATACATTTAGACTACCGGACTGCTAAATATAAACACTGAAACCATATAGATACTGAAAGAGAATTTTATAATTTGAGCATGGGGAAATTCTTCCTAACTGTGACTCAGAGTCAAAAAGCAACTAAAGGTAGGTAAATGTTATAACATTAAAAAAAATTAAAGGCAGAACCAGCAAATATAAAAGACAAAACCACTAAAACATTAGTATCACAAAGACCAACATCTCTACTCTATAAAGGACTCCTAAACTCTGAGGCGCAGAAGGAATAACTCTAGTAGATAAATGAGGAAAACATGAGCAAGGAGCTCACACGTTAAGGCATGAAAATAGTTCCTTTAACACATGAAATAATGCTCAACATTACAACTAACCAAGGAAGAGGAATAATGTTCCATGAGGCTCTTTGACCTACCAGATTGGGAAAAAACCACAGCTCAGTAGGCACTCTGCTGTCAGAACTGTATGGAAATAGGCAATTTCTAACCTAACTGTTGGGAATATAAAACATTAAGAAGCCCGTGAAGGAAATTCTGTTAATAACTAGAAAAATTACGTATGTGTTATCTTTCCAAACCTTACTACTCTTTTAAAAATATATGCCTAAATTAAACTGACAAAAAAAGAGAGAGAGAGAGAGAGACTATGTACAGTCATTCCTTGCAGAAATTTTTAAAATATGGAAAAGTTATAAGCAGTTCAAATGTCCATTTTGGGGAGAAAGCCACACAATGGAATACTAGGCAGTTATTAAAAAAAAGAAGATCTACTACACATTGAGATGGAGTGAGCTTCAGGGCATATTTTTATGTTAAAAAGAGGCACAAAACATGAAACACACCATCTTTTATATAAGAAAATGGAATCCATGAATACATGCAAATATAACAAATTGAAGGAGAATTGACATTTTCATCATGATAAAGGAAGGTTAAGTGAGGCTTCCAGTTAAACCTGGAGGAATGTGAACAATCGAGTTTGTATTAGGTTCTCTAACACGGAAACAAAAAGCCATAGACATAGGCATGAATATATATAGACATAAATCTATCGCGAGATTTATTTTAGGGAGTTGGCTCATGCTATTGTAGAGGCTGTCAGGTTCAAAGTCCGCAGGGTAGGCTGGCCGACTGGAAACCCAGGGAAACACTGATGGTGCAATTCCAGTTCAAAGGCAGCTTGTTGGCAGACTCCCTGCTCTGTTTCCTTAGGACCTTCAACTGATCGGATGAGCCCCACGTACATTCAGTTCAGTTCAGTCGCTCAATCGTGTCTGACTCTTTGCGACCCCATGAATTGCTGCACGCCAGGCCTCCCTGTCCATCACCAACTCCTGGAGTCCACCCAAATTCATGTCCATTGAGTCAGTGATGCCATCCAACCATCTCATCCTTTGTCGTCCTCTTCTCCTCCTGCCTTCAGTCTTTCTCAGCGTCAGAGTCTTTTCCAGTGAGTCGGCTCTTTGCATCAGGTGGCCAAAGTACTGGAGTTTCAGCTTCAACATCAGTCCTTCCAATGAACACCCAGGACTGATCTCCTTTAGGATGGACTGGTTGGATCTCCTTGCAGTCCAAGGGACTCTCAAGAGTCTTCTCCAGCACCACAGTTCAAAAGCGTCAGTTTTTTGGCACTCAGCTTTCTTTATAGTCCAACTCTCACATCCATACGTGACCACTGGACAGGACGTTAATTTAGGGAAATGGCGTCTGTATAACAGTTTTTGCTTTGCTTGCTTTTACACACAATGATGATCATAGTGCCCGTGATAACCCAGAGGTCTGCTGCTGAGCCTGCCTGCAGGCATCAGCTGTCTGGTCTTCAGCAGACCAGGAAGAAGCACACAGGGACACTCGGTCTCTTTGCCAGTGGCTGTCTTTCTGGCCGGCTCTCGCGTGTCCTTAATGTGGCCCCCAGCTTGTTGCCCGAGACGGCCCTTTGGGCTTCTGCTCCCCTGTCATTCTTCCCATCTGCCAGAGCCTCTGGCATCTCTTTTGCAGCAGCACTACCTTCACCGTCATTTCAGGGATCGCCTGAAATGCTGTGCTCTAGGAGAGCGCCAAATAAAAACTGAGACTCTTGGTAATATCCCGAACTTATGCTCACCCTGCTTTTCCCTTAAACAGGGCTGGATATTTCTAGAGATGTAGACAAGAGTGACTCTTTGATGTCTTACGGAATCTCAGATGACTCCTCAGAAAATTCTACAGTATAACCTGAAAGATAAGAGGCATGACACTCTAGTTCTTACTAATTATAAGACCATCTGAAGTATTGCCACAGCTTTGTCTTGATCATCTCCGTGTTAGTGACTGTTCTGAATCGGGTCCTCTAGTACATATCTTACTTGATAAAACAGACATGAATTTCTTACTGATTTAGGGATATGTGACTTCTGTCTTCAACAGGAATGCACCTAGGTACCTGGGAACCAATGTTGATGTGAACTAACAAAGCCAATAATTTAAATTTTATTTAATTGCTGTGAATAAAGGTAGTTGTTACTACAAACATTTGGTGACTCTATCAGAAGTATTTTAATATTTGTTGAAGAATATTCTTAGCAGCCATTATATCACTCTTTTCCTGTCCCACCTTCATGATTATATTCCGTATATCATATAGTTTTATTTTTGCTTGCTAGATTTTAATCTGGCAAAAAATCCATTACCAATAATACAGCTTGCATGTTTTATCTTTTATTTTTAAGCTTTAGTTTCAGAGCAGCTATTCAGTAACATTGTAACAATTTTAAATTATTGGCTTATTAGTTTTGTGTGTGCTTTAAGCACACAAGCAAAATTTGCTCTCAACACTGCTGTACACTGCTTCACTTAAAATTTATCATAAATAATCAGTGTAAAGCAGAATGCAGAATATTGGCGAGGATGGAAATCTGAGCACAAACAGCAGCTCTCTTTTTTTTTTTGGCCTTTGTCATTATACAATCCAGCTTCTGTAGCAGGGAAATGAATGGAACAGGTAGTCCTAAAAACTGCTATATAGCATGCCTACTTACTCAGCACTCTCCTTAGCATGGGTAAACCTTACCTGAAAAGGAGTCACTGAAGGCTTCAGAAGTTACATAATCCAGTCCTCTCAGTTACTAAAGTCCACAGCTTATAGTCGCTGGTTGGAAATTTGAAGGATCTGAGTTGACTAAGCACTCTGCCTGCAACAGCACTCACTAGCCCCTTCAGCTCAGTCTAAGTTGATCTGGACATACCACCTTTGCCCTTCCAGTCCACAGATCCTAGTCTGTGCCCCTGGAGGCTGGCTTGTATAGGCTTCATCCACTGATTCCCTTGTCCTCTGGTTTCCAGTCAAGATGGACCAATGGAAGCACCACTGGGGGACTGGAGTCCCTTGACTCTATGCCTGGTGGGTCACCAACATTCTGTTGCATCCTCTGTGACCAACCATGGTTCTTCTCACGTAGACTTCTTCTCCTGCCACACAAGTCCTCTCTGGACTCATTACCATTTCCTCCACATAATCCCTCAAGATCTAAAGGGTGGCTATGGCTCCCGCTGTCGGTAGCTCTTAGGCAGCCCACCCTTCACTGGCTTCCTTAGACCTGCCCATACCACAGTAAAGAGTTCATTTACTAAATCCTTCTCAATTAGCTTGAGTGTGCTCTTTCTATCTTGCCCAGATCCTGACTGAAACACTATTGTTCCTTACTCGGAGGTGGAGGGCTGAGCCAGGTCAAATCCTGGTAGACCAGAAGTTCCAATGTAGGTGCTCACTGTCATATCCAATATATAATGTCTGCCTCCCACCAGCATCCTGGGATTTATAGTACAAAGTGTTGACTTTTCATGCTACCACTCTGGCAAAATGTATTTCTAGAAGTGCTGAAGGGCTGGCTGCAGACCCTGATTGTGAAAAGACCGTGAGAGCCTCCTGAGTTTCACTTAGGAGCCTCTATTTCATGCCTGCATCGTCTCCTTATCTTGTTTGGCCCGAAGAAGCATCCCACTCACCAATCCTCATTTTCTTTGCTCTTATATTTCACTGCTTTGTCACCCTTCACCAAAATAAAAGACATGCTTGTCAAGGTAACACTGATATCCAAAAATGAAGAGATTTGGGGCAGCAAATTAATATTCACTACTCATACTCTGCTCAATTCCTCATAATAATTTAGCAGCACATATGGTAGTTATGAATAAGCATTGATAAGAGGTTTCCTAATCTTTTCCACATGAGCCAGAAAAGAAAGATTTTGTAAAACTTGAGAGAGTCGATTAAGTTGAATGAGTCAATAAATAACAGTTCCAAACCTGTGTCCAAAGCTCTAACCAGCAGAAATTTGTAGTCAGGGATTTGCTTTGTTGCAAAGTTATAGAGAAGTAATTACTAGTTTTATTACATTACTGCTACCAGTGACCTTTGGACTTCCAAAGGGGTCTTGGCACCAAATGAAATGTCTACAAAGGCAAGATAGCTGACTACAAAGAGCTTTCATTCTAAAAAGTCACAAGCCAAATAAGAAGAGAAATAGAAGAAATACGTTACCTTCACTGTTATTTTCTCATTTCTTTTTATTCCTTCTTATGACAAAGAGCTGAGGTGTCCAGCAAATGCCTGGCACGTGCACACGAATTCAGAACATCTGCAGTTCCTCAGCGCTGACTGAAACAGGCCCCTGTCTCAAACGATATTCCCCAAGACGATGAAAACAGGTACTAGCCTGCTCAAAAACGCAATCAAACAGGTAACTTGAAATCCCAACAGAGAAGTTCATTTGAAAAATTTCGCCTTAGCAATAATCTACAGAGATCAGAAAGATCCTCCAGATCTTTGGCTAGTGTCCAAAGCTAGCCAGAAAAACAACGTAGTGCTATTATTGTTTTTCTCACTTGAACACTTATTTTTAAAAATTCTCAAGGATTCAGAACTTATTTCAGCTGTAAATTTAATAAAGAAGGTGCTCTTTAAAATACAGCCTACAAATACAGTTGCTATATGGTTAAATCCCTGAGGAGCCTATGTTCACTTGAGGATGGTATTTTAGTCTTACTAAGAAATGCAGGAACAAGAAAAAGAATAAATCATCATGCTATGGAACAATTTATAGTGTTTGGGAACCATACATTTACCTATAAACTCTAAGGCCAAATTACATACCAGTTAGAGTAAGAAGGATGACTAATAATGTTTAGTAAACAATAAGAAACACACATTATCTGATGAAGGGAAACAACTCCTACTTTTTCTTATTTTTGAAAATAAACCATGTAGAGAGAATATTGTATCTCAAGGATAATTAATGTTGCAGAACAGGAATTGGATTTTGTTCCTAGATTCACCATGGACTCGCTGAAGAATGCTCCCTGAGCCCTCGTTTTTTGTCAACCTTAGAATTTGGAGGAAATGCTGTAACGGGGTAGACCAGATGATCTTTAAGATTGCTTACTGTGCCAGAATCAAATGTATTCTAAATCTATTATAAGTTCCATTTCACACTCACACACACACACACACACACACACACACACACATGAGATAAAAATGCCAGTTGTTATCTTTTTCCTACGGCTTTGGTTTTGTTTTAGACCCTATTTTGGAAAGGGAAAAAAATCACAGATGAATAACTGCAAATTATGGTACCAGTCATGGATCTTATCAAAATTGGAGACTCATCCATTTTCAGCAGTTTTGCTAGCCATGGGGAANCACACACACACACACACACACACACACACACGAGATAAAAATGCCAGTTGTTATCTTTTTCCTACGGCTTTGGTTTTGTTTTAGACCCTATTTTGGAAAGGGAAAAAAATCACAGATGAATAACTGCAAATTATGGTACCAGTCATGGATCTTATCAAAATTGGAGACTCATCCATTTTCAGCAGTTTTGCTAGCCATGGGGAAAAGGCAATTTCTCTTCTTTCTCCAAAGGCCATAGGAACATGATCACATCTTTTCCCCAATCTTAAAAAAAAAAAATCTATGTCCATTCTTTTTTTATATATTGGTTTATATACTTCCATGCTTAGTCTGTAGGAATAAAACTGTTCAAGTACATCTTGAAGTCAGTGTTTCCAAAAGATTAATGTTCATGTCTGGATTTTCTAGCTTTGGAGTAGGAATCTTTATTATAACAATTATTTATTCTAATTTGTTATTACTATTATTTATTTAATGCCCAGTTTTATTTTGGTTCATAAAAATGTCAATTTTGTGTAGTAATATCATTGAATTTTGAGTTAACAGATACGGTTGTGTCCATCTTTGCTATTCACATCAGGGTAAACTTAGGCTTGTCATTTGTATCATTTAGCCTTAATTTTCTCACTGGTAAAATGAGGACGGTCTTAAAATCTGTTAAATATACTTCCCAAGAGTATTGTAAAATTAAGTAAAATAATTATGAAAAACCATTTAAAAGTTGCTGAGTGTGATACAACTAATATTTATGCTAATTATTATTTCTCTCATTGTTTTGCTCTAAATGATTTTGTACCCCAAGGAGCATGGAAATTCTATACATACTTCAAAATGGGATTAACTATTAATTTTAGAAATTTTGAATTTTTTTGGATTTTTGGTTGTTCAGCCTTGCATATACATTCAAATTCTTAAAAACTCAAAACATGTCTAGCTAATCCAGAATCAGCATTAATGTAAAGTGTGAAGAAACAGCATGGCTCAGGCAGCGTGCTGAGAGGCAGTGTCCAATACACCTTAAAGTCCATGACTTGTGGTTTATTTAAATGCACGGTTTAGAAATGTCCTCATGGAACTGAAATCTCAGTCAGAACTATTATAACTGCAGTGGCAATAACTTAAAAGAGAGCAAAATTTCAAATATAACCCTTAACCAATTCTGTCCAAAACGTCAACTTTTCAATTCAGAAAAGTAACTATTTTTTATTTCCCTGGGCCTCCACAAGGAAGGAAGATTTTAGTTACCAAATCCGCTGCCAGGAAATAAACTGAAAATAGCAATGGCCATAGATCTATGGAGAGATTCAGAATTTGCAAAGATGGTGGAGAATGCTACCAAGGGCCAATTCCATATGCAGAAACACGGTGAGAAAGTTTCTTTCAGCTTTCGCAAAGAAAATCATTATAGTAATTTGGAAATTTAATAAAGTTCCTTGACTATAAGCAGTCTGGGGAATTATTGGTTTTGAATTACTGGCAGTAGTGAAGAGGGTTAAATACAGTTTCAGAATGAAAATTAGTTTTATTTTGTCAGGAAGTGAGTGAGCACAGAGGTGCAAAGGCAAGAAAGAGAAAGAGAAGATCACCGGGGCTGATACCGAAAAGTACAACCTAAATTCAGAGATGACAGGGCAGGTGGAGACGTGTGGCATGGCTACCAGTGTCACCGACAGCTGAGGCTCAGGGAGGGGCAGGGAGGGGAGCCACCACGCAAATGCGAGGCAAGTTCATGGCCATCCAGCCGGCTGCTTGATTTCTGAATGAGACCTGATCTTCCCTCCCTCCCACCTCCTTCAATGCCCTCGTCAGAAACAGTACAAAGAGATAAAATCACCAAAATTTGTGGTCCCTCTGCTCCTGCAGAAAACTTTGTGAAAGTACAGTTTTAATGAAAATTAGTTGTGAAAGAGTGGCTCTAAGTTGAAGGAGAATCTACAAGATTACCTAACAAAATGAATATTAAGTGTGAAAGACAGGAATAGAGGGAGATCCCTAGATTCTGATCTGGGCAAATGAGAAAACAGAATTGTCTTCAGCTGAGATGAGGATCGCTTTGAGTCAAGCAAGTTCCAGGGAAGAGAGATCAGGAATTCAGTTTAGGCATAACAATCCCCAAATGTTTATTAAGCATAAAGGAAAGATGTCCAGTGGGCAACTGTATCTAAAAATCTAAGGCTCAAAAGGAAGTCTGAGTTGGGTGTTTCAATTCAGAAATCATTAACACTCAGAGATTCTAAAGCCATGAGACTGGATGGGATCAACAGGCAAGTGAATGAAATTAAAGAGGGTCAGAAAACGAAGGACCAGAAAAATAGACTCCTGAGAAGTGAGATATGGGAAAACCATGAGAGTGCGTCTGGAAGCCCAAATCTAGAAAGAGTATCTAGTTGGGAAGCATCAGTACATAGATATTGACAGCCAAGATTACCTCATGTAAGAAAGAGCTCACAGAAAAATCAGATAATACTAGCTACCAAGCAACAGCCTGGTTCCAGGAGAATGCCACACATAATATTAATATTCAACCATACTATAATTTCTTCCACATCAAAAACCCTTCAATTAACTCCACTCCTCAGGATTCCCTGGTGGCTTAGTGGTAAAGAATCCACCTGCAATGCAGGTGACGCAAGCTCAGTCCCTGGGTCAGAAAGCTCTCCTGGAGGATGGCATGGCAACCCAAGGAGAGTTACCGTGTCTGCCTCTAATCACTCTGGATACATCCCGTCTGTATCAAGAGATGCTTAGTCTCCCAGAAACGCCTCATTCTCTTCTCGACACAACAACATCAACACCTTCCCCCAGGGAAACAGTCATGGAGATGCTTGTATCCTTAGCTTAAGACTTCACACTCACCTCAAATCTATATAATTCACATTACAGTTGGAATACTATGGGAAGGAGAAGATGAAGACCAGAAGAAATGCCGTGACTTGATGAACAGGAATTTGATCAAGTCAGTGAGAAGAGACCTAAATGTTCGGGAGTAGGTGACTGCCTGAGCAGGAAGGGGCTGGTTAAGTCCACTGCAACTACTAAAGCCCGTGTAGGACTCGGTGGTATCCAGAGCATCCGCTGGTCTTGTCCACCCAGTGTCCAGTCTCCATCTTCTGACAGTGGTCCCTTGCTTTTCCCTTGGAAGCTGCCGCTCCATCACCACCCACAGGCATGATGGCACGTAGGTCTAGTTGTTGGCCCTCTTCTTGGCAAACTGTAGGCAAAAATCCCAAGGACAGTTAATCAACTCTTTCTCCTAAAGGCAGCAACATTAAGAGAGGGAAATGGCTATTTGCCAGGGGAATCCTCTTAAAACACCGTATACTGGACCTTGCTTCTCAGACTCAGGGCTCATCTTCTCAGTATGCTTTACTGCAACCATCCCAGGCCCTCACACAGTCTCAGTTCCATTTGGTCCACATCTGTGCTGTACCTGCTGGTAAGTATTTTGAGTAACACTTCTGGGTTGCCCTGGTCCCTGTCCATCCCAAGACTCCATTCTTCAGCTTTTTCTTTATGTCTATGAACTATCACATGGCTTAAAAATGATTCCTTTTCCTTCCTTTTACTCCTTTGGATTAAATTAAGCACAGCAACTGGCTATGCAATCAAAAAATACTAGAGAGAGTGTATTAGCCTGGATACTCAGTTGCTACTGTTGACTTTCAGAATGACAGTACCGTGGGGTCTGCCCGTGTATACGACTCCAGGTCCCTCCGTTATTTTTTACTCACTGACTTGATATAATCTCACTGTTGGATAGCAGCTGGAATTATCTGTGAACCAGGGACTGTTCCCCCCACTTGCCAAGTCCTCGATGATGTCAACAGATTAATGCTTAACATCCTGTTCCCTTATTTGCTCTTGGAACCAGTAATAGTTACATAATAAATAACACTGAAACACCTGATATGAACACAGAAGGATTCTTGAAATATTTTATGTATTCTAAACTGCCATTTGGAAGGGAAGAGATCCTTTGTATATTAAAATTATTTTTAATATATACAATGGAAATTAGTTACCTACAAGCCGCTCTCAAGAGCCTTTTGCTCTTGGCTATGAAACCTTCATTTGAAAACCCTTTCCTTTGAATTCTCTGCCAGTTTTATGGGATGCTCAATGTAAACAGATGCCTCATATAAATTTCATTGTTATAGGTAGCTAATATACTAATATCCTACAGGGGTAATTTAAACTCCCAGGTGTCTGGGTTTTAACTAGGCTGCAAAGAAAATTTAGCCAAGGACAACAGGGCAAACCACCTAAGCTAGAAATGCCATGGCTCTTTCATGAGACACAAGGGTTTCAACAAACTTCAGCATAATGTCACACAAAGAACAGCCTGGCTAGGGGAGAGACTCCATTAATTGAGGTGAGTCAAGTTTATAGGTTACGTTAGGGCCATTTAGAAGTAGGAAATCCCTGTATCTATGATTTACATAAAGGAGCAGTCCAGCATCTCACAATGAGATGGCTTCCAAACAGCAAATCCTCCTAGAGGTCACGAAATCCTGAGACTACAGAAGATGATCCACGCTCCTAGAAAACATGTAATGCAAAAAGAGATCAACAATGCTTATTACACACACACACTGGTTATATTTCTGCGTGTTCCTACTGAGATGAAAGGTAAACTTTTGCAAGGGAAGCCACCAGCCAAGGTTTATACCCAGAAACTAGTTGGAAGCAGATGTTTGACTCTTCTCTACTGTATAAAAGTGGTCTTTGTCAGTAATTCAAACAAGGCTGGGAGTCCCACCTTGCCCTGGAGCAGCAGATCCTTTTACGGCTGTCTTCCCGACATACATAAGATACTGAGCTCAGAACTGGGAAGGAGGTGGGTATAGCGGCTGAAAGGGCAAGAGTGAAGTGAAGTGAAAGTCACTCAGTCGTGTCCAGCTCTTTGTGACCCCATGGATTTTCTAGGCCTGGGAATAAAAATGTCCCTTCTCTCTGGAGGCTGGATATTGTAAAAAGCATTAGTCACTCAGTCCTATCCATCTGTTTGCGACCCATGGACTGTCTGTAGCCTGACAGGCTCCTCTGTCCGTGGAGTTCTCCAGCCAAGAATACTGGAGTGGGTTGCTCTGCCCTCCTCCAGGGGGTCTTCCCCACCCAGGGATCAAACCCAGGTCTCCGGCCTTGAAGGCAGATTCTTTACTGTCTGAACCAGGACCTGTACAAACAATTAACTTAGCAACTGAAGTCGGTGAAAGCAAAGGTGCTAGAAATGAGATGTCAGAGTAAGGGCTGAAATAATGCCTAGAATCAAGTTGCTCACGAGAAAATGAAGCACTTTTTTGCAGCTGGAGAATCCTCAGACATAAAAGTAATGCTCTGGGGCAGTGATCTAGCAGATGAGCGGTAACTCCAGTATGCAAGCACGGGATAGTTCTGCACTGGGGCAGAGGCAAGGGAGAGAGTTTTCAACTAGCGGATGGTGTGGCTGCAACAGAAGAAACACCTCCATGAAAAGAGAGAGCGGAGAGAGGTCCAGAAGTCCTTCCTAGTGCTCTCCAGGACGTGGTTTGGAAGCAAGAGGAACTCTTTTGAATGTAAGCCACAAGAAGCTTTGACAATTTGGGGGTGTAGTTGGCCCAGAAAGCAATTGCTGAATTTTCTCCTAGCCAGCTGTGGTAACATTACATATCAGCCACTCTAGGCTGTGAGATCCAACGGCTTGGTCATACACCAGTCTAAGGTGTTGCTATAAAGGTATTTAGTAGATGTCATTAACATGACAATCAGTTGACTTTAAGTAAAGGCGACCACCCTCCGTCATCTAGGTGGGACCATGTCACCTAATTAGTTGAAGGCCTAAAGAGCAAAAGCTGAGGTTTCTTGGAGAAGAAAGAATTCTGTTGCAAAACTGTAATTCAGAAATCCTGCCTGAGTTTCCAGCATGCTGGCCTGCCCTACACATGGGTTTCAGATGGCCAGCCGCACAGTCAAAGGAGTAGTTCCTTAAGATCAATCTCTCTCTTTTCACAATTTTTCAACTAGCCCTCTGTCTTCTTTTTGATTCTAGAGTTCTCAGTTTCTATACTATATATATGTGTATATATATATATACATATATGTGTGTGTGTACACAACATGTATACATACATTGTATATAATTATTTCTGTTTCTTTGGTGAAACCTGATACACCTAGGCAGGTGAGCTCTTGAGCGATTTTTTTTTGAAAAATGCAAAATATAGGATGATATATGTACCCCCAAGCTGCTGAGAGAGTCCATTTTGGTTACAGACATACCCACAGATAAATATAGATGGATATCATTCCATCTCCGGATCACTTAAACCTTAAGCATTCACAAGGAGCTAAAGTCACTTACAGAGAGCTGTGCATTTTTCCGATATAAGCACCACTCCTCTCTCGTAACATTCCTCATTTCTCTCTTTTTAAGTACATTTTCTGTAAATTATCTTTGTAGCACTATTTTCTACTCGAAACGAAACTGCCAGAAAGGGGAATCCCAAGCAGGCTCTTCTTGTACATATATTCAAATAGCCCCAGGGTTTTGGCAGCATTCCTAAATTCTCTCCACGTTTCAGAGACAGGTAGGCAGGTACCCAACAGAGTCTGGGGCCGAGTGAGTCTAAAGAACAGTAAGAACTCCAGGACCCAAAGAGCAAAGCCAGGGGACTCTTCCCTGAAGAGGGGGAAGAGCAGAAGTTCAAAACGAAGTGACCAGAAAATTTAAATCAAATTCACTCATTCATTCAAAACTTACTAAGCACTTACTACACACACGTCTGTTTGGAGTCACCGTAGAGAGGAGGAGAGATGGCGTACAGTCTACACCCTCAAGAGCACAAAGTTAAAAAAAAACTGTAAAGGAAAGCGTAAAGCGTGTACTTCTGATG
>SJYA01005735.1:0-35679 GCA_006410615.1 Neotragus moschatus | reverse complement strand
AAGTGAAACGAATAGCCGGTCTAGGTTCAATGCAGGATGCAGGATGCTTGGGACTGATGCACAGGGATGATCCAGAGAGATGGTGTGGGGTGGGAGAGGGTAGGGGGCGTCAGGATTGGGACCTTATATACACTCGTGGCTGATTCATGTCAATGTATAGCAAACCAATACAGTATTGTAAAGCAAAACTAACTAAAAAATAAAAATTAAAATAAATAAATAGCGCTTAAGAATATTCATTTGTCTCAGTCACTGAGACGTATCTGACTCTTTGCAATCCTATGGACTGCAGCCCACCAGGCTTCTCTGTCCATGGGTATTCCTGACAAGAATATTGGAGTGGGTTGCCATTTCCTCCTCCAGGGTATCTTCCCAATCCAGGTATCAAACTCACATTTCCCATGTCTACTGCATTGCAAGTGAATTCTATATTGCTGAGCCACTGGGGATAAACAGTACCTAAGAATATTGCTATAGAATGTTTATTGCAGCAATGATCATTGTGGCACAAAGCTAAAAACATTTTTCATGCCCATTAGTAAAAGTATATTCAAGAAATCATAGTACATGTGTATTATGAAATCTTCAACTGTTTAAAAGGGGTCTCATAACTATACTAAATGAGCAAGGAGAGGAAAATGCAGTAAAGTGTTGGTAACATGACCTCAATTTTGTAAAATAACTAATGAGCAAAAAAACTATGAGTATCATCTCTTTGCATGTAGAGTAAGATCATAAAAAATGAGGTAACTGAAACCTTGCACATTGATTTAATAATCAGCAGAGAAAACTATGATTGTTCTGATAATTAACACATTTAGTCATACTTTAGTTCTCTGTCAATTACACATATACATGCTACATATACATGCTAAGTTGCTACAGTAGTGTCCAGCTCTGTGTGACACTACAAACTGTAGCCCATCAGGCTCCTCCACGAGATTCTCCAGGCAAGAATACTGGTGTGGATTGCCATGTCCTTCTCCAGGGGATCTTCCCAACCCAGGTACTGAACTCGTGTCTCCCCAGGGACTGAACTCGTGTTTCTTATACTGGCAGGAGGGTTCTTTACTACCAGGGCCACCTGGGAAGCCCCAATCACATAGAATTAGGTATAAAAGTATAGAGAAATTATCAAATGTAAAATGATATATATAGTACACTTTAAGTTCAAATGTTAGGATCATTAAGAATTAAAATGATTTTATTTCACTATAAAAAAACCTATTAAAACAAACTTACCAAGAATGATTGGAAGAGTACTGCCTTCTCCACTGGGTAACTCACTATAATGGACTAAGTCTCTTTTCTATGCCTTGGCAAACATTGCTCTCCTTCTCTGTGTTTGGCCAAGCCATGCTTCTGGCTTGGCCAGAAGCTCCCAGCTCCCAGCTCCCAGCCAGGGTTTGATCGCTGGCTGTGGCAGTGAAAGCCCAGGATCCTAACGGCTAGGCCACCAGGGACTCCTGTCATTCTTCTTTTAAAGACTGATTCAGCTTCTGATGTTTTATCCTTTTAATATTGCAAAATATCTCTAGAAAAGCCTTAATGTGAAGTTTTCTTTTTTATTTGCGTCACTTCCTCGGGGACTCCATTCTCCCATCACAATCACTTTCTTTACTGATGTGGGTCAGTTCACCACCACTCAGCCCTTCTGGATGCGTAGCTGGAGTCTCTCAAAGGGCAGGAGTGTCAGCATCCCCATGGCCAGTATTTTTGTGTTCAGTTGGAGTTTCACTTCAGCATTACGACTTTCCATTTTTTCTTGCACTTCCATCTTTGTTGTATATTTTCCTTTTTGATTATTCATTTTGCAAAATGTTACATAATTTTACCATTGGGAGATGAGGAAACAATATGCCACATGCTTCGCTGTCAACACACTGAATAAAAAATAGGCAGTGATCAGTCACTAACAGATTTTGAAAAAAGTGTCAAGCTTGGTCACGATCATAATGTATATTTGTTATTTACAAGGTGACTTGTAGACTAACAATTTGGCAGTGAAGTTTGTACTTTATACGTGCATTCACAGTTAATATATTGTGGCAACTGAAATTCAAACCACGTTCTTAGAAGACCAGTGTTACTTAAATGAGCTGTGGTCAGGAAAATCTGTTCACGTAGTAACTGCACAAAGTGAAGATTTGCTGTAGACTTACTCATTTTAGCCATTTTAAATATGTGGTTCAGTAATGTTAAGTACGTCCACATTGTTGTACAATAGATCTCCATAAATTTTTCATCTTGCAAAACTGAAACTCTTCATCCATTGAGCAATGTGTGTGTTTCACGTTATTATAAAATCATGTCATTGTTTTTGTTATTCAGTCGCTCGGTCGTGTCTGACTCTTTGCAATCTCATGGACTGCAGCATGCCAGGCTTCCCTGTCTTTAACTATCTCCCAGCGTTTACTCAAGCTCATGTTCACTGAATTGACGATGCCACCCAACCATCTCATCCTCTGTCACACCCTTCTCCTCCTACCTTCAAATTTTCCTAGCATGAGGATCTTTTCCAATGAGTCGGCTCTTTGGATCAGGTGGCCGAAGTATTGGAGCTTCAGTTTCAGCATCAGTCTTTCCAATGCAGATTCAGGGTTGATTTCCTTTAGGATGGACTGGTTTGGTATCCTTATTGTCCAAGGAACAAGTCTTCTCTAGCACCACATGAAGAAACATCAAAAGGTTTAATTGGCTGTTTAATAGGCAGGAAAGCTATGACAAACCTAGACAGTGCGTCAAAAAGTAAAGATATCTCTTTGCCAACAAAGATCTACATAGTCAAGGCTATGGTCTTTCCAGTAGTCATGTTTGGATGTGAGAGCTGGACCATACAGACGGCAGGGCACTGAAGAGTTGATTTTTCAAACTGTGGTGCTGGAGAAGACTCCTGAGAGTCCCTTGGACAGAAAGGAGATCAAACCAGTCAAACCCAAAGGAAAGCAGCTCTGAATAGTCATTGCAAGGACTGATCCTGAAGCTGAAGCTACAATACTTTGGCCAACTGATGTGAAGAGGCAACTCATAGGAAAAGACCCTGATCCTGGGAAAGCTTGAAGGCAGAAGGAGAAGAGAGTGACAAAGAGTGAGATGGATGGAGGGCATCACCAACTGAGTGGACATGAACTTGGGCAAAGGAGATGGTGAGGAAGAGGGAAGCCTGGCATGCTGCAGCAGTCCATAGGGTTGTGAAGAGTCTGACACACCTTGGTGACTGAACAACAGCAACAAACATTTTTGAAATGGGAAATAAGTGTGTTTCTGAATTAAGAGAAGGAAAATTAGACAAAAAAAGAAAGAAAGAAAGAAAAAGCTGCATTAAGATAAAAACATATACCGTATTATCACAGTTATGTATTTATGATAAATGTGTGCAAATATCTGTGAATATATGTAAATAAAAATAAAGGTAACATTAAACAGAAATAAAAGTTCAATTAGCAAACTTTGAGAGGAAAAGATAGCAGAAGAGGTAGGGGTAAGCTAATTTTCTCATCTTTCATAATACAGTCAGTTGATACTGTTGAGTACCAATAAACAAAGAAAACAGGACATAAGTATAATATTCAGTATTACACAAGTAATAACCAAAAGAACTTGAAATAAAAACAGGTAAATGTAGTTATCTCTGCTAAGTAGTACTAGGAGTAAAGAATGGGAGATTTTTGCTTTGTGTTTTATAATCTTCTATAAATTGGATTTTTTATTACCGTATTTATTTTATTTTTATAACTTGAAAAATGGTAAACTTAATACATATTCTCTGGGTGCTTACAATCAAGTTTCACACCACATAAGAATTAAAGTACTACATAGGGCAGTGATCATTCTGCAGCATAATTATCTGTTTTGAAATATGCATATACTATAATCATTTTTCCTTAAGAAGTGAAGTTTAGTAGTAGCATTAATGAGGAGAGAGGAGGCCTGCACTAAAACTTCTGTGATCATTATGCAGACGGTAATGTCTAACACCGTAAAATACTAAGATGAATGAAGGTAAGTAACAGGACAGCAGTAAGACCATTAACCTAAAATTTGAAACCAATTTAAATATTCTATGGTCAGCTCGACTATATAATGAAAAACCCTGTCAGTTTCCTCCTTAAGTGAATCAAGGCACTTTAACATTACTATTAGGCAGGCATAATAGAAAAATGGATCTTGATCTAAAAAGTTTTCTAAGACTTGCTTGATGTCGAGTAATTTTAGAAGTCATTCATTTCCTTTGAAACTGGTAACGTCTAAATTATGGCTTTAAAACTAATTGTGGGCAAATTTCTGACTTCCAGAGAATGTGCAAATATGCAAAAATATGGCAGGGGGAGAGTGATTGAATTGCCAGACTTTGTAAGTAAAAATGATCATCTTTTATAGACGTTAAATGCCTTGGAGAGCATGATAGTGTGATAGCTGTGTTTGCTCTCCTGCCTTTCTTAGAAGAGTGTGTTCATATTTTCGGATAAAGCTAAAGGAAGGTGTGGACTTTTTATTTGCACATAATGTAAAGCTGTGGTTGGTAACAGGCATTCTTCTCTCTAAGTTTTGGTATTGAAAGATAACATATTAGTGGGAGAAATTAGATTTTGTTTTTCAGTAGAAGCAGAAGATTCAATTACACTTTCTCAATACAAATTTTCTGAATGGATCATGTAAAGAGACAGAAAGAATGAAATAAATTAGCAAGCCACATGTGAGGAAATATCTGTTGTTCAGTCTTACACATGGCATTTAGGCAAGTAGACTATTTGCTTGTTCCCAGCTATCTCCAAATCCGTATAAAATTCCTCTTGCAGCTATCTCCAGGACTTTTACAAAAGCATTGACTCCTCAGAGTTTAAGAGAGAGGGACAAAGAGAGGGTAAGATAGATTAGTCATTTATTTAACATTAGCATGATTTCTTCATGAAAATGTACAGAGATTCCATGAATCAGTGTATACAAAATCTCTGTATTTTCAATTTATGTGCTTTATTTTGTAATCACACATTCAAACCTACTAATCACCTACCATGATTAAAATTTCTTTTTACTTCTCAATTTAGTCCTCAAGATATAGTCCATATTAATGAAAGTAAAGCTGTGAAAAGAATTGAGTAATTGGACAGAGAACTTTCAAGATGTTTAGCATTTAAGATAACTGGCAATTCACATTAGTGATTGGGCAATTCACCTTGTTACTCTGTGTAACAAAAGCAAAATGTTGATTCTATCTTTATGCTTTTTTTTTTAAACCAGTTCTGTCTGCAATAAATTCCCAATTCAGCTCTTTCTAAAAACTAAACTTAATTCCTTTCTCTCTGAGAGTGTGAAGAGCCTCTTTCTACCCTTTAATAAACTTTCAATAATGCATGGGCCAAGGCGTAGTCAGTAAACCCACATCTAGAAGAAAGGAAACTCTAGAATATACTTCAAAAGTTGAATGAGAAAAGCAAAGAAATAAAATAGTCTGGATACCTGAATAGGTAATGGCAGGGAGGGAATGTATAAAAAGGTTTCTTAGGATTGTTAGGAAAGTTACACTTGGTAAATGTTTAAAATTCCCTCTTGTTATCTCTGAATCTTCAGAAGAGCCTTGTCTATCATGGCAGACTGCCCATCTACACTGAGGGGGATTGAGAGAGGTCAAATCCTTACAGATAATGAGCACTGGCTCTGCTTATGAAAACCTGCCCCGGAGAAGAGCCCTGGTCTTCACACTGTAAACACACGTTTCCTGTCATTGTCTGTCCATTGGTCCTCTCAGTCATTTCATGTGTGAGTTTTGCAGAAAAGGGTTAGGGCCCGCAAGACTCACTGTGCTGTGTATCTTTTATATAAAAATCCAAAAACTGTACCATAATCCCAACTTAATGATGACATTTTGTTATACCCTTGGATGCACACTAGCATCAGAGAATATAAAAGAAACTAATCTTTATTGAATGTTCATACCGTAATATTATTCATCTCATTTAATCTTTATACTGTGGATCAGAAAGATTAAAAAGTTGCAAACAATAAAGATGACAAGTCAAGTCCTATGGGTTTTGTGTGGATATCTCAGTTTTGCCTGGTAAGCATACTCTTCCACCTCACCTTGATTGGTGCAAGCGTCTCAGTCTCCTTTTAGGAAACCCACAGCAATTCCTCATGATTTGAATGCACCTGCCCACCTCATTCGGAGAAGGCAATGGCACCCCACTCCAGTACTCTTGCCTGGAAAGTCCCATGGACGGAGGCGCCTGGTGGGCTGCAGTCCATGGGGTCGCGAAGAGTCGGACACGACTGAGCGACTTCACTTTCACTTTTCACTTTCATGCATTGGAGAAGGAAATGGCAACCCACTCCAGTGTTCTTGCCTGGAGAATCCCAGGGACGGGGGAGCCTGGTGTGTTGCCGTCTATGGGGTCGCACAGAGTCGGACACGACTGAAGCGACTTAGCAGCAGCAGCAGCAGCAGCCCACCTCATTCTCTCACTTGTGTGACTTCTCCTCTGCCCCATTGCATCCCCTCAACAAACCTAGGCATTTCACTCAAGTGTGATCAATCAGAGCCCTCCCTAAACTGTATTTGCTTGAATTAGTGAAGACCAGCTAAACCATTTCAGTAGGAGAGAAAAGTGGATGTGAGAGATGTCAGGGAGAAAGAGAGGACAGGTCCCAGTTGGCTTGATCTAGCACACCATTCTCATGGCCATGCAGTGTGCACGTCGCACAGGATTGTGAACCTGGAAGGGCCTCACCAGAAAGCTCAATGCTCTGCTGTAGCCATCTTGAATATCTTATTAAATTTTAAACAAGGCATCTTGTTTTTTTGTTATGCAAATTATATAACCAATCCCAAACTCGGGGTCTAGCTTCTGAGATCTAGTTCTTTTTATTATTATATTTTTCTGTTACTTAAAAAGACATACCCTTTTCTGCTTAAGCTAGTTTGAGTTGAGAATTTGTGACTTGCAATGGAAACACTTGTGACAAGCGTATCTTCAAACCTGCACTTTCTATCAGTCTTCAGTCTTCAGGTGAAAACACCAACCCTTGATCATATGGAAGGATAAGTTATTCACTTATGAATGATTTATGCCACAGTTTTAACACTAAATGCTGTTTTCCTGCCATCTGTCATGCTTTCAGCCAACTTCACAACATCAGTTAGATCGTCCATGGAATGAAAACTAATGTTAACAACTCTGAAAAATATGTATGCTGCATTTAAATAAAATGTAAATACTTAAAATAAAATATAAATTTTTAAAAAAGCATATATGATACCTATATAGCAGGCAGCTAAGGCATGCCAGAGAAAATTATAATATATACATACTTCAGAATGATTTTCAGTTTATAAAATGTTTATATATACAACATATTGCTATAAGCAGCACTAAAATCTGTTTAGAAAGTTCAGTTCAGTTCAGTCGTTCACTTGTGTCCGACTCTTTGTGACCCCATGAACTGCAGCATGCCAGCCCTCCCTGTCCATCACTAACTCCCGGAATTTACTCTAACTCATGTCCATTGAGTCAGTGATGCCATCCAACCACCTCATCCTCTGTCGTCCCCTTCTCCCACCTTCAGTCTTTCCCAACATCGGGGTCTTTTCCAACGAGTCAGTTCTTCACATCAGGTGGCCAAAGTATTGGAGTTTCAGCGTTAGCATCATTCCTTCCAAAGAATATCCAGGGCTGATCTCCTTTAGAATGGACTGGTTGGATCTCCTTGCAGTCCAAGGGACTCTCAAGAGTCTTCTCCAACACCACAGCTCAAAAGCATCAATTCTTTGGCACTCAGCTTTCTTTAGAAAGTTAGGCTAAACTAAATGTAGTACTGAATTTCAAAAAGCATTTGAGCAAATTTATTAAGGACAGAGGTTACTAAAATTATCAATAAATAGATTAAGACTGAACACTAAGGATTAACAAAGGTTTGGTGGAAGGCTAACATGTGTTTTTATAGCCTTGTGGTTTTATCTGTCAAAAAATACAAGAATTAGGAAAGAAAATCTGGGCCTGAGTGTCCTGGGTGTCCATCCCCCTGAAGACTTTAACAGGGCCTCATGTACCCGGCTGTCTGCTCAGCCTCCTCCTGAATGCTCATTTCTTCCTTGGCCAGACCAGTTTGTCCTTGGTCAGCACCACTTTTCAGGAAACGGGTGAAGTGCAGCTCTTCCTTGTCATGGCGTAAATGAAGAGAGGATGTTTTATTTTGTTTATAACAGTTCACTGCCTCCTGGTAGTAAGAAATGAAAATTAGGTTTAGGGAATCACATAACTGAGAGAGGTGAAAATAGACTTAGAGCAATGGCAGGACCTTAAAGTGAATTCAGGATTTAGTAACCATCTGAAAGACAACAACAGATGGTAAGTTTAGAGGTGTACAAATATAATGGGAAGAGGTCAGATGCATTTCGATAGCAATCGCAGGAGAACTGCGTGATTGTTTTCAGGAAGAAAGAAGAGAAGAGAAACCATATGGTGAGATAGTAATTAGGCTCCAGCGTTTGCCTTTAAGAAAAGAAAAATCTTGGAAACTTATTTATGAAGATGTAACCTGAGGTCAAGGAAGGGATTTATTGGAAATTAGAAGAAAGAGAGATGACACATTGGGTCTAAATTGCAGATTCTTGAAGAGATTTTACAGTAAAATTGAAACTAGAAAGATGAAAAAAGGAAATATAGTGATTTAAACAATGCAGAACTATGAATCAGGCTTCCTAATGATAGAAAGAGTAGAATAGTACTGAGAAATTGAAGAGAGATCCCAAAGAAATTATTTATAAAACTAACCCAAACCATTTGACACTGAAGATAAACCTAGTGAATTCTCTGCTTATTAAAATGCAGATCTCTTCTTCATGTCCAGGAGGAAAAGCGAAGACAGTGCAGAGAGAAGTCTCCACGAGTGTGATGACCACCTAAGCATATTAAGAGCTTGGTAAACTCCTTACTAAAATCATTCCAATCTCCAGGTTAGACAAAGTTTTCTCTTAAGTCAACAAAAGGCATATATTTCATGACTTCAGGGAAATAGTCTGAATGCTTTTCGGCTGCCTATTCTCTAGTCAAGGCAACCTGCAGGCCACGTTGGTTTATGGCAGTTTCTGCTTGACAGGTTTCCCCTCTTTCTTGAGAGGGATCAGAGAGTTGTGGTAGCTGGAGGAGCTGGATTTTAAACCCGATTTTAAAGTAGGCAATCGATAACCTTTCAGAGCGCTCTGTGGCCCCAGTCTGTAGGGTGCGCTGAGCGGGAGGTCGGTTCAGCCTTGCAGGAGAACGGGGCCTGAGGCAGGGCAGTGGTGTGGAGAGAATGGATTTGAGGTGTATTGAGGATTGACAGGATTTAGAGGCTGAATGTGAAAGGGTGCAGGTTTCTGCTTAGGTAACCGGATCGGCCATGTTGCTGTCTGCTGAGGTGACTGAGCGAAAGGGAGATAGAAAGATGTTGATCTCACCTTTGTGTGTGTTGGATTTAGGTGTCTGTGGGATGATCCTTTTTTTCTCCTCTCCAGTTCTGACTGCCAGCCTTCAGATGAATATTTTTCTTGACAAAGATTAATGTACTCTTGATGTCAAAGTTATCAGTCCTTTAACCTAGGAAAAAACCCAACAGCTTTAATTAGTCTGATTCTCAGAGGGGCAAACACTCCTCCTTTTCATACTTTGAGCTGGTGCTCATTGTTCATCTTGTACCCCCTTGACGTGGGTATAAGTTGTCAGAGGCAAGAAATGTCAAAAATAACTCTCAGGATTTCTGCCTGGAATGCTGAAGAACTATGGTGGTACTGGCAAACATAAGCAATTGGGATGGAGATTGTGAGAGGTTCAGTTTTGTTAAATGTTTAAATTGGGAAAATACTAGAAGTGTGATATCATAAAATGTCAGCCTGGACGGGACTTTCAAGGAGAAGGAAAAATAACGCTGAGCAACTGATGTGTACCTAGCACTTTGCTGGAACCCTTTTGTATGTGTGCATGTGTGCTAAGTCGCTTCAGTAATGTCTGACCCTTTGTGACCCTACGGACTGGAGACATCCAGGCTCCTCTGTCCATGGAGACTACAGGCAAGAATCCTGGAATGGATCGCCATGCCTTCCTCCAGGGAAACTTCCAGATCCAGGGATCAGCATCTCTTATGTTTCCTGCATTGGCAGGCTGGACTTACCACTAACACCACCGGGGAAGCCCAGAACCCTTTCATATATGTTACTCCGATTAATCTTGAAAATATGCTTGTAAATTATTTCTCCTGTTTTGTAAATGGAAATAGAGATTCTCAGAGGATGAGTAAGTAGCTCAAGTCTCACAGTTAGTTATACAGTGAATTTTGTACAGCACTTAGAGGATGAGAAGTGAGCTGATATCACTGCTGGTATCTCATGCCTGGTGGCTCAGATGGTAAAGATTTGCCTGCAATACAGGATACCCGTGTTCCATCCCTGGATTGGGAAGATCCCCTGGAGAAGGAAACAGTTATACATTCCAGTATTCTGGCCTGGAGAATTCCATGCATAGAGGAGCCTGTCTGTTGCAAAGAGTCAGACAGGACTGAGCAACTTTCACTTTTTTTTAATCTCATGCCAGAAGTATGAAAGCTGGTTCTTAGGTGGCAAAAAATGTTCTCTTTTTATGTATAAAACACTGATAAATAAATACAATAGTGTATCCAAACTTAAAAATTTACAAGGGGGCAATTAGGAGAAACGTCTACAAAGACTCTTTAAGGGTGTGATAGTATAAAAAACAAAATTGAGAAAAGCTGATTTAGAGCGCATGTTATTTAATAATTTTTTTACTCTATTTTTCCAAATTCGTTTTTGTTTCATATGAAACCTTGTGTTGAAGAATTTCATGTACTATAAGTAAAAGCAGTGTTAAATATCCCTTGGAAGAGGGCCCAGAATCATTCCATTTCCTTTTCCCTCCCTGTCTGTAGTGGCCTTGGAAGGACTGATATGAAAGATTAGAGCTCTGAGCACCTTAGCTGGAATATCTGAAGAACAACTTAACCTCTTAATTTTGCAGATAAGAAAACTGATACGTTCTTGTATCATAGAATCGTGAACTCCTCTAGTCATTTTGTTACTTGAAAGCCATGTAAAAAGTGGAACTGAACCAGATTTTCTACCTTGAGGCATACTACAGGGTGAGATGTTATACCCAGCAAAGGTCAGGGAAATACTGTTTAGAGAGACATCAAGAGAAAAAAGCAAGTAGAGATGTTTGAGAGGATACTCATCACAAGAAAAAAAAAATTTGTAACTGTATAAGGTGACGTGTTAAGTAGAATTATTGTGGAATCATTTCAAAATATGTACAAGGTATACCCTGGCAGTCAGTGGTTAGGACTCTATATTCTCACTGCCAAGGGCCCAGGCTCAATACTTGTTTGGAGAATTATGATCCCACAAGCCGGGAGGCACAGCCAAGAAAAAAAAAAAAAAAATATATATATATATATATATATATACACACACACACATACACACATACACACACATATGAACATCAGTTCAGTTCATTTGCTCAGCCACGTCCAACTCTTTGTGCCTCCATGGACTGCAGCATGCCAGGCCTCCCTGCCCATCATCAACTCCCAGAGTTTACTCAAAACTCTTGTCCATCGAGTTGGTGATGCCATCCAACCAACTCATCCTCTGTCATCCCCCTTCTCCTTCTGCCTTCAATCTTTCCCAGCATCAGGGTCTTTTCTAAGGAGTCAGTTATTTGCATCAGGTGGCCAAAGTATTGGAGCTTCAGATTCAGCATCGGTTCTTCCAATGAATATTCAGGGTTGATTTCCTTTAGGGTTGACTGATTTGATCTCCTTGCAGTCTAAGGGACTCTCAAGAGCTTTTTCCAACACCACAGTTCAAAAACATGATTTCTTCAGCAGTCAGTTTTCTTATGGTCCAACACACACATCCATATGTGACTACTGGAAAAACCATAGCTTTGACTATACCGACGTTTGTCGGCAAAGTAATGTCATTGCTTTTTAATATGCTGTCTAGGTTGGTCATAGCTTTCCTCCAAGGAGTAAACGTCTTTTAATTTCATGGCTGCAGTTACCATCTGCAGTGATTTTAGAGCACCCCAAAATAAAATCAGCCACTGTTTCCATTGTTTCCCCATCTATTTGCCATGAAGTGATGGGACCAGATGCCATGGTCTTCATTGTTTGAATGTTGAGTTTTGATCAGCTTTTTCACTCTCCTGTTTCTCCTACATCAAGAGGCTCTTCAGTTCCTCTTCGTTTTCTGCCATAAGGGTGGTGTCATCCCCATATCTGAAGTTATTGATACTTCTCCTGGCAATCTTGATTCCAACTTGTGGATCATCCAGTCTGGCACTTCACATAATGTACTCTGCATAGAAGTTAAATAAGCATGGTGACAATATACAGCCCTCACCTACTACTTTCCTAATTTGGAACCAATCCATTGTTCCACGTCTGGTTCTAACTGTTGCTTCTTGACCTGCATATAGATTGCTCAGGAGGCAGGTAAAGTGGTCTGGTATTCACATCTCTTGAAGAATTTTTCACAGTTTCTTGTGATCCACACAGTCAAAGGCTTTGACATAGTCAAGGAAGCAGAAGTAGCTGTTTTTCTGGAACTCTCTTGCATTTTCTTTGTCCACTGGATGATGGCAATTTGATCTCTGGTTCCTCTGCCTTTTCTAAAACCAGCTTGAACATCTGGAAGTTCTCAATTTGCATACTGTGGAAGCCTAGCTTGGAGAATTCTGAGCATTACCTTTGTAGCATGTGAGATGAGTGTAATTGTGCCATAGTTTAAACATTTTTTGGCATTGTCTTTCTTTGAGATGAGAATAAAAACTGACCTTTTCCAGTCCTGTGGCCACTGCTGAGTTTTCCTAATTTGCTAGCATATTGAGTGCAGCACTTTCATAGCATCATCTTTTAGGATTTGAAATCCAGGATGTCTGGCTCTAGGTGAGTGATCACACCATGGTGGTTATCTGGGTCATTAAGATCTTTTTTGTATAGTTCTTCCGTGTATTCTTGCCATCTCTTCTTAAAATCTCCTGCTTCTGTTAGATCCATACCATTTCTGTCCTGTTTTGTGCCCATCTTTGCATGAAATGTTCCCTTGATATCTATCTCTAATTTTCTTGAAGAAATCTCTAGTCTTTCCCATTCTATTTCTTTTCTCTATTTCTTGATATCCATCGCTTAGGAAGGCTTTCTTATCTCTCCTTGCTATTCTTTGGAGCTCTGCATTCAGATGGATGTATCTTTTCTTTCTCCTTTGTCTTTTGCTTCTCTCCTTTCCTCAGCTATTTGTAAGGCCTCTCCAGATAACCATTTTGCCTTTTTCCATTTTTTTTTCCCTTGGGGATGGATTTGATTATCACCTTCTGCACAATATTATGAACCTCTGTCCATAGTTCTTCAGGCACACTGTCTATCAGATCTAATCCCTTGAATCTATTTGTCACTTCCACTGTATAATCATAAGGGATTTGATTTAGGTCATGACTGAATGGTCTAGTGGTTTTTCCTACTTTCTTCAATTTAAGTATGAATTTTGCAATTAGGAGTTCATGGTCTGAGCCACAGTCAGCCCTAGTTTTTGCTAACTGTATAGAGCTTCTCCATCTTCAACTGCAAAGAATATAATCAATCTGATTTCAGTATTGACCATCTGGTCATGTCCATGTGTAGGGTCTTCTCTCGTGTTGTTGGAAGAGGTTGTTTGCTATGACCAGTACGTTCTCTTGGCAAAACTCTGTTAGCCTTGGCCTGTTTCATTTTGTACTCCTAGGCCAAACTTGCCTGTTACTCCAGGTATCTCTTGACTTCCTAGGGAATTCCAGTTCCCTATGATGAAAAGGACATCTTTTTTGGTGTTAGTTCGAGAAGGTTTTGTAGGTCATCATAGAACAGTTCAACTTCGGCTTCTTCAGCATTACTGGTTGGGGCATAGACTGGGATTGTTGTGATGTTGATTGGTTTGCCTTGGAAATGAACAGAGGTCATTCTGTCAGTTTTGAGACTGAACCCAAGAACTGCATTTCAGACTCTTCTGTTGACTACAACGGCTACTCCATTTCTTCTAAGGGATTCTTGCCCACGGAAGTAGATATAATGGTCATCTGAACTAAATTCACCCATTCTGTCTCTCTTATTTCACTAATTCCTAAAATGTTGACATTCACTCTTGCCATCTCCTGTTTGACCACTTCCAGTTTGCCTTGATTTATGGACATAACATTCCAGGTTTCTGTGAAATATTGTTCTTTACGGCATCGGACTTTACTTCCATCACCAGTCACATCAAAAACTGGGCATTGTTTTTGCTTTGACTCCATTTCTTCATTCTTTCTGGAGTTATTTCTCCACTTATCTCTAATAGCATATTGGGCATCTATCAACCTGAGGAGTTCATCTTTCAGTGTCCTATCTTTTTGTCTCTTCATACTGTTCATGGGGTTCTCAAGGCAAGAATACTGAAGTGGTTTGCCATTCCCTTCTCCAGGGGACCACGTTTTGTCAGATCTCTCCACCATGACCCGTCTGTCTTGGTTGGCCCTACATGGCATGGCTCTTAGTTTTGTTGAGTTAGACAAAGGTGTGATCCAAGTGGTCAGTTTGGCTAGTTTTCTGTAATTTTGATTTCCATTCCGTCTGCCTTCTGGTAAATAAGGTCATATATACCTATATGGGTACACATATAAAATCATTTTGTTGTATACCTAAAAGTAATACAATGTTACTTGTCAACTAAAAAAAAAGAATGATACTTTATCAATGGCAGCAAATGGAGAGGTGACCAAGGATTGAGACCTGACATAAAATTATGTGATCACATGTGGCTGCAGTTTCAGAGTAATGTGCAGCCAGAGCCTGATTTCATTGGAAATTGTAAATATTTCAGACATGTAGACAAATAACCTAAGGATGCTAACTTTGCTAAGCATCACAACTAATTATATAATATGCTTTCATGACAAGATAGAGACATCAATAGGTTAGTCACAGCAAATTAACAAAATCATTTTCAATCTATTGTATTAGGATGAGCTCAGCTAAAGAATTAGAACCAATGCAAGTAATACATACAAAAGAATGCCTTTAGAAGAGACCTCAGTAAAGAAAGGCTTTATTAGATTTACATTAGATTTATAGAATGCCCAGAATACAACAATTCATCTAAGATCAAAAAAAAGAGAAACATATATGGTGATGAGAAAGAGACATTAATGAAAGTAAAAGAATACATGAAAATCTCTATAGGGTACCAAAGAATTCTAGCTAATTTTATGTGTATTTTTAGCTTTGAGTGGTATAGTTACTATTTGTTATTGTTAGACTAATTATTATCCAAGTGACTCAACAAATTACATCTATGTGTTAGCAATTGTGTTTTAATATGAAGGTAAACTGCAATCTTATCATAGTCTTAATGATTTCTTAATTTCTTTTTGCTATTTATTTTAAATATTGGGAGTGTGATCTGGTAGTAACATTTAACACTTTCAACTGAACCTTGAAAGTGTTAGTCCCTCAGTCATGTCCAACTCTTTGCGACCTTGTGGACTGTGGCCCGCCAGACTCCTCTGTTCATGGAATTCTCCAGATAAGAATACTGGAGTGGGTTGCCATTCCTTTCTCCAAGGCATCTTCCCAACCTGAGGATTGAACAAGGGTGTCCTGCATTGAAGGCAGAGTCTTTACTGTCTGAGCCACCAGGGAAACTCCAACTGAAACTTAGCTAAGTGTTAATATTAGTTAATGTAAGTTAGTTAATATTTAAGGAATGCTCCTGTTTCCTTTTAAACAGCTCTATCATCTACAAACTTGGGCAGATTATTTTTCTAATAACAGCATCACAGGAAACTATTAAGCATGACATTAAACTATGCTAATTACATTCCCTATGAAAAATTTCTATTTGAACTTACAGCATAAGACCCTGGAGAAAACTTAGCAGAGTACAAATTACTTAAATATGTTTTAAGAAGAATAACATACCTTATAATAATTTTGCTTTTCATTCCTTAAATCAACTGTTCTCCACAATGATTCATTGTGGTAGCACGATCTCCTGTTAAATAGATTCTTTTTTTTTAATGTTAAAGCCTCTGTGATTGTATAGTATAGCAAAGGGAAGAGTTTGGTTCTATCATGAACATTTGTTCAAAGTTAATATTTTCTTCTTACTAGAATATTGCTCTCATTGAGGAAAATGAAATAACTTGATAAAACTAATTGTGATACACTAAGGGGGAAAAGAATTTATCAAGAGTCAGAAAATAGTTTTCCATAAAGGGCCAGATAGCAAACATTGTAGATTTTTCAGGCCAGTGTGTCTGTCCCAAGTATGTTACAGTTAGAGAGCAAAAGCAGCTATAGACAAATAGAATAGGCAAAGCTTTATTGCAATTATATTTTCTTTACAAAAAATAGGCAGCATATAAAAATTACAGTGAGGTGCCTCTTGACACACACTAGCATGGCTAAATTTAAAAAGTCAGGGAAAAATTTTTTTTGGCAAGGATGTGCGGAAATTAGAACCATCTCTACTAATGGGAATGGATGATGGTGCAGCCACTTTGGAAAGGTCTGACATTTCCTTTAAACAGCATATGAGCCAGTAATACCCCTCCTGTGCATGTATCCAAGAGAAAGAGACACTTAAAGCCACACAAAAAGTTGTACATGAATATTTATAGTAGCATTATTCATAATAGTGAAAAGAAAGAAAAAAATCCAAATGACCATTCATTGATGAGTGGATAAACAGAATATGTTATGTGCTATATCCATACAATGAAATATTGTGTTGGCCAAAACCTTCCCTTGGTTTTTTAAGTAAAAAGACATTTTACACTTTCACCAAAAATTTTATTGAACAATATACTCATCGTTTTGTTCCACTATCTTCTGCCATTTTTCAGGCAACTTCATAGTTCCGTCTTCCCCAAACTTTTTTTTCCCCAAAATTTTTTATCTGTTTGAGCAAAGAATTCTTCCAGGTGTCTTTTATAGTCTTCCAGGGAATTGAAGTTTTTTCCATTCAAAGAATTTTGTGAAGATCGAAATAAATGGAAATCTGAAGTTCCATTGTCTGGTGAATATGGCAGATGAACCAGGAATTCCCAGGCAAGCTGTCACAGTTTTTGGCTGGCCATCAAAGAAACATGTGGGCTTGTTTTACCCTCATGGAAAATTGTGAGTTTTCAGTCAATGAGATAGTTTTCGTCGAGTGATAACTTTCAGCTGCTCTAATTGGGAGCAATACTTGTTAGAATTAATCATCTGGTTTTCTCAAAGGAGTTCATAAGAGAGGACTCCCTTCCACTCCCACCATATATATAACAATCACCTTCTTTGGATGAAGACCAGCCTTTGGTATGGTTAGTGGTGGTTCATTTCACTTTGCCCCATGATCTCTTCCCTTTCACATTATTGTACAGTATCCACTTTTCATTGCTTGTCACTATTTGTTAAAAAAATGGAACATATTCATTATGTTTCAATAGAGAATCACATGAGGAATTGTGATCAAGAAAGTGTTTTTTGCTTAACTTATGTGGAACCCAAATATCAAAGTGATTATTTATAATATAATCAAGCTGGTACAAATGATTTTCAACACTTGATTTGGATATCTTGAGTATGTTGGTTATCTCCTGTGTGGTATAACATTGATTATTCTCAATTCATGTCTCGATTTGATTGTTATCCATTTCAATTGGTCTACCCAACTGTGGAGCAACATCCAGTGAGAAATCTCCAGCATGAAACTTTGCAAACCACTTTTGACATGTTGAGTCAGTAGTAGCACTTTCTTGATACACTGCACAATTCTGTGTGTGTGTTTTGGCTGTGTTTCTACCTTTCTTGAAATAATAAAGCACAATACGCTGACAATGTTGATTGCTTTCCTCCATTTTCACTGTTAAAATGGCTATACAAAAATTCACCAATTTTAATGTTTGTTTGATATTTTTAAATGCACACCGAGAAGACAGCTGTCATAACACAATCTAAAAAATTGTTTCTAATGAAGTTAAAGACAACTAAGTGCTGCTACAGCCATTTTATGGAAAAAACCGAATGAACGTTTTGGCCAACCCATTGTTACTCAGTCCTTCAGGGATTCTTGGCAATGTTTGGGGAAAACTAGTAGTAAAAGTCAGGAATGCTACTACGTATCCTGCATTGTATAGGATGGTCCCTCCCGTAACATCCAGGTCCAGAAGTTAATAGTGCTGAGTTGAGAAACCCTGTATTGACTCATGCATGATATATCAGTGATAATTCTGTCAATGTGATTTGACTTTTCTAACCTAACATTCTATTGTAAAACAGCAGCGATTTTAACCAAGACAGACAAAAATGTGGAAAGCGTGGTAGAAGCCATGCCTCATACCCAGTCCTGGAGGCAGCACTGGTTTATCTTGCCATCAAGGATTTGGAAGGAAAGTGCAAAATCATTGCTAATGACCAGACAATTATTTGAATACCCTGTCATTAAGCACAAAATGCTACAGAATTTATGGATAGTGGACTCCTCCTTCACTGGAGTCAGGTGTTAAAGCAATGGTGAAAATGGTAATATTAAATTTTACTAGGTTTGAATTAGTGACTGTGGTTTAAGTGTTAGTTGCTCAGTCGTATCTGTGATCCCATGGATCTCGCCAGGCTCCTCTGTCCATGGAATTCTCCAGGCAAGAATACTAGAGTGGTTGCCCTTTCTTAATGGTTTGTGTTTTAATTCACTGACCACTTGGAAAGAATTCCTGGCAAAGAGTAGAATTTGTAATTTAACTGAAAGAGCAAAATGTAGTGATTTTCCTTGTTTGCTCTGTACTAATTTAAGGGAGAGAATGCATGTGAGAGGAGAGAATAGAAAAAAGTGGGAAGGCAGGTGGAAAAGGATATATGTTTGATTACTCAAAATTAAAAAAAAAATTAACATCATCCTAAAAGGGAATTAATTACTTCACTTTTCCTTACATGAACTTAAGGAAAAATGAAATAATTACTTTAATTATTTTAATTAATAATTACTTTAATTAAAATGCACTTACTTCCTTACATGTTAGCTCGATGCCAACAAATTAAAATTTTCTGAAGAAATTGAAAGTTAAGGGAGCTATATCTAAAGTTCCTTTATCTCTGTCAGTTTATGTATTTTGTTAAAGATTTGATATTAAAAAAACATTTATTTTCACACCAAAAACCCCTTAATATGAAACATTTCCAATAAATAGAAAATTATCAAAAAATAGATACAAATATTCCCACTTACTGAGATTAAATATGTATTACCATTCTGCTAGATTTACTGTGGATCTTTCCCTTTTTTTAAAGCTGTAATTCTCATATTTTAATTCTGTTCTGAAATTGGTCCACAAATCTCTACATAACACCAAAGTCAGTGATTCAATAAATAAGAGGAATGTACTGATTGCTTTGCCAGAAAAATAAGCCTTATACATTTATATCTATTTATGATATTTGTGGAATGTTTCCCAAGGCTCAAGAAACTAAAGTGTGTGCACACCACATACACACAAACCACTATGTTAAAATCAAGTGGATTTATAGTATCAAACTAAATACTATGTAAAATTTACAGCCAGATACACAAAATATGAATTTGACTCATGACTACACTGTGGATCATGGGTACCATACCTCATAAGTATGAGTTCCAGTTAAGAAGAGGGAAATAAGTGCTTGGGTGGATTTTAAGTGAGTGCTAGTCACCACCACCATCACAAGAAATTAATTTAATTACAGTATGCAAAGAGTTAACATACATGTGGATATTAAATTGATCCTACAATAAAACTTTAATATCTGCAAAAAAACATTTGAATGTATGGTTTATAAAACCACTAGCTGCCACAGATTTTCACTAGATGGTGTGAAGGACAATCAGGTTTTTATACCACCATCAGGGCAATGGTCTTGGTGTGTTTCCTATGTATCAAGGAATAGCAAAGCACAGAATTTAATATGTTGGACAAGGTTTGTTTATTCCAGGATCTTTTCCTTTTAACAGATAAAAACATTTACAGAAACTTTAGCAATAACATTTCAGCTTAGTTCCTTCCTTATTCGTCCTTTCTTCTTTGGAACTAGATGACATCACTGTGTTTATTTCCCTCATGTTTTTGCAGTGTTATCACACATACACATTACATTTATATATATTAAGCTATATATAAATATATAGAGACACTTAATTTCTCTATTTTTGAGATTTATCCATATGTAGGTCTAGTTATTTGTTTCAAATGCCGTGTACAAGTCTACTGCATAACAAGCCTCTCTGTATCTTATTCTCTCCCTGACTGCAGGATATTTAAATGCTTTACCCTTTTTAGTTCTTACAAACGTTCAGGAAATATATTTGCACAACATCTTTAGCTTCTTCAGGGAGACATGGAACATGGAATTGCTGGGTCATAAGTACATGCACCTTTACCATTTCCAAGTTGCTGCCTAAATTGGCTTTACCAGTTTTGCACTCTTATCATCTATGCAGAAATCCCTACACATAGTGAAAACTTGGTGACATGAAACTTTGTCATTTTGCCAGTCTGATGAGGGTAAAATGGTATCTCATAGAATTGTCATTAAAAAAAAAAAATTGAATGGAAATGATCCATCCCTTCCCTCAACTTTTCACAACTTGCTTATACAATCATTAAGAGTGAACCCTCATAAGGATTGCATTACTAATTGTTTGGACATTTGGACTGAACAGAAATTATAAAGCCAAGAAACACATTCCTAGATTCCAATCTTCTCCAGGTCTGCTTTTTGCTTCATTCAACTTTGTTCCAGTACTGGGCATGGAGGCTGGCACAAGGCAGCGCTTCCAAAATTGCTGACTCGGGGGTTTATCATATACTTCTTGTTGGGGCATCAGAATGAGGGGCAGTGCATGCTGTTGTGGTGTTTAAGTAATACACATATATAAAGTATACTTTAAAAATGTGAAGTTTATTAATAGACAAAGATATTTTCATAGGTGCATTATAGTCACAAAGAATTTCCATGAGAAAAATGTAAAGGTGCTTTATATAAAGCTTGAAAATCAATTATAATAATACTTCCTGCTTATTTATATTTAGTACCTTCTCTATGCCCAGGACCTGAGGTGGGCCTTGGTGTTTTTGGAAGCTGGCCTAACATTCACAGATAGACCTTATTGTTCTTCTCATGGACATAACCAGTCTTACAGAATAAAGTTGGTGGGAAGTCACTACTAAACTTTCTGAGACTATCAGTGACTGTCCTCCTTTGTCAGTTATGGCTTTAGCCTCATTCTTTAGCCTGCCATCCAACCAGATAAGATTTACTAAGTTTCCCAGTCTTCAAACAGTCCCCAGTCCCTGACAGCACTGAAATTTAGAATAACCCTTCTCATTCTGCTTCTGAAGAGTCTTCCAAAATCACCTAACCAAAGTCCAACTCCTTTCAGGCCTTTCTAGTACCTCTTACTGAGAAACCCCATCCCAAAGTGCATGTTCTCATTCTCTATGAGCAATAAAACTCCACTGGTTCAACTACATGCGTTCCTCCTTCCTGGTAGTCTTTGCTGGGAGGGGTTTACACAGACATTTCTAAGAACTTTACATATGCTATCTCATTTAAGCCTGACAATTCTGATTGTTAGGTATTGTTATTACCCCCTTCTGCATTTGAAAAAGCAAAAGAAAGAAATTTTAACATCACCTTCAACATCACACAGCTAGTAAATAACAGGACTAAAATGTGTATATGGGTCCAATGATCACCTATAGGTAGGAACTACATACTTGCAGTTCTCCTGACCTTTCTGTTCTCCTGAACTTTCCCCTAAAGATTAGGTACTTTCTGAGTATAGAGACTGGCACAGAAGGTTCGTACAAATAAATAAGCATAATAACAAATACAAATAAAACAAATAAACAATCCTCCCTCACCTGCCCAACTGTAGTGTGAAGACTTTACTTGAACAAGGCCCATTTTCTCAACCTCTTTGCTAGCCCACATCCCATCCAGCTAGGACATCACAGAGCAACCTGTGCTCATCAGCAGGTTCCCACTGGCTATCTATTTTACACAAGGTAGTGTATATACGTCAGTCTTCATCTCCTAGTTTGTCCCACCCTTCTCTTCCCCACAGTGTCCACGTGTCTGTTCTCTCCCTCTACATCTGTATTCCCATTATAGAAATACTTTCATCTGTACCACTTCTCTGGATGAAGCAAAAGCTGGACTCAAGACTGCAGGGAGAAAATATCAATAACCTCAGAAATGCAGATGACAGGCTTCCCTGGTAGCTCAGATGGTAAAGTGTCTGCCCCCAGTGCGGGAGACCTAGGTTCGATCCTGGGTTGGGAAGATACCCTGGAGAAGGAAATGGCAACCCACTCCAGTATTCTTGCCTGGAAAATTCCATGGATGGTGAAGCCTGGTGGGCGACAGCCCATGGGATCGCAAACAGTTGGACATGACTGAGCAATTTCACTCACGCAGGTGACACCACCCTTATGGCAGAACGTGAAGAACTAAAGAACCTTTTCATGAAAGTGAAAGAGGAGAGTGAAAAATTTTGCTTAAAACTCAACATTCAGAAAACTAAGATCTATGGCATCCGGTCCATCACTTCATGGCAAATAGATGGGGAAACTGTGGTAACAGGGGTTGGCTTTACTTTTGGGGGCTCCAAAATCCGTGCAGATGGTGACTGCAGCCATGAAATTAAAAGACGCATACTCCTTGGAAGGAAAGTTATGACCAACCTAGACAGCATATTAAAAAACAGAGACATTACTTTGCCAACAAAGGTCCATCTAGTCAAGGCTATGGTTTTTCCAGTAGTCACGTATGGACGTGAGAGTTGGACTATAAAGAAAGCTGAGCACCGAAGAATTGATGCTTTTGAACTGTGGTGCTGGAGAAGACCCTTGAGAGTCCGTTGGACAGCAAGGAGATCCAACCAGTCCATCCTAGGGGAGATGAGTCCTGCGTGTCCATTGGAAGGACTGATGTTGAAGCTGAAACTCCAATACTTTGGCCACCTACTGTGAAGAGCTGACTCATTTGAAAAGACCCTGATGCTGGGAAAGATTAAAGGCAGGAGAAGGGGACGAGAAAGGATGAGATGGTTGGATGGCATCAAAGACTCAACGGACATGAGCTTGGGTAAACTCTGAGAGTTGCTGATGGACTGGGAGGCCTGGCATGCTACGGTCTATGGGTCACAAAGAGTTGGACATGACTGAGTGACTGAAGTGACGGGCAGGGAAGCCTGGTGTGCTGCGATTCATGGAGTCGCAGAGTCGGACACGACTGAGCTGAACTGGAGTGACAAGCGAATTGAACTGTACCATTTTTCTAGATTCCACTTATCTGCATTAATATACAATGTTTGTTTTTCTCTTCCTGACTTACACCACTGTTTAAGAGGAGAGAAGTCACTCAGTCATGTCAGACTCTTTGTGAACCCACGGACTGTACCCCACCAGGCTCCTCAGTCCACGGGATTTTCCAGGCATGAATACTGGAGTGGGTTGCCATTTCCTTTTCCAGGGGATCTTCCCCACCCAGGGATCAAACCTGGGTCTCCTGCATTGCAGGCAGACGCTTTACCGTCCAAGCTACCAGGGAAGCCTGGTATATCACTGTTTGACAGACTCTAAATCCATCCACATCCCTACAAATAACCCAATTTCTTTCCTTTTTAAGGCTGAGTAATATCCCTTTGTACATATGTACTACATTTTCTTTATCCATTCATCAGTAGATGGACATCTAGGTTGCTCCGATGTTCTGACTATGACTCCTCTAGGCCTTGCCCCTGCCTGGAACGTCTTTTTGCTGAAAGTCACACCACTCTTTTCTGTCCTAAGAGTCTTTGCATCCTTCCTCTTTCCAAATCCTCGCCTTCAGATTTAATACTTTTTATTCTCAAGAACTTTTAAATTAACTGCTATAACATTTATGTTATTTCATCTGTGTAAGGATTTGTGAAGCACATTATTAGACTGTGAGCTCCTCCAGGAAGCGCTGTCTGGTTTTTGGTGGCTGCCTCTGCTACCCTTGAGCGGGCTCCCAGCTCTCAGCAGGTGCTCAGTCTGTGGAGAAAGCGTCCTCCGGGGCGTCCTGGGCGCTGCGGTCCTCTCCTGCTTACCGGCCCTTCAAGTACAGATCCCAGAGGNAAACTTTGTCATTTTGCCAGTCTGATGAGGGTAAAATGGTATCTCATAGAATTGTCATTAAAAAAAAAAAATTGAATGGAAATGATCCATCCCTTCCCTCAACTTTTCACAACTTGCTTATACAATCATTAAGAGTGAACCCTCATAAGGATTGCATTACTAATTGTTTGGACATTTGGACTGAACAGAAATTATAAAGCCAAGAAACACATTCCTAGATTCCAATCTTCTCCAGGTCTGCTTTTTGCTTCATTCAACTTTGTTCCAGTACTGGGCATGGAGGCTGGCACAAGGCAGCGCTTCCAAAATTGCTGACTCGGGGGTTTATCATATACTTCTTGTTGGGGCATCAGAATGAGGGGCAGTGCATGCTGTTGTGGTGTTTAAGTAATACACATATATAAAGTATACTTTAAAAATGTGAAGTTTATTAATAGACAAAGATATTTTCATAGGTGCATTATAGTCACAAAGAATTTCCATGAGAAAAATGTAAAGGTGCTTTATATAAAGCTTGAAAATCAATTATAATAATACTTCCTGCTTATTTATATTTAGTACCTTCTCTATGCCCAGGACCTGAGGTGGGCCTTGGTGTTTTTGGAAGCTGGCCTAACATTCACAGATAGACCTTATTGTTCTTCTCATGGACATAACCAGTCTTACAGAATAAAGTTGGTGGGAAGTCACTACTAAACTTTCTGAGACTATCAGTGACTGTCCTCCTTTGTCAGTTATGGCTTTAGCCTCATTCTTTAGCCTGCCATCCAACCAGATAAGATTTACTAAGTTTCCCAGTCTTCAAACAGTCCCCAGTCCCTGACAGCACTGAAATTTAGAATAACCCTTCTCATTCTGCTTCTGAAGAGTCTTCCAAAATCACCTAACCAAAGTCCAACTCCTTTCAGGCCTTTCTAGTACCTCTTACTGAGAAACCCCATCCCAAAGTGCATGTTCTCATTCTCTATGAGCAATAAAACTCCACTGGTTCAACTACATGCGTTCCTCCTTCCTGGTAGTCTTTGCTGGGAGGGGTTTACACAGACATTTCTAAGAACTTTACATATGCTATCTCATTTAAGCCTGACAATTCTGATTGTTAGGTATTGTTATTACCCCCTTCTGCATTTGAAAAAGCAAAAGAAAGAAATTTTAACATCACCTTCAACATCACACAGCTAGTAAATAACAGGACTAAAATGTGTATATGGGTCCAATGATCACCTATAGGTAGGAACTACATACTTGCAGTTCTCCTGACCTTTCTGTTCTCCTGAACTTTCCCCTAAAGATTAGGTACTTTCTGAGTATAGAGACTGGCACAGAAGGTTCGTACAAATAAATAAGCATAATAACAAATACAAATAAAACAAATAAACAATCCTCCCTCACCTGCCCAACTGTAGTGTGAAGACTTTACTTGAACAAGGCCCATTTTCTCAACCTCTTTGCTAGCCCACATCCCATCCAGCTAGGACATCACAGAGCAACCTGTGCTCATCAGCAGGTTCCCACTGGCTATCTATTTTACACAAGGTAGTGTATATACGTCAGTCTTCATCTCCTAGTTTGTCCCACCCTTCTCTTCCCCACAGTGTCCACGTGTCTGTTCTCTCCCTCTACATCTGTATTCCCATTATAGAAATACTTTCATCTGTACCACTTCTCTGGATGAAGCAAAAGCTGGACTCAAGACTGCAGGGAGAAAATATCAATAACCTCAGAAATGCAGATGACAGGCTTCCCTGGTAGCTCAGATGGTAAAGTGTCTGCCCCCAGTGCGGGAGACCTAGGTTCGATCCTGGGTTGGGAAGATACCCTGGAGAAGGAAATGGCAACCCACTCCAGTATTCTTGCCTGGAAAATTCCATGGATGGTGAAGCCTGGTGGGCGACAGCCCATGGGATCGCAAACAGTTGGACATGACTGAGCAATTTCACTCACGCAGGTGACACCACCCTTATGGCAGAACGTGAAGAACTAAAGAACCTTTTCATGAAAGTGAAAGAGGAGAGTGAAAAATTTTGCTTAAAACTCAACATTCAGAAAACTAAGATCTATGGCATCCGGTCCATCACTTCATGGCAAATAGATGGGGAAACTGTGGTAACAGGGGTTGGCTTTACTTTTGGGGGCTCCAAAATCCGTGCAGATGGTGACTGCAGCCATGAAATTAAAAGACGCATACTCCTTGGAAGGAAAGTTATGACCAACCTAGACAGCATATTAAAAAACAGAGACATTACTTTGCCAACAAAGGTCCATCTAGTCAAGGCTATGGTTTTTCCAGTAGTCACGTATGGACGTGAGAGTTGGACTATAAAGAAAGCTGAGCACCGAAGAATTGATGCTTTTGAACTGTGGTGCTGGAGAAGACCCTTGAGAGTCCGTTGGACAGCAAGGAGATCCAACCAGTCCATCCTAGGGGAGATGAGTCCTGCGTGTCCATTGGAAGGACTGATGTTGAAGCTGAAACTCCAATACTTTGGCCACCTACTGTGAAGAGCTGACTCATTTGAAAAGACCCTGATGCTGGGAAAGATTAAAGGCAGGAGAAGGGGACGAGAAAGGATGAGATGGTTGGATGGCATCAAAGACTCAACGGACATGAGCTTGGGTAAACTCTGAGAGTTGCTGATGGACTGGGAGGCCTGGCATGCTACGGTCTATGGGTCACAAAGAGTTGGACATGACTGAGTGACTGAAGTGACGGGCAGGGAAGCCTGGTGTGCTGCGATTCATGGAGTCGCAGAGTCGGACACGACTGAGCTGAACTGGAGTGACAAGCGAATTGAACTGTACCATTTTTCTAGATTCCACTTATCTGCATTAATATACAATGTTTGTTTTTCTCTTCCTGACTTACACCACTGTTTAAGAGGAGAGAAGTCACTCAGTCATGTCAGACTCTTTGTGAACCCACGGACTGTACCCCACCAGGCTCCTCAGTCCACGGGATTTTCCAGGCATGAATACTGGAGTGGGTTGCCATTTCCTTTTCCAGGGGATCTTCCCCACCCAGGGATCAAACCTGGGTCTCCTGCATTGCAGGCAGACGCTTTACCGTCCAAGCTACCAGGGAAGCCTGGTATATCACTGTTTGACAGACTCTAAATCCATCCACATCCCTACAAATAACCCAATTTCTTTCCTTTTTAAGGCTGAGTAATATCCCTTTGTACATATGTACTACATTTTCTTTATCCATTCATCAGTAGATGGACATCTAGGTTGCTCCGATGTTCTGACTATGACTCCTCTAGGCCTTGCCCCTGCCTGGAACGTCTTTTTGCTGAAAGTCACACCACTCTTTTCTGTCCTAAGAGTCTTTGCATCCTTCCTCTTTCCAAATCCTCGCCTTCAGATTTAATACTTTTTATTCTCAAGAACTTTTAAATTAACTGCTATAACATTTATGTTATTTCATCTGTGTAAGGATTTGTGAAGCACATTATTAGACTGTGAGCTCCTCCAGGAAGCGCTGTCTGGTTTTTGGTGGCTGCCTCTGCTACCCTTGAGCGGGCTCCCAGCTCTCAGCAGGTGCTCAGTCTGTGGAGAAAGCGTCCTCCGGGGCGTCCTGGGCGCTGCGGTCCTCTCCTGCTTACCGGCCCTTCAAGTACAGATCCCAGAGGAACTACTTTTCCCAGTGGCCATCACACCGGGGACTCCCGAGACGTGCGGAAACCGAGAGCAGATGATTTCGCAGCCAAGTTCTGCTCAAGTGGCTTCGCTGGGCGGGTCCCGCCTGCCTCCCACGTCAGCCGGAACCCAGTCTCCAAATTCCGAACACACCCAGGCTAGTCACTTCCCGGTCCGTTTCCCACATTTCCAAGGCCGGCCGCACCCAGTGCTCTTCAACTTGGGCAGCCTGGGCCCCCAGAGCCTCAAGCGGCGCAGAAAACGGCGGGCCCACCAATCACGCTTCTTCTTGCCCGCAAGGGGCGGTGCCCAGGGTGCGCCACTCCGAGCGCAGCTCCGGAATGGCTGGGCCCGGACCCGACGGCTGCCCCGGATTGGCTGGGCCCGGGTGCTCGTCGGCGGCGGGACTTTTCGGATGTGTCGGCGGCGGCTGGGAGGCAGCGGTTGGACTGATTCGGGCAGGCGCTGTCGGCGGGACTGGGGACGCGCGTGCCGCGGACGCTGGGCTCCCGCCCGTGGCTTGCAGAGCTGCAGCCTTCTCCCTCGCCTTCCCGGAGCCTCGGAAGCATGGACCGGCACCGGCCGCGGCTGCGTGCCCCGGCGCAGCGCTCGGCCGTCGGAGCCGCCTACCCCGCCTCCTCCCTGGGCCGCAGCCGCCGGGACAGTGAGGCGCGCAGGAAGGGCCTGCAGCACCCTCCGCCACCCCGCGGCCCCGCGGCGCCTGCAGAGAAGCGCCCCAAGTTTGTAAGTTGGGCCTTGGTCCGGGCGGGCTGCGACCCAGTGGGGGGTCCCTCGGTTTTCCTCAGCTCCGGCCTGGCCGACAGCGTGGGCGGGTTCCCTGGGCAGAGCCGTGAGCTACGCTTTGTTCTATATCGTCAGAGTTGCATTCTCCTCACGGGTTATGACGGCAGGCCCAGTTCTATTTGGATCCTTTGACAAACACCTGATCACTGCCCCAACTTCCTAAGGCTGTCGTGAGAAGCAGCTTCAGACATATAAGTCCTCATGTCTCTCGTGCACTTTGCATTTTTAAGTTAAACTTTTCCTTTTTCCCATAGCATCTGAGAGTATGAGATATATCGAAGTGATCTTTAGGTGATAGGATTGCTTTTTCTGCTTCATATTTTAATTCCCAAGAAGTTGTTTTTAAAGGTAGATTCAGTTCAGTTCAGTCGCTCAGTCGTGTCCGACTCTTTGCGGTCCTATTAATTGCATCACGCCAGGCCTCCCCGTCCATCACCAACTCTCGGAGTTCACTCAAACTCACGTCCATCGAGTTGGTGATGCCATCCAACCATCTCATCCTCTGTCTTACCCTTTCCTCCTGCCCCCAGTCCCTTCCAGCATCAGAGTCTTTTCCAATGAGTCAACTCTTTATAACTTTACAAATTGAAACGGCTTGTTTTAAAACTTGGCGGGTCATGAAGTCACCGCTAAAGAATGTTTTGTCTAGTTTGGAAAGAAGTCTGAGTATTTGAAACCTGCTATTCCAGTTGCTTCTGTTATTCACTGTAACGGTCAAAGAAGTGTCATGATTAGCGCCTTGTAAATCTTTGTATTGGCACTAACTAGTGAAAGAACAGACAGAGAAGATTGTTTTGTTGTCTGTGTGTAAATAAATCACAAGCAAATTACACAGAGGGTTGATACATTTGGAGTGAGACAGAATTGAAAATTTAATACCCTTCCATTTTACTTAGGAATATGGAAAAACATTTTAGTCATAGGTGAATAGAGTACAGCTTGTTCCTTCTGTGAACAAATGAAAGTTGTTAGAAATATGAGTCAAGATACACAAATTAAGGGATGAAGGCTTGTGGAGGAGGAGTGAGTAGCTACATATAACAGTCAAAAATGATACATGAATAAAACAGTAGAGCCTGAGATGTATCAGAATACTGAAAATGAAGGACAACATGGATTAATGATGCAAAATTAAGTATCAAGATGGCTATTAGTTCAGTTCAGTTCAGTCGCTCAGTTGTGTCCGACTCTTTGTGACTCCATGAATCGCAGCACACCAGGCCTCCTTGTCCATCATCATCTCCCGGAGTTCACTCAAACTCACATCCATCGAGTTGGTGATGCCATTCAGCCATTTCGTCCTCTGTTGTCCCTTTTCCTCCTGTTCCCAATCCCTCCCAGCATCAGAGTCTTTTCCAATGAGTCAACTCTTCGCATGAGGTGGCCAAAGTACAGCCATAGGAATGGTGAAATTTGACAAAGGGGATCAACTGTGTTGTTAATTGTTATCTTGACAGGGCTGAGGAATAAATAAGATAGATTGGCAGTGAAAGATTCTCTCCCATATGGGAAGAATCCACCGGGCAATGACTTCTTTTCACTCTCTGGGTTACTGTCTCATCATTCCAGTTTGTCTCTGACTCCTGTGTTCCAGAATGTATGAGGTGTAATTTTCTGTGACTCCTTCCAGCAAGGAGGTCATGAAAGTAGAACCTACAATAATATTTATTAATAGATTTAGTCTCCTTGAAGGATTTATCAGGTGATGTGAGTTCTAGGTTCTGTGCTGTTTTTCACTTCTTAGATATGTTGTAAAGATGAAAAAATGTCTAAAAGACACACACTTTTAAGCCCTCAGTCTAATAAATACATTTAAAATACTATGTGTGTTTTTAGATTGGTAGAAGTCTGATTTGAATCATGACTAAATTAATTTGGAAGTAATTTGGATTCTTTGTAATCTCATAAACTAATTTAGATTCTTGCTTGCATGATAATTTCTTGGTATTTTCCATTTCACTAATTCTGTCATCAGCTGTGTCTAATCTATTTAACCTATTCTGAATATTTGAGTTATCAATTATCTTATATTTCTATAAGGTCCATTTGCTTTCTTTTTCAAATCTTCCTCATTACTGTATTCTTTATATTGCTGTTTCTTATTCCTTTGTTCCTTTAGACACTGCTTACTTTACTCTTTTTCTTCTATATTTGGCATTTATAGTATGTGCACCTTTGGACAGTGTACACTGACTTGCACCCGTGGTAGAGTGGTGTCTCCCTTTGTGCTTGTTAAATTTTGTATTGAAAATTTCAATGCTTAATCTTAACCTCTCTTCTAGGAGGCCTAACTGGGGAGAGTTTTCTTTGGGCATGATCTGAGTCTATTTCTACCAGGAACCTGAAAGCGCCATCTCTCTGTTGGATTGGACTCTTAGAGGGCCTGGAGTTCCAGGGTCAACTCTAACTCTCTAGCCTAGGCTCAGTATCCCAGTAACAAGGTTACCTTCTGCACAGGTGTTCGCAGCCCGCCTGCTTCTTGCTGTTCTCAGTCCCACTTCAGTAACACTTGCTAATCAGTTGGAGGGTGATTTTGGACACCACCCTTTCCTCATGAGATCTCAGCAGTGCCCCAAATAGTGATTGTTCTGTTGTTCAGTGTGCTGTACTGCTGGACCTCAAGTCCGTTTTTGGCTTTCTCTTGATTTGGAATGAAATGATGCTAGCTAGTCTGAATCTCTCCAGGTCACATAGTCAATAGGTCACCTGGTTGCTTTTGACTGTAACAAGTCATGCAGGTTGGTGATTTATGCGTGACTGGTGTTTGCAAGCCACAGAGCTGTAAGCTTGTGTGGAACTGCGGGTAAACTGGCCACTGGCTCCTTAGTGTAAGAAGGTGGGAGCTCTGTTCCCCACTGAGTTTCTGTTGTACTTTGAACAACAGTACAAAAGCAGACGAATAGATAAAGCAGACGAATAGATAAAGCAGACGAATCCTTGTTTTCTGCTACTTGTATAGTTGTGGGCCTCTAGTTAGTTTTGAATTGTGCGTAAACGTCTGTAGCATAGACTTTTTCCCCATGCTGCTGCTGCTGCTAAGTCAATTCAGTTGTGTCTGACTCTGTGCGACCCCATAGACGGCAGCCCACCAGGCTCCACTGTCCCTGGGATTCTCCAGGCAAGAACACTGGAGTGGGTTGCCATTTCCTTCTCCAAAGCATGAAAGTGAAAAGCGAAAGTGAAGTCGCTCAATTGTGTCCAACTCTTAGCGACCCCATGGACTGCAGCCCACCAGTCTTCTCCACCCATGGGATTTTCCAGGCAAGAGTACTGGAGTGGGGTGCCATTGCCTTCTCCCCATAGATATGTGTAAATAGTAGAGATTTGTCTGTTGTAAATCTAGGATAGTTTGGCTGCACAATAAATCAGTTTCCTTTGGGCTGCTTATGAACTCACCTACTTGGTTTCAGCAGGGGATGTGGCAAGCAGCTTGTGTATGTGTGTGTGTCTGTGTGTGTGTGTCTGTGTGAAGGTCCTGGGGATAGTTACCGGGGATGGGGTGCCACCAGTGGAGGCTGGAAGGACAAGGCAGGAGCCTGGGTGAAGACTTGGTGAAAGTGAAGAGAATCCAGTAGGATCATTAAACTGGTACTTGCCCTAGGTCACACCATTCGTACCTGAACCCAAGTTCTATTTCCCTTCTAGAACAAGACAAAACGGTTTCCTACTCATTGTGAAAATTCTTCAGTGACACTAGGCGTTTAATTCTTAGCTCTCACTACTAGAAATGCACAGTAGAGATGGGGACGCCCCCAGATCCAGATGGCTTCAGGCAGTCTCCGTCTCCAGGATGTGGATCCGTCCTTTGAAAGGGGCCCTGTAAATTCTGTGATCCAAGCTGGCAACGTAGCTCAATTTTTTCAGTTAGGATATCCTTTAAGAGTTCTCACAGACTTCAGTGTAAATTTCACATCGCATCTTACGGTTTCCATTTATAGATTGTTATTACAGTATCTAGTTCTGTCATTACAGTATCCTCAGTTTTGATGTGAGAGGTTTTTCACCAGATCCATTAACATCTGTATGTCTGCTGTGGTTGATCATTGTTAGTAATAACAGTTACCCTTAATGAGCCAAGCACTGTTTCAGGTGTGTCATAGATTTCAGCTCCTGTAATCTGTTTAACAACCCAGTGAGGTAGACACTATGAATTAGCCTTGTTTGCTAGAAGGGGAGACTGAGGTACAGAGGTTAGACTGCCTTTGGTTGCGTTGTTGCCTGGGGGTGAGGCTGGGATTTGACTCCTGGGAGGCTGGCTCCAGAGGACACATCCTTAGTCCCTGTCCTGTGTTACTCTCCCGTGCTAGTGGGAGTTTTACTCATTACTGCTGCGTTTTTCAGAGAAGGCAATGGCAACCCTCTCCAGTACTCTTGCCTGGGAAATCCCATGGACAGAGGAGCCTGGTGGGCTGCAGTTCATGGGGTCACTAAAAGTCAGACACGACTGAGCGACTTCACTTTCATGCATTGGAGAAGGAAATGGCAACCCACTCCAGTGTTCTTGCCTGGAGAATCCCAGGGACGGGAGAGCCTGATGGGCTGCCATCTATGGGGTCGGACAGAGTCGGACACGACTGAAGTGACTTAGCAGCAGCAGTAGCAGCTGCGTTTTTCATTCAGGAACCATTAACACTAGTTGGTAATGTCTTTAAGCAATATAGATTTAGTGATTTCCTGATTGTAAGCATGTTGTGAGGTGGGAAGAGGTGTTAGGTTGGAGGACTTTTGCTATTGTACTGGGAACTTGAGAACTGAATTTGGGGTGGGCTTGGTGAGAATCCTGTCTGCTCACCTCATTTCCCTGGGCTTCTTTGGAGGTAGAAGTGGTTGGCTGAATAATGACCCCCCGACCAAAGATTCAGCTCAGTTCTGTCCCTCAGTCGTGTCCAACTCTTTGTGACCCCATCGACTGCAGCACGCCAGGCCTCCCTGTCCATCACCAACTCCCAGAGCTTACTCAAACTCATGTTTATCAAGTCAGTGATGCCATCCAACCATCTCATCCTCTGTTGTCCCCTTCTCTTCCTGCCTTCAATCTTTCTCAGCATGGTCTTTTCCAGTGAGTCAGTTCTTCACATCAGGTGGCCAAAGTATTGGAGCTTCAGCTTCAGCATCAGTCCTTCCAATGAATATTCAGGACTAATTTCCTTTAGGATGGACTGGTTGGATCTCCTGTCCAAGGGACTCTCAAGGGTCTTTTCCAACACCACAGTTCAAAAGCATCACATCTTAATTTCTGGAGCCTGGTTACCTTATGACAAAAAAGGACATTGCAGGCATAATTAAGTTGAAAAAATGGAGATATTATTCTGGGTTATCTGGGTGGGCCCTACATGCAGGCACATTTACTTAGGAGAGGAGGTAGAGGGAGATTTGACTACAGAAAGGTAGAAGGTGAGGTGACTGCAGGGAGATGCAATGACACACTAAAGAATGCTGCAGCATCAGAGGCTGGGAGAGGCAANACATTGCAGGCATAATTAAGTTGAAAAAATGGAGATATTATTCTGGGTTATCTGGGTGGGCCCTACATGCAGGCACATTTACTTAGGAGAGGAGGTAGAGGGAGATTTGACTACAGAAAGGTAGAAGGTGAGGTGACTGCAGGGAGATGCAATGACACACTAAAGAATGCTGCAGCATCAGAGGCTGGGAGAGGCAAGGGGCTGTGCCCATAGAGCTTCCGGGGAGATCAGCCCTCGTAACACCTTGATTTTAGCCCAGTTGAAAACATGTCTGTTGTTTTAAGCCATCAGGTTGTGGTATTAATAATTTGTTACTGCTGCCACAGGAAACTAACTGCAGGTATAGTTATGAGGATGACCACATTGAAAGTTTTGGTTTCACAACTTGTAAGTGTATGGTTTCGGAGAACCATCAGATCATTTATTTTATTTTATTTCTAATCCCCCAAAACTTTTTTTTTAATTTTTATTTTTACTTTATTTTACTTTACAATACTGTATTGGTTTTGCCATACATTGACATGAATCCACCACAGGTGTACATGAGTTCCCAATCCTGAATCCCCTCCCACCTCCCTCCCTATATCAACTCTCTGGATTATCCCCGTGCACCAGCCCCAAGCATCCTGTATCCTGTATCGAACATAGACTGGTGATGATTCGTTTCTTACATGATAGTATACATGGTTCAGTGCCATTCTCCCAAATCATCCCACCCTCTCCCTCTCCCTCAGAGTCCAAAAGGCTGTTCTGTACATCTGTGTCTCTTTTGCTGTCTTGCATATAGGCTTATCATTACCATGTGTCTAAATTCCTTATATATATGTGTTAGTATACTGTATTGGTGTTTTTCTTTCTGGCTTACTTCACTCTGTATAATCGGCTCCAGTTTCATCCATCTCATTAGAACTGACTCAAATGTATTCTTTTTAATGGCTAAGTAATACTCCATTGTGTATATGTACCACAGCTTTCTTATCTGTTCATCTGCTGATGGACATCTAGGTTGTTTCCATGTCCTGGCTATTATAAACAGTGCTGCAATGAACATTGGGGTACATGTGTCTCTTTCAATTCTGGTTTCCTCAGTGTGTATGCCCAGCAGTGGGATTGCTGGGTCATATGGCAGTTCTATTTGCAATTTTATAAGCAATCACTGACTGGAATAAGATGAGGTGGGATCAGAAAAGGAGAGAGCAAATTAGCCAGTAATCACTTCCTTATGTGGACTCCACTGTCTGGACCGCTCAGTGATGTTCCTGGAGTTATACAGAGAAGAGGAGAGGGAGGAAGGAGACAGAGGTGGCCAGGAGGGTAAAAGAGGGGAGTGAGAAGGAGAGAGACAGATCCAGCCAGTAACCAGTTCCCTAAGTGTTCTCCACCTTCTGGAACACACAGAGATTCACAGAGTTGGGTAGAGAAGAGAAGGGGGAGGGAAGAGACCGAGGCCACCTGGTGGAGAAAGAGGAGAGTCCAAAGGCGAAGAGAGTGGTCAAGCCGGTAATCTCGCTGTCAGGCAAAATTGGGTACTGAAGATTGGGTTTTTAAATGTATAAAATTGACAACAAATACCAAAAAGCAAAGATTAAAAA
>SJYA01005733.1:1720-24151 GCA_006410615.1 Neotragus moschatus | reverse complement strand
TTGCCTTGGAAACGAACAGAGATCATTCTGTCGTTTTTGAGATTGCATTCAAGTACTGCATTTCGGACTTTTGTTGACCATGATGGCCACTCCATTTCTTCTGAGGGATTCTTGCCCACAGTAGTAGATATAATGGATAACCAAATACATGAGTTTGAAATATTTTTTAATTCCAACTTTATTTTGATAAGAGGATATCATTTATATGGTNTTTTGAGATTGCATTCAAGTACTGCATTTCGGACTTTTGTTGACCATGATGGCCACTCCATTTCTTCTGAGGGATTCTTGCCCACAGTAGTAGATATAATGGATAACCAAATACATGAGTTTGAAATATTTTTTAATTCCAACTTTATTTTGATAAGAGGATATCATTTATATGGTGGTACAATTTTGTTGTGTTTAATTGAGACTTGGTTTAGTCAAGTAGATAATAAATATTGTAAATGTTCCATGTGCTTTCTTTGGTAATTACTTTGGTAATTATCTAGGTATATCAGTAGTTTTATATTACTTATACCTCTAGCTTTTCTCTACTTGAGCTCTCTTTTATTAAGAATAGTGTTTAAAATCTTAAAAATATTCTTCCAAATCTGTCAATATAGTTTTACCCATATATTGAAGTTGTAACATTATTTATATACTGACAGGATTTTAATTTCTTCATGGTTATATATTTTTATTAACATATGTTCATTAACATATGGTGAATCTCTTCATCCCCTAATGATGTTTTTTGTCTTAGTGTATAAGTTTTAATGCTGATTTGGCATCATTATCACCTAGAGGACTTTTAGAAACTTCCATGCTGAGGTCTAAACTCTGTTAAATTCTGTTAATTTATGTGAGACACTGGTAACTTAAAAATTTCCTTGAATTATTCCAATGTACAATTAACTTTCAGAGCCACTAGTCTCACCCCCCATTCACACACACCTTTTAGATATTAATAGAGTTATACTGGTTTTAGTTTGGCTAAATTTACCTGGATAGGTTTTCCATGCCTTAACTTTCTAACTTTCTCTGTCCTTTGTATTTTAACATTTGTCTTTTATAAGTTTCATAGAGCTGGATTTTTTTTTTAAATTACCAACTTTTAAATGTCTATCTTTTCACTATTGTCCATTTATTTTTATTGTTATCCCTACTGTTTTTGTTTATTTCTATGATCTTATTTAGTACTTTAACTTTTTCTATGTTCCCTTTTCCTTCTACTCTAATTTTCTGTCTTCTGACTATTTTGCAGTTAAAATTTTAATTAATTTTTAATTTTCCTTTATTAAGTAATTGATAAAAATTGTATGTTTTTACAGTGTACAATGTTTCAATGTATGCATCAAATGTAATCACAATGTAATTATGTGAAGATATATAATAAACTAATTGACATATCTGTTATCTCATATACTTATATATATATATATATATATAGTGGTGGTGGTTTAGTCACTAAATCCTGTCCAACTCTTGTGACCCCCATGGACTATAGCCTGTAAGTCTCCTCCATCCATTGGAGTCTTCAGACAAGAATACTGAAGTGGGGTTGCCATTTCCTTCTCCAGGGGATCTTCCCAACCCAACAATCGAACCTGGGTCTCCTGCATTGAAGGCAGATTCTTTACTGATTGAGCTATGAAGAATGCCCTATATAGTAGTGGGGACATTTCAAATCTACTCTCTTAACTAATTTCAAATATGTAACACAATATTATGAACTATAGTCACCACACTGTACATTAGGCCTTCAGAACTTATTCATCTTGCATAATTGAAACTTTGTACCCTTTGGCCAGCATCTCTCCTTCCCTCTCTCCCGCCAGCCCCTGACACCCACCATGCTGCTCTCTGCTTCTATGAGTTAGACTTCTTTAGATTTCATATATAAATGAAATCATACAATATTTGTCTTTCTTTTTCTGACATTTCAATTAGCATAATGTCCTCCAATTTTATCCATGTTGTAAATGACAGAAATTATTTCTCTAAAAACTGAATAACATTCCATTACAGAGATACCACGTTTTCGTTATTCATTCATCTGTTGATGGACATTTAGGTTGATTCCATATTTTGGCTATTAGGGAACTCTGTGCTTCCTGGGCTTGGATGTCTGTTTCCCTTTCCAGGTTAGAGAGGTTTTCAGCTATTATGTCTTTAAATGTTCTCTGTCTCCTCTCTCTATCCTCTCCTTCTAGGACACTATAATGTGAATGTTAGTACATTTGATGTTGTTGTGGAAGCCTCCTAAATTGTTCTCATTTCTTTTTATTCTTTTTTCTTCTGTTCAGTTTCAGTGATTTCCACTACTCTACCTTCCAGCTCACTTTGAGCCATAGCTGAATTTAAATTTTTCTCATAAACACTTTTAAAAAGTAAAAATAAATGTTGTTAATGTTAAGTCACTAATTTGTGTCCAGCCATTTTGCAACCCCATTGACTGTAATCTGCCAGGCTCCTCTGGCCAAGGGATTTCCCAGGCAAGAATACTGGAGTGGTTTGCCATTGCTTTCTCCAGGGGAATCTTCCTCACCCAAAGTTCAAACACACATCTCCTGCTTGGCAGGTGAATTCTTTACCACTAAGCCACCTGGGAAGCCCTAAAAATAAATAGATAAAACTAATTATAATAATATATTTATATTGAACCTAAGCTACCCAAAATATAATTTCAGCATGTAGCCAATATAAAAAAATACCAGCATTTTACATTCTTTTTTTCATACTAGGTCTTCAGAATCTGACCTCTATTTTACAGTTATAGCACATATCAACTTGGATGCTAATTGTCATCAAAAATTCTTTTTTTTAATCAGAAATTCTTAATCTGTAGATTTCATAAAATTTATAGTTAAAAATAAGCATTGGTCTTTAAACTTAAATGAAATTAAATCAAAGAGTTTCTTAGTTGCATTAGTCAAATTCCAAATGCCCAGGTCACTCATGCTACTGGACAACATAGTCCTAGAATGTGATTTTTCATCACCTGCCTGCATCTACCACTTGCTAGTTATCTAGGCTTGTTACTAGCCTGTACAAGTCTTGGTTTCCTTGCTGCAAAGCAAACTAATAATATAACCTAGTTTGTAGAATATTTTGAAGCTATGTCAGATAATCTGTGTAACATAGTGCGATGCCTCGCACATGCTAAGTGTTCACTGATGGCTGCTACCTTGGCAATTAGGATTCTAGAATAAGAGACAGACTGGTGTTGGGAAAATGGCAGAATCTGTTTTGAATACTGTGACTATGAAGTGAATGAAGATGGGAGATCCCATGGATTAGAAGAATTGGATTCAGATCCAGGTGAAAGACCTGGGCCCGGACAGATCATAGGAGAACAGAAGCTTGGGGACACTCTCATGACCACTATAGCTTGATCACCCATTTTCCTCTCTTTCCTGAAAGACTGTAAACTACCTCATGTTTCTTGGATGCAGCTAAAAAACTGAATTTTCAACTTTAACTACTAGAAATTTTGCCTGCACATGGTAGGCATTTGAGAAATGTCTACTAAACTGAGTGAACAAGTTGAACTCAACAAGAGACTAAAGGCAACAAGAAAATAGATAATTGAATACATGATCATATGTTTTAGGGCAATGACATAGATCAAATTAATATTTTGGCTTACTCTCAGATATACTTTTTAAATAGATAAAAAGCATCAATTTTGTGCTAAAACTTTGGTATATAGAAAACATTCTCAAAAAGGCATTGTGCTTTAATTCAAAATAATACAGTCTTTTAAAAACATTTATTCTCATTATTTGCAATTTTAAAGCACTCTTTATGTTTTTGAGAGTTTGAAGACTGTGAAAGTCATATGAAAGGTACAAAAGAAATTACCCAGCCCACCTTCCTTCTAGCAAATCTTTCTCTCAAGAGGTACACATCAGAGAATGCTATTAGTGAATGACAGGAAACGGTTTGGTTGTGAGGTTGCTTCTCCATTTGTGACACTTGCAGCAGTCTTGAGGCTATCTCGGTTGGCAGGTTCAAATAGCTGTCAAGTCCTTCCCTGTTCTCTGTAAATAAGGCTGTCACTCACAGGGCCTCCCCTTACTTCAGGTAGGGAACAGAGGTTAATGACTTCAAAATGAAAAGCACAACAACCATCAAAAGGACTTTTGTTTTGTCTGGTTTTATTTTTTAATTCAAGGATAATTGCTTTACAGAATTTTGTTGTTTTCTATCAAACCTCAGCATGAATCAGCCATAGGTGTATATATATCCCTTCCCTTTTGAACCTCCCTCCCATCTCCCTCCCCATCGCACACCTCTAGGTTGATACAGAGCCCCTGTTTGAGTTTTCTGAGCCATACAGCAGATTTCCATTGGCTATCTATTTTACACATGGTAATGTAAGTTTCCATGTACTTTCCACACATCTCACATTCTCCTCTACTCTCCCCATGTCCATAAGTCTATTCTTTATGTCTGTTTCTCCATTGCTGCCCTGCAATAAATTCTTGGCTACCATTTTTCTAGATTCTATATATATGTGTGTTAGAATCAATATTTATCATTCCTTTTCTGACTTACTTCACTCTGTAACTCTGTATAACAGAGTGAACAGAGTGTAGAACCTGTATAACAGGTTCTGTATTCATCCACCTCATGAGAATTGACTCAAATGCATTCCCTTTTATGGCTGAGTAATATTTCACTGTGTATGTGTACCACACCTTTATCCATCCATCTGTCAATGGACATCCAGGTCACTTCCATGTTCTAGCTATTGTAAATAGTGCTGCAATGAAAAATGGGATACATGTGTCTTTTTCAATTTTGGTTTCCTCAGGATATATACCTAGCAGTGGGATTTCTGGGTCATATGGTGGTTTTATTACTACNCACTGTGTATGTGTACCACACCTTTATCCATCCATCTGTCAATGGCCATCCAGGTCACTTCCATGTTCTAGCTATTGTAAATAGTGCTGCAATGAAAAATGGGATACATGTGTCTTTTTCAATTTTGGTTTCCTCAGGATATATACCTAGCAGTGGGATTTCTGGGTCATATGGTGGTTTTATTCCTACTTTTTAAAGGAATCTCCATACCATCTTCCATAGTGGCTGTATCAATTTATATTCCCACCAACAGTGCAAGAGGGTTCCCTTTTCTCCACATCATCTCCAGCATTTATTGTTTATAGACATTTTGATGATGGCCATTTTGACTGGTGTGAGGTGGTATCTCATTGTAGTTTTGATTTGCATTTCTCTAATAATGAGCGATGTTGAGCATCTTTTCGTGTGTTTGTTAGCCATCTGTACATCTTCTTTGGAGAAATGTATGTCTAGGTCTTTTCCCCACTTTTTGATTGGGTTGTTTGTTTTTCTGGTATTTAGTTGTATGAGCTGCTTGTCTATTTTGGAAATTAATCCTTTGTCAGTTGTTTCATCTGCTATTATTTTCTCCCATTCTGAGGGTTGTCTATTCACCTTGCTTAGAGTTTCCTTTGCTGTGTAAAAGCCCCACTTGTTTACTTTTGTTTTTATTTCCATTACTGTAGAAGGTGGGTCATAGAGGATCTTGCTTTGATTTATGTCATTGAGTGTTCTGCCTATGTTTTCCTCTAAGAGTTTTCTAGTTTCTGGTCTTACATTGAGGTCTTTAATCCATTTAGAGTTTATCTTTGTGTATGGTGTTAGAAAGTGTTCTAATTTCATTCTTTCACATGTAACTGTTCAGGTTTTTCCAGCACCATTTATTGAACAGGCTATCTTAGCCCAATTGTATATTCTTGCCTCCTTTGTCAAAAATAAGTTATCCATAGGTGCATGAACTTATTTCTGGGCTTTCTGTCTTGTTCCATTGGTCTATATTTATGTTTTTGTTCCAGGACCATACTGTCTTGATGACTGAAGCTTTGTAGTATAATATGGCAAAACCAATAAAGTACTATAAAGTAAAATAAAGTAAAAATAAAAATTAAAAAAAAATAGAGATGAAAAATGTCCTACATAAGAAAAAAAAATCTGAAGTCAGGAGGGTTGATTCCTCCAGCCCCATCCTTCTTTCTCAAGACTGCTTTGACTATTCAGGGTCTTTGGTTTTTCCATAAGAAGTGTGAAATTTGTTGTTCTAGTTCTGTGAAAAATGCCATTGGTAATTTAATCGGGATCACATTGAATCTGTAGATTGCATTTGGTAGTATAGTTATTTTCATAAGATTGCTTCTTCCTACCCAGGAACATGGAATATCTCTCCATGTTTATGTCATCTTTGATTTCTTTCACTGGTGTCTTATCATTTCCTCTGTACAGTTCTTTTGTCTCCTTAGGTGAGTTTATTCCTAGATATTTTATTCTTTTTGTTGCAATAGTGAATGGTATTTATTCCTTAATTTCTCTTTCTGACTTTTCATTGTTAGTATAAATAAATGCAAGTTACTTCTGTGTATTAATATTGTATCTTGTGACTTTGCTAAGTTCATTGATTAGCTCTAGTAATTTTCTGATAGTATCTTTAGGGTTTTCTATGTACACTATTTTGTCATCTGCAAACAGTGAGAGCTTTACTTCTTCTTTTACACCCATGGGTCTTTTTATATGGGCCACCTCTTTTCATATGGGCCACCCCTTCTGCCATTCTTGCCAGGATTCAGACCAGCCTACTTTTCTAAGAATCTGTCCATTTCTTCCAGGCTATCCATTTTATTGCCATATAGTTGTTCATAGTAGTATCTAATAATCCTTTGCATGCCCACATTGTCTTTTGTTACCTCTCCTTTTTCATTTCTAATTTTGTTGATTTGGCTCTTCTTTCTTTTTTTGTTGATGAGTCTGGCTCAATGGTTGTCAGTTTTGTTTATCTTCTCAAAAAACCTGCTTTTAGTTTTATTAATCTTTACTATTGCTTCTTTCGTTTCTTTTTTCATTTATTTCTGCTCTGATCTTTATAATTTCTTTGCTTCTATTAATTTACGGGATTTTTGTTCTTCTTTTCCCAGTTGTTTTGGGTGTAAGTTAGATTGTCTATTCGATGTTTTTCTTGTTTCTTGAGGTAGGATTGTGTTGGTATAAAATTCCCTCTTAGAACTGCTTTTGCTACATCCCATAGGTTTTGAGTTATTGTGTTTTCATGGTTATTTGTTCCTAGAAATTTTCTGATTTCCCTTTTGATTTCTTCTGTAACCTGTTGGTTATTTAGTAACATATTGTTTAATCCCCATGTGCTTGTGTTTTTTAGTTTTTTTTTTTTCTTGTAATTGATACCTAGTCTCATAATGTTGTGGTCAGAGAAGATATGATTTCAATTTTCTTAAATTTTCAATTTTATTAAATTTATTGAGGTTTGATTTGTGACCCAAGATGTGGTCTATCCTTTAGAATGTTCCATGTGCACTTGAGAAGAAAGTGTATTCTGCATTTGGAGGGAATATCCTGAAGATATCAATGAGACCCATCTCATCTAACGTGTCATTTAAGACGTGTGTTTCCTTATTAATTTTCTGTTTTGATGATTTTTCCATTGATATGAATGGGGTGTTAAAGTCTCCTACTATTATTGTGTTACTGTCAATTTCTCCCTGAATATCTGTAAGTGTTTTTCTTATGTATTGAGGTGCTCCTATGTTGCATGCATAGATATTTACAGTTGTTATGTCTTCCTCTTAGATTGATCAGTGGATCATTATGTAGTGTCCTTCCTTATCTCTTGTAATCTTTAAGATCTATTTTGTCTGATATGAGGATTGCTACTCCAGTTTTCTTTTGCTTCCCATTTGCATGGAATATATTTTTGCATCCTCTCACTTTCAGTCTATATGTGTCTTTTGGTCTGAAATGGGTTTCTTGTAGACAGCATATATATGGGTCTTGTTTTTGTATCCATTCAGCCAGTCTGTGTCTTTTTCTGGAGCATTTAATCCATTTACATTTAAAGTAATTATTGATATATATTCCTATTGTCATTTTCTTAAATGTTTGGGGTTGATTTTGTAGATTTTTTTCTTCTCTTGTATTTCTTTTTTTTTTTTAGAACAATTATAGATTTATAGAACTATTATGAAGATAGTAAAAGAATTCCCATGTACCTTACATTTAGTCTTCTGTTTTTACTTAACATCCTATATTAGGAAGTACCTTAGTCATCGAACCACTATATAAATCCCTTTAACATTTGTCATAAAGGTGATTTGGTGGTACTGAATTCTCTTAACTGAGGCTTGTCTGAGGAAAATCCCATGAATGGAGAAGCCTGGTAGGCTGCAGTCCATGGGGTCACTAAGAGTCGGACATGACTGAGCCACTTCACTTTCACTTTTCACTTTCACACATTGGAGAAGGAAATGGCAACCCACTCCAGTGTTCTTGCCTGGAGAATCCCAGGGATGGGGGGGCCTGGTGGGCTGCTGTCTCTGGGGTCGCACAGAGTTGGACACGACTGGAGCGACTTAGCAGCAGCATCAGCAGGCTTGTCTGAAAAGCTTTTGATTTCTCTATCAATTTTGAATAAGATCCTTGCCAGGTACAGTAATCTTGGTTGTAGATTTTTTCCTTGCAGTCCTTTAAATGTATCCTGCCATTTCCTTCTGACCTGCAGAGTTTCTTTTGAAAGATCAGCTGTTAAATGTATGGGATTTTCCTTGTATGCTTCTTATTGCTTTCCTCTTTCTGCTTTTAATATTCTTTCTTTGTGTTTAGTCTTTGTTAGTTTGATTAGTGTGTGTATTGGTGTGTTTCTCCTTGGGTTATCCTGTATGGGACTCTTTGCCCCTCATGAACTTGACTGACTGTTTCCTTTTCCATCCTGGTGAAATTTTCAGCCATAATCGCTTCAAAAATGTTATCATTACCTTTATTTTTCTCTTCTTCTTCTGGGACTCCTATAATTTGAAAGTTGGTACATTTGATATTGTCCCAGAGGTCTCTGAGACTATCCTCAGTTCTTTTCATTCTTTTTATTTTATTCTGCTCTTCAGAAGTTATTTCCACCATTTTATCTTCCAGCTCACTGATTCATTCTTCTGTTTCAGATAATCTGCTATTTATTCTTTCTAGAGTATTTTTAATTTCAGTAATTGTGTTGTTTGTATGTTTATTCTTTAAGCAAACTGGTCACTCTTTGCAAACGGTACATATGTTATCAGTATGCCTTGCATAATGACAACCCTATATGCAAGACAGCAAAAAAGACACAGATGTAAAGAACAGACTTTTGGACTCTGTGAGAGAAGGCAAAGGTGGGACAATTTGAGAGAATAGCATTGAAACAAGTATTTTGCTATACGTGAAATAGATGACCAGTCCAAGTTTGATGCATATAACAGGGCACTCAAAGCCAGTGCACTGGGACAACACAGAGGGATGGGGCGAGGAGGGAGGTGGGAGGGGGTTCAGGATGGGGGACACAGGTATACCCACGGCTGATTCATGTCAATGTATGGCAAAAACTACCATGATATTGTAAAGTAATTAGCCTCTAATTAAAATTAATTAATTAAAAATTTAAAAAGAAGCTTATGAAACAAAATTATTCAAAATTACTATATTCCCATTGCCACCAGCTACAGATTCATGAATGTGTGGGTGCAAGGTTATGTTCCTTTCTTAAAATCCCTTTTCTACGATTCTAATTTCTGTTTCCAGCATCTTCTGATTTAAATGGGATCTCTCCCTTCAAACACTCTCAAATTCTCTAAGAGAATTTGACCTTAAAAGACCACTTATCAGAAGCCTTAAAATGTCAGCATTTCCCCAGATACAGAGGCTTTCTTGTCTCATTTCTATAACCACCAAACTGAATGAAAAATGTAAGATATTCTAAGGTTGCAGGTGTGGGGGGAACTATCAGAAGTCTTACTTGTAAAGCAGAATTGTTAAAAAAAAAAAAAAAAAAAAAGCAACAGTGGAATGAGACACATTTCATGGGCATCAGCAGCCACAGGTGAATCCTGTCAAAAACTCAAAAAAAGCTTCTCAAGGGTAACCACTTTCAATCTATTTTGTTTCTTTTTATTACTCTTCCCAGCTAATATGAAACTTCAACTGATATAAACCATTTTCACACATGCAGCTTGAAATACAGCCTATTTATATTCTTGTTTTGTTTGATTCAATTTCTCTCCTATAATTCTCTTGGTATTAAAAGTCCTTTGGGGAGAATAAGATGGCAGAGGAGTAGGTGGACATGGAGTGCATCTCTCCCCATGCATATATCAGTAATACACCTTCAGACACAGAAGTACATGCAGAACACTAGCAGAGAGCAGACAAGAACCAGTGGAAAAGAATATATAGAATCATGCAAAATTTGAGATCAAGTCCTGAGCCTCTGGAGTGGGAGCACTGACTCCAAGACCCTAGATTACCAGAGAACTAACCCTCAGTTCAGTTCAGTTCAGTTGCTCAGTCGTGTCCGACTCTTTGTGACCCCATGAATCATAGCACACCAGGCCTCCCTGTCCATCATCAACTCCCAGAGTTCACTCAGACTCATGCCCATCAAGTCTGTGATGCCATCCAGCCATCTCATCCTCTGTTGTCCCCTTCTCCTCCTGCCCCCAATCCCTCCCAGCATCAGAGTCTTTTCCAATGAGTCAACTCTTTGCATGAGGTGGCCAAAGTACTGGAGTTTCAGCTTTAGCATCATTCCTTCCAAAGAAATCCCAGGGCTGATCTCCTTCAGAATGGACTGGTTGGATCTCCTTGTAGTCCAAGGGACTCTCAAGAGTCTACATATCACTAGCCTTGGGAGAGATCCAAACTCTAAATATAATTTATAAAAAAGAAAGACCAGAAAATGTAGGAAGGGGAGAGAACTTGAACTTCGGAAATGTAGTAGATTAAGGGAGGCTAACATTACTTTGTCAGTAAAGGTCCATCTAGTCAAAGCTATGGTTTTTCCAGTAGTCATGTTTGGATGTGAGAGTTGGACTATAAAGAAAGCTGAGCACTGAAGAATTGATGCTTTTGAAGTGTGGTGTTCAAAAACACCACATTTCTTGGAAGGAGAGAGAGGAAACCCTTGCCTGATTGGTTCCATTTTAGTGAAGTCACTGAGAAGGATGAGGTAGATGAAGGGGAGGAGACCAAGCCAGTGCAAGAGCCCCCAGGACACAAGGGGAGAGGCCAGGAGGACAGTGGTGTCCTAGTAGTGAGCTGTAACAAGAAACATATTTCTCCTCCTATAGGTTTTGCTTTCAAAAATGTGGAGGATAAAATATGCTGATTTGTTTTCACATTTTTCCTTCTGTCTGGCTCTTGGTTTGTTAGTAATATTGGGAGGTTCTTGGGAAATTCTACCAGCAGAGATTTAGATACATGAGTGGAACTACTTACAGACAGCACAGAGAGTGGGACACAGTATTCACAGCATCAAGCTGTCTCAGTGAAGATTTGGAAGCTGCACCAGAAGGGACACGATACCATTTGATTTAATTACCTTGGCAGCAAATGAAGAGACAATTTATCAGAAAAGTTGCTCTACTTTAAAATGCTGTGCCTTGCTCTCAGAATAGCAAAAACAACAACAACAACAAAAACCTCCTAGTAAAAAAAATTACACAAATATTTGTGATAATTATTTGTCCCTCCTTTAAGTGGAGAAGTATATATCAAATTCCTATCCAAACAGGTGATTTGGGTATGAATTTTAACACATGCAGCCTGGACAATAAAGGACAGAAATGGTATGAACCTAAAAGAAGCAGAAGGTATTAAGAAGAGGTGGCAAGAATACACAGAAGAAATATACAAAAAAGATCTTCATGACCCAGATAACCATGATGATGTGATCACTCATCTAGAGCCAGACATCCTGGAATGTGAAGTCAGTGGGCCTTAGGAAGCATCACTACGAACAAAAGTGGAGGTGATGGAATTTCAGTTGAGCTATTTCAAATCCTAAAAGATGATGCTGTGAAAGTGCTGCCTCAATATGCCAGCAAATTTGGAAAACTCAGCAGTGGCCACAGGACTGGAAATGGTCAGTTTTCATCCCAATCCCAAAGAAAGGCAATGCCAAAGAATGCTCAAACTACTGCACAATTGCACTCATCTCACACGCTAATAAAGTAATGCTCAAAAGTCTCCAAGCCAGGCTTCAACAATATGTAAACTGGGAATTTCCAGATGTTTAAGCTGGATTTAGAAAAGGCTCGGAACCAGAGATCAAATTGCCAATATCCCTTGGATCATCTAAAAAGCAAGAGTTCCAGAAAAATGTCTATTTCTGCTTTACTGACTATGCCAAAGCCTTTGACTGTGTGGATCACAATAAACTGTGGAAAATTCTGAAAGAGACGGGAATACCAGACCACCCGATCTACCTCCTGAGAAATCTGCATGCAGGTCAAGAAGCAACAGCACTGAACATGGAACAACAGACTGGTTCCAAATCAGGAAGGGAGTACATCAAGTCTGTATGTTGTCACCCTGCTTATTTAACTTATATGCAGAGTACATCATGGGAAACACTGGGCTGGATGGAGCACAAGCTGGAATCAAGACTGCCAAGAGAACTATCAATAACCTCAGATATGCAGGTAACACCACCCTTATGGAAGAAAGCAAAGAGGAACTGAAGAGCCTCTTGATGAAAGTGAAAGAGAAGAGTGAAAATGTTGGCTTAAAACTCAACATTCAGAAAACAAATATCATGACATCTGGTCTCATCACTTCATGGCAAATAGATGGGGAAACAATGGAAACCATGACAGACTTTATTATTATTATTTGGATTACAATATCACTACAGATGGTGACTGCAGCCAAGAAATTAAAAGATGCTTGCTCCTTGGAAGAAAAGCTATGACCAACCTAGACAGCATATTAAAAAGCAGGGACATTACTTTGCCAACAAAGGTCTGTCTAGTCAAAGCTTCTTCAGTAGTCATGTTTGGATGTGAGAGTTGGACTATAAAGAAAGCTGAGTGATGAGGAATTGATACTTTTGAAGTGTGGTGTTGGAGAAGACTCTTTAGAGTCCCTTGGACTGCAAGGAGATCCAACCAGTCAATTCTAAAAGAAATCAGTCCTGAATATTCATTGGAAGGAGTGATGCTGAAGCTCCAACACTTTGGCCACCTGATGAGAATAACTGACTCATTGGAAAAAACTCTGATGCTGGGAAAGATTGAAGGCAGGAGGAGAAGGGTATGACAGAGGATGAGATGGTTGGATGGCATCACTGACTCTATAGACATAAGTTTGAGCAAGGTCTGAGAGTTGGTGATGGACAGGGAAGCCTTGTGTCCTGCAGTTCTTGGAGCCACAAAGAGATGGACACGACTGAGTGACTGAACTGAACTGAGCCTGGAAAATTATTGTAAATATCTACCAGTTCCCAAATAAGAAGTAACCTTCAGAATGGAAAGAACATAAGCAGTGCATAGTTACCTCTGTAGGTTGCACTCATTCATTTTCAGTATTTTTGTCGGGTAGGAATCCAGAGTCGGGTTTAGTTGGATGGTTCTGACTCATGGCTCTAATAAGGCTTCAATCCAACTTTCACCTGGGGCTGCAGTCTCATCTGAGAGTTCAGCTGAGGGAAGGTATGTACTCAAGCCCATCATGTGGTCACCAGAAGGGCCCAGTGTAATGTCATCATTAAATCCAGTGAAGGCCCCCCATAACCAGTGATGAGATGAGAGGATGTAAGTACCAGGAGGCAAGGATCCTTGGGTATCACCATGGTGATGGACATCACTGGTGCTGTGTTAGATCTCCACAATATGGAACACATTCATCATTTGGCTGTGTGACCTTGGAAAAGCCAGATAACATTTTTGAGGCACAATTTTCTCTTTTGGATGATCTCTATTAACCTTCTTTCTCTAAAAGAAACCCCTAGTCTATTCCCCAAATCTGGTTTGTTGTCATTCAGTCACTAAGTCATGTCGGATTCTTTGCATCCCATGTAATACAGCACACCAGGCTTCATTGTCCTTCACTATCTCCTAGAGTTAGCACAAACACATATCCATTGAGTCAGTGATGCCATCTAACCATTTCATCCTCTGTCACTCCCTTTTCCTCTTGCCCTCAATCTTTCCTAGCATCGGGGTCTATTCCACTGAGTTGGCTCTTCGCATCAGGTGGCCAAAGTATTGGAGATTCAGCTTCAGCATCAGTCCTTCCAATGAATATTCAGGGTTAATTTCCTTTAGAAAATTGACTAGTTTGATCTAGTCAATTGACTAGTTTGATCTCCTTGCTGTCCAAGGGATTCTCAAGAGTCTTTTCTAGCACCACAGTTTGAAAGCACAAATTTTTTGGCACTCAGCCTTCTTTATGGTCTAACTCTAACAGCCATATGTAACTACTGGATAAAGAAGAGGTTTGACTATATTGACTTTTGCCAGCAAAGTGATGTCTCTGCCTCTTTATACACTATCTTGGTTTATCATAGCTTTTCTTCCAAGGAGCAAGCATCTTTAAATTTCATTGCTGCAGTCACTATCTGCAGTGATTTTGGAGCCCAAGAAAATAAAATCTGTCACTGTTTCCACTTTTCCCCCATGTATTTGCCAGGAAGTGATGGGACCAGATGCCACGATCTTAGTTTTTGAATGCTGAGTTTTAAGCCCAGCTTTTTCACTCTTCTCTTTCACTTTCATCAAGAGGCTCTTTAGTTCCTCTTTGCTTTCTGCCATTAAAATGGTATCATCTGCATACCTGAAGTTGTTATTTCTCCCAGCAATCTTCATTCCAGCTTGTGAGTCATCCAGCCCAGCATTTTGCATGTGTACTCTGAATATAAGGTAAATAACCAAGGTGACAGTATACAGCCTTGACATACTCCTTTCTCAATTTTGAACCAATCCATTGTTCCATGTCCAGTTCTAACGGTTCCTTCTTGTTCTGCGTACAAGTGTTTCAGGAGACAGGTAAGGTGGGCTTCTATTCCCTTCTCTTTAAGAATTTCCTGCAGTTTGTTGTGATCCACAGTTAAAGGCATTAGTATAGTCATTGAAACAGAAGTAGATGTTTTTTGGAACTCCCTTGCTTTTTCTATGATCCAGCAGGTGGCAATTTCATCTCTTGTTCCTCAGACTTTTCTAAATCCACCTTGTACATATGGAAGTTTCTTGGTCTGTTTATACTGCTGAAGCATAGTTTGGAGGATTTTGAGCATAATCTTCCTGGCATGTGAAATGAGTGCAATTGCATGGTAATTTGAATGCTCTTTAGCGTTGTCTTTCTTTGGGATTGGAATGAAAACTGACCTTTTCCAGTCTTGTGACCACTGCTGAGTTTTCAAAAATTTTAAACAAATACTGGAGAATAGTGAAACCACTGAAATAAAGTTACTCATCACTTTTTTTAAAAAAATAAGAATTTTGTATCTCAATAAATCTTGTACCATATAATTCACCTATTTAAAGTGTACAGTTTAATGGTTTTTATTATATTTGTGGAGTTGTGTAATCATCTTCACAATTTTAAAATATTTTTATCTTCCAAAAAGAAATTTCATAACCATTAGCAGTTCCTCCTCATTCATACCTGCCTCCCCATCCCCAGCCATAGGAAATCAATACTTTATTTTCTGTCCATACACATTTGCCTGTCCTGGAAAGTTCTTATGTATTGAATCATACAATAGGTGCTTTGTGACTAGTTTCTTTCAGTTACCATGTTTTCAATGTTAATTCATGTCATAGTGTCAATACTTCATTCTTTTTAATTAAATAATAATATTCCATTGCATGAATATACCACATTTCTGGTTTTTTTTTCTTTTGCAATTTTTTTCTGCTTATCTTTTTATTTTTAAGTGAAGGATAATTGCCTTATAGAATTTTGCTATTTTCTGCCAAATATCAACATGAATGAGCCATAGGTATACATATGTCCCCTCTCTCTTGAACCTCCCTCCAATCTCCCTCCCCAACCCACCTCTCTAGGTTGTTCCAGAGCCCCTGTTTGAGTTCTCTGAGTCATACAGCAAATTCCTGTTGGCTATCTATTTTACATATGGTAATGTAAGTTTCCATGTTTCTCTTTCCAAACATTTCATCCTTTCCTTCCTCCCCCTCTCCCGCCTATGTCGATAAGTCTGTTCTGTATGTCTGTTTCTCCATTGAAAGTGAAAGTCTCTCAGTTGCATCTGACTCTTTGCGACCCCGTGGACTGTAGCCTGCCAGGCTTCTCTGCCCATGGGATTCTCCAGGCAAGACTACTGGAATGCGTTGCTATGCCCTTCTCCAGTGGATCTTCCCAAACCAAGGATCGAAGCCAGGTCTTCCACATTGCAGGGGGATTCTTTACCATCTGAGCCACCAGGGAAGCTGCCCTGTAAATAAATTCATTGGTACCATCTTTCTAGATTCCATATATATGCATTAGTGTATGATATTTATCTTTCAGTTTCTGACTTACTTCACTCTGTATAATAGGCTCTAGGTTCATCCACTTCATTAGAACTGACTCAAATGCATTCCTTTTTATGGCTGAGTAATATTCCACCGTATATATGTACCATGGCTTATTTATCCATTTGTCTGTCAGTGGACATCCAGATTGCTTATGTTCTAGGTATTGTCAATAGTGCTGCAATGAATGTTGGGGTACATGTGTCTTGTTCAATTTTAGTTACCTCAGGGTATATGCCTAGGAGTGAGATCGCTGGGTCATATGGTGGTTTTATTCCTAGTACTTTAAGGAATCTCCATACCATCTTCCATAGTGGCTGCATCAGTTTACATTCCCATCAACAGTGTAAGGAGGTTCCCTTTGCTTCACTCCCTCTCCAGCATTTATCTTTTGTAGACATTTTGATGATGACTCTTCTGACTGGTGTGAGGTGATATCTCATTGTAGTTTTGATTTGCACTTCTCTAATAGTGAGTGATCTTGAGCATCTTTTCCTGTGCTTACTACCTATCTGTATGTCTTCTTAGAAGAATGTCTGTTTAGGTCTTTTTCCCACTTTTTGACTGGGTTGTTTGTTTTTCTGGTATTGAGTTGTATGAGCTACTTGTATATTTTGGAGATTAATCCTTTGTGAGTTGCTTCATTCGCTATTATTTTCTCCCATTCTGAGGGTTGTCTTTTCACCTTGTTTATAGTTTCCTTTGCTATGCAAAAGCTTTTAAGTTTAATTAGGTCCCACTTGTTTTATTTCCATTATTCTAGGAGATGGGTCATAGAGGATTGTGCTTTGATTTATGTCATCTAGTGCTCTGCCTGTGTGTTCCTCTAAGAGTTTTCTAGTTTCTGGTCTTACATTCAGGTCTTTAATCCACTTTGAGTTTACCTTTGTGTATTGTTAGGAAGTGTTCTAATTTCATTTTGTTTTAACATGTAGACGTCCAGTTTTCCCAGCACCACTTATTGAAGAGGCTATCTGTGCCCCATTGTATATTCTTGTCTCCTTTGTCAAAAATAAGTTATCCATAAGTCCTGGGTTTATCTTTGGGCTCTCTCTCTTGTTCCATTGGTCTATATTTCTCTTTTTGTGTCAGTACTATACTGTCTTGATGACTGTAGCTTTGTAGAATAGTTTGAAGTCAGGAAGGTTGATTCCTCCAGGTCCATTCTTCTTTCTCAAGTCTGCTTTGGCTATTCAGGGTCTTTGGTTTTTCCATAAGAACTGTGACATATTTTTCTTCTAGTTCTGTTAAAAGTGCCATTGGTAATTTGATAGGGATTACATTGAATCCATAGATTGCATTTACTAGTATTCTCACAATATTGATTCTTCCAACCGAGGAGCATGGAATATCTCTCCTTCTGTTTATGTCTTTGATTTCTTTCTTCAATGTGTTATAGTTTTCTGTACACAGTTCTTTTGTCATCTTAGATAGGTTTATTTTTAAGTATTTTATTCTTTTTGTTGCAATGGTGAATGGGATCGATTCATTAATTTCTCTTTCTGACTTTACATTTTTAACATATAGGAATGCATGTGATTTCTGTGTATTGATTTCGTATTCCATGACTTTGCTAAATTCACTGATTAGCTCTAGTAATTTTGTGATAGTATCTTTAGGGTTTTCTATTTACACCATTATGTCATCTGCAAACAGTGAGTGTTTTACTTCTTTTCAATCTGGATTCCTTTTATTTCTTTTTTTCTCTTGTTGTCATAGCTACAACTTCCAAAACTTTGTTAAATAATAGTGGTGATAGTGGATACCCTTGTCTTGCTCCTCATCTTGGAGGGAATGCATTCAGTTTTTCATCACTGAGAATAATGTTTGCTATGGGCTTATCATATATGGCCTTTACTATGTCGAGATAGGTTCTTTCTATGCCCAGTTTTTGAAGAGCTTTTATCATTTTGTCAAAGGCTTTTTCTGTACCTATTGGGGTTATCATACGGTTTTTATCTTTCAATTTGTTAATATGGTGTAATCATAGTGATTGATTTGCATATATTGAAAAACCCTTGTGTGTGTTAGTTGCTCAGTTGTGTCTAAACTGTTTGTGACCCCATGGAATATACCCATGCCAGGCTTCTCTGTCCATGAGGATTTTCCAGGCAAGAATACTGGAGTGGGTTGCTATGCCCTTCTCCAGAGGATCTTTCCAACCCAAGGATTGATCCTAGATCTTCTGCATTACAGCTGTATTTTTGCCTGAAGAATCCTTGCATCCTTGGAATAAACCCAACTTGATCATGGTGTGTGAGCTTTTTAATGTGTCATTTAATTCTGTTTGCTAGAATTGCAATCATAGTTATTGATTTCCATATATTGAAGAACCTTTGTGTGTGTTAGTCACTCAGTAATGGCCAACTATTTGGGACCCCGTGGAGTATACCTACCTCAGGCTCCTCTGTCCATGGGAATTCTTCAGACAAGAATACTGGAGTGGTTGCTATGCCCTTCTCCAGGGGATCTTCCCAAATCAAGGATTGAACCTGGATCTCCTGCATTACAGCTGGATTTTTGCCTGAAGAATCCTTGCATCCCTGGAATAAACCAAATTTTATCATGGTGTGTGAGCTCTAATTAATGTGTTGTTTGATTCTGTTTGCTAGAATTTTGTTGATGATTTTCGCATCTATGATCATCAGTGATGTTGGCCTGTAATTTTCTTTTTGTGTATTGTCTTTGCCTGCCTTTGGTATCAGGGTGAGGGTGGACCCACAGAATGGCTATGGAAGTGTTACTTCCTCTGCAAATTTTTGAAAGAGTTTTAGAAGTGTAGGATTTAGCTCTTCTCTAAATTTTGATAGAGTCCACCTGTGAAGCCATCTGGCCCTGGAGTTCTGTTTTTTTGGGAGATTTTTATCACAGTTTTGATTTCAGTGCTTGTAATTGGGTTGTTCATAATTTCTGTTTATTCTTGGCTCAGTCTTGGAAGATTGAGATTTTCTAAGCTGTCCCTTTCTTCCAGGATGTCCATTTTATTGCTCATAATAGTATCTTATAATCCTTTGTGTTTTTGCATTGTCTGTTGTAACTTCTCCTTTTTCACTTCTAGTTTTGTTGATTTGATTCTTCTCTCTTTCTTCTTGATGAATCTAGCCAAAGTTTGTTGACCTTCTCAAAGAACCAGCTTTTAGGTTTGTTAATCTTTACTACTGTTTCTTTCATTTCTTTTTCATTTATTTCTATCCTTATCTTTATGATCTTTTTCCTTCTTCTGACTCTGGGGATATTTTTGTTCTTCTTATCCCATTGTTTTAGTTGTTAAGGTAGATTGTCTATTTGATGTTTTTCTTGTTTCTTGAGACTTCCCTCTTAGAACTACTTTTGCTGCATCCTATACGTTTTGAGTTGTGTTTTTATTGTCATTTATTTCTAGAAATATTTTTATTTCCCTTTTGATTTCTTCAGTAACCTGCTTATTATTTATAAACATATTGTTTAATCTTCATGTGGTTTTAATTTTTTAGTTAATTTATTTTAATACATATCTAGTCTCATAGTGTTGTGGTCAGAAATGATGCTTGCTACAAGTTCAGTTTTCTTTAATTTGCTGAGGTTTGATTTGTGACCCAAGATGTGGTCTATCCTGGAGAATGCTCCATGTGCACTTGAGAAGAAAGTATATTATTCTGCATTTGGATGGAATGTCCTGAAGATATCAATGAGATCCATCTGGTCTAATGTATCATTTAAGGCTTGTGTTTCCTTATTAATTTTTTATTTTGATGATCTGTTCATTGGTTTAAGTGGGGTGTTAAAGTCTCCTACTCATTACTGTCAATTTTTCCTTTTGTGTTTGTTAGTATTTCTCTTATGTACTGAGGTGCTCCTATGTTGAGTGCATAGATATTTACAATTGTTATGTCTTCCTCTTGAATTGATCCCTTGATCATTAAGTAGTGTTCTTCCTTATCTCTTGTAATATTCTTTATTTTAAAGTCTATTATGTCTGATATGAGGATTGCTACTCCAGCTTTCTTTTGCTTTCCATTTGAAACATATATTTTTCCATTCATTCACTTTCAGCTTATAAGTGTCTTTAGGACTGAAGTGGGTTTCTTGTAGACAACATATATGTGGGTCTTGTTTTTGTATCCATTCAACCAGTCCATGTCTTTTGGTTGGATATTTAATCAGTTTACATCTAAGGTAATTATTGATACAAGAGAGTCCCTTGGACTGCAAGGAGATCCAACCAGTCTATCTTAAAGGAAATCAGTCCTGACTATTCATTGGAAGGACTGATGCTGAAGTGAAACTCCAATTGTTTGGCCACCTGATGTGAAGAACTGACTCCTTTGAAAAGACCCTCATGCTGGGAAAGATTGAGGGCAGGAGGAGAGGGGGACGACAGAGGATGAGATGCTTGGATGGCATCACCAACTCAATGGACATGAGTTTGGGTGAACTCTGGGAGTTGGTGATGGACAGGGAGGCCTGGTGTGCTGTGGTTCATGGGGTCGCAAAGAGTTGAACATGACTGAGAGACTGAACTGAACTGAACTGATGTTCCTATTGCCATTTTCTGAATTGTTTGTGGGTTGTTTTTGTAGATATTTTTCTTCTCTTATATTTCTTGACTATATCAGTCACTTTAACATTTTTGTAAAGCCGGTTTGGTACTAAATTCTTTTAACTTTTACTTGTCTGAAAATCCTTTTGATTTCTGTATCAATTTTGAATGAGATTCTTGCTGGGAAGAGTAATCCTGGTTGTAGATTTTTCCCTTTCAGTACTTTAAATATATCCTGCCATTCCCTTTCAGCCTACAGAGTTTCTTTTGAAAGATCAGCAGTTAAATGTATGGGGTTTTCCTTTTATGTTACTTGTTGCTTTTCTCTTGCTGCTTTTAATATTCTTTCTTTGTTTTTAATCTTTGTTAGTTCGATTGGTTTGTGTCTTGTTTTGTTTCTCCTTAGGTTTATCCTGCCTGGGATTCTTTGTGCTTCTTGGACTTGATTGACTATTTCCTTTCTCACATTGGGGAATTTCTCAAGTATAATCTCTTAATTTTTTCTCATACGCTTTCTTTTTCTCTTCTTCTTCTGGGACCCCTATATTTCAAATGTTTGTGCTTTTGATGTTGTCCCAGAAGTCTCTGAGACTATCCTCAATTCTTTTCATTCTTTTTACTTTATGCTGCTCTTCATCAGTTATTTCCACCATTCTATCTTCTAACTCACTTATCCATTCTGCCTCAGATATTCTGCTATTGATTCCTTCTAGAGTATTTTTAATTTCAGTAATTGTGTTGTTTGTCTCTGTATGTTTATTCTTTATTTCTTCTAGGTCTTTTAAATTGATTCTTGCATTTTCTCCACTATATTTTTGAGGTTTTAGATCATCTTTACTGTCATTATTCTGAATTCTCAGGTAATTTGCCTATTTCTCTTCATTTATTTGGACTTATGTGTTTCTAGGTTGTTCCTTTATTTGTGCAGTATTTCTCTGCCTTTTCATTTTTTTTTTTTTTAAACTTACTGTGTTGAGGTCTCCTTTTCCCAGGCTTTGACGTTGAATTCTTTCTTTCTTTTGGTTTCTGTCATCATAAGGTTGGTCTAGTGGTTTGTGTAAGCTTCATGTAGGGTGCAAATTGTGCTTCTGGTGAGAGGAGGTGAGTGTTCTTTGTTTTTCCTTTGATGGGCAAGGCTGAGTGAGGTGTTAATCCTGTCTGCTAATGATTGGGTTTGTATTTTTATCTTATTTTTGTTTGGATGAGGCATCCTGCATAGGGTGCTACTGGCAATTGGGTGATGTTGGGCCTTGTATACAAGTTGTTGCCTTTGTGGAAGTTCTCACTATTTGATACTCCCAAGGGTTAGAAATTCTCTGGTAGTCTAGGGTCTTGGAGTCAGGACTCCCTCTCCAAAGACTCAGAACTTGATCTCTGGCCAGGAATGGAGATTCCACAGGTGATTTCTTATGGCATTACATGAGAATAAAACAAATACACAAAAACAAGAAACAAAAGGTTCACCCCAGACAAATGACAATTACAAAATAAGGCAAATAATAATGAAAATAATGGAATATACACATATACATGCACACCCAGAAGCAAAATCAAAACAGTCCAAAAAAAAAAAAAAAAAAA
>SJYA01005732.1:0-39847 GCA_006410615.1 Neotragus moschatus | reverse complement strand
AACTGGTTATTAGGTTGGTGCAACAGTAATCAAGGTTTTGCATTGTTGAAATTTGCCATTTGATATTGGAATACATCCTTAAATAAATGTGGTTATACATCATTTTAACGCACATTTCTCAATTTAGTTTTTTTTTTTGCTAATGACATTACTTGCTGCTGATTTTATATTAGATAATGTTAGACAAAAAGCAAATTTGAGTGTTTTCTTGCTCAAGTTCGAAATGGGTTGCAAAGCAGTGATGACAGCTCACAACATCAATGACGCATTTGGCTTAGGAACTGCTAACGACCGTACAGTGCAGCGGTGGTCTAACAAGTTTTGCAGAGGAGACGAGAGCCTTGAAGATGAGGAGCGTCGTGGCTGGCCAACGGACAGTGACAACGAGCAACTGAGAGCGTCATCGAAGCCGATCCTCTTACATGAACAATTGCCAAAAACCCAACGTCAAGCACTTGAGGGTTGTTCGGCATTTGAAGCAAATTGTAGAGGTGAAGAAGCTCGATATGTGAGTGCCTCGTGAGCTGACTGAAAAATTTAAAAATTGTTTTAAAGTGCCATTTTTCTCTTACTCTAACAACAGCAGCCATTTCTCCATTGGATTGTGATGTGTGATGAAAAATGGATTCAGTGTGACAACCAGTGACAATTAGGTCAGTAATTGGACCAAGAAGAAGCTCCAGAGCACGTCTCAAAGCCAGAGCTGCACCAGAAAATGGTCTTGCTCACTGTCTGATGGTTTTCTGCTGGTCGGATCCACTACAGTTTTCTGAATCCCAGTGAAACCATTACATCTGAGAAGTGTGCTCAGCAAACCGAGGAGCTGCACCAAAAAACTGCAATGCCTGCAGCTGGCACTGGTCAACAGCAAGGGCCCGATTCTTCTCCCCAACAATGCCTGACCCACGCTTCAAAAGCTGAATGAATTGGGCTATGAAGTTTTCTCACTGTCATACTCACTTGCTCTCTTGCCAACCGACTACCACTTCTTCAAGCATCTCAAGAACTTTTTGGCGGGAAGACAACCAGCAGGAGGCAGAAAATGCTTTCTAAAAGTTCGTCGAATTCTGAAGCACACATTTTTATGCTTTAGGAATAAGCCAACTTATTTCTCTTTGGCAAAAATGTGCTGATTGTAATGGTTCCTATTTTGATGAATAAAGATGTGTTTGACCCTAAGTTATATTGATTTAAAATTCATGGTCTGAGACCGCAATTATGTTTATACCAACGTAATACAACCGACTAGACCCAAGATGGCAAATTTGATTCCCAGCAGACCTTGAGCGTCATTATATGCTCATTGTAATATATTAGCATATGATGAAGGACCTGTCCAGCAGCGCCGTGACAGTTCTGAGGCTGACCATTAGCAAGGATTGTATGCTCAGTCGTGTCCGACTCTTTGCGACCCCTTAGACTATAGCCCGCCAGGTTCCTCTGTCCATGGAATCTTCCAGGCAAGAATACTGGAGTGGGTTGCCATTTCCTTCTCCAGGGGATCTTCCTGAGCCAGGGATCAAACCTGGGTCTCCTGCGTCTCCTGCATTAGCTGGCAGATTCTTTTACCACTGCTGTTGCTGCTGCTAAGTTGCTTCAGTTGTGTCTGACTCTATGCAACTCCATGGACTGTAGCCTGCCAGGCTCCTCTGTCCACTGGGAGTAGGGTGCCATGCCCTCCTTCAGGGCACTTCCCGACCCAAGGACTGAACCTGCGTCTCTTACGTCTCCTGCATTGGCAGGCAGGCTCTTTACCACTAGCGCCACCTGGGAAGCCACAAAAGGCCAAAAAGTGGGCGGCAGCCTAATTCCTGGAAAACCCTGCTCCTTCCCTGAAATAGTTGGAATAATCATCCCACTCATTAGCCTAGGAAATCACCCAGCCCATTAAAACCAGCCACCCAATATTTCAGAGTCTCATCTCCTGAGATGGCTCGTACTCTTCCTGAGGAGTTTGTTTCTCTCTTGACAGCTCTCACTTTCTTGGACGACCCCATGCCCTGGGGCTGCTCTCGTCTTTTGAGATGAACCACATTTTGTTTATGGAATGTGCGTGTGTCCTAAGTTGCTTCAGTCGTGTCCGACTCTGTGTAACCCTATGGACTGTAGCCTGCAAGGCTCCTCTGTCCATGGGATTCTGCAGGCAAAAATACTAGAATGGTCTGCCATGCCCTTCTACAGGGGGTCTTCCCAACCCAGGGATCGAACCTGCATCTCTTGCATTGGCAGGAAGGTTCTTTACCACTAGCGCCTCCCAGGAAGTCCTTATGGAATGTGTATACCTCTAAATGGGCTTCCCTGGTAGCTCAGCAGTAAAAGAATCCACCTGCCAGTGCAGGAGATGTGTTCAATCCCTGGGGCAGGAAGATCCCCTGGAGAAGGAAATGGCAACCCACTCCAGTATTCTCGGGGCTTCTCAGGTGGTGCAGAGGGAAAGAATCTGCATGCCAGTGCATGAGATGTGGTTTGATCCCTGGCTCAGGAAGATCCCCTGGAAGAGGGCATGGCAACCCTCTCCAGTATTCTTGCCTGGAAGATCCTACGGACAGAGGAAGCCTGGCAGTCCACGGTGTTACAAAGAGTTGGAGGAGACAGCAAGTAAACAACAGCAATCTCTCTAGAGAGATCTATCACTCCCTATTCTTATACAATTTCTGCTCTTTTTGCTCATGATTTGGGCCCTTCCTGAGTTAGAAACCCAGGTGTTTATAGCAGATTCTTGCCCCAGAGTCCAGTGGACTGCAAGTCTATGAATCTGCACCCATCTTGAAAGAAAATCCTTTTGACTCAGCATTCAGGTCACAGTAGCCAGGCTCTTATCCAACACTGGAAGCTCTATTACTTTATTTTTCTGTGAATCAAATTAATTCCAACCCTTGGCCAATATTGTGTCAGGCTGGTAAGAAGCTCACTCTTAGGTTTTGACTAGAAGCAGTTCCTTCCCCCTCTCAGAATTACACCAGAATTCAGGAAGCTTATGTGCTGCTGAGAAAGTAGATACTTCTAGGTTTCAGTTTATCTTTGTTGTCACTGATAAGCTCATTGCTTAAGTTTGTATAGTTCCTGGAGAGAGCCTGCTTTGTACTCCTCAGGCTCTAGCCTTCCTAAGTGCAGCATAAATCCACTCTAAAAAACTTCCAAGGGATAAGGAAGATTCTTTCTAAAAGAAATCATGTCCTTTTCCATTCAGCTACCACCCACAATCCCCATCATACCCAACTCCTGAATACTCAGCATAATCTCTTCATCAGTTTAGGCTTTTGGGGAAAAAAAAAAAATCCAGAAGTTATCTGAAGTCACTTCCTTATTCCCTGAAGCAAGAGAATTCAAAGGCAGGCACAATCAGAAAAAAAAAAAAAAAAAAACTCAGTAGCTCAGTAGTCCATATTCTTTCTCACTTCTGTACAATAGCAAAACAAGACGCAAATTATATTCTGTAAAAAAGAAAAAATTGTCTTGCTCCAGCTCAATGCAACAAAAATTAGGTGGGTCCAGTGAAGGGAACTCTGTCTAAGTGACTGCACAGCACCTTGAGAGTCTGCTATCTGGTGGTAGAAAGGACACAAATGAATTCCTATAACCTAGAGCACAGTGCAGTAATGCTATGAAAGTGAAGTCGCTCAGTCGTGTCCGACTCTTTGCGACCCCATGGACTGTAGCTTGCCAGGCTCCTCTGTCCATGGGATTTTCCAGGCAATAGTACTAGAGCGGATTGCCATTATCAGTCAACCTAAGGAAGAAATGGCAAATTTTATTTGAGCCATATATGAAGATTATAACCTGGAAACATCTCAGAAAGCTCAGAGAACTGTTCCATCCATTGGAAGTCAAGACACAGTCAGATAAGTCTTTCTGAGACAGAGGGCTATACTTAAATGATGTGTTATTGAGTTTATACAATCCAGAGCTAAGCTTCATTGAGGCCCCTTACAAAATCAAGAAGAAATGTTATCTTTTCAGCTGTCTTGCTGATGCTAGGAGAATGTGGCTCTTTGAGCAGACATTTCTGCCGGTAGGGGAGGTTTGGCTGATGTACAATTCAGATATGCAATGCACACTAGTGGGGAGAGAGGAGAGCAAAGGGAAGAGAGCATTTTTCCCGTTTAAATCTTTCTTGTCTTGCTATAAAGTGTGAATTTTATTTCACGGCTATAAGAAAATGAAAATGTCATTCTGTGGAAGCCCAGAAAGAGAGATTCTTTCTTACTGCAGTGCTTCTGGGCCTTTTCCGGGGCTCCGCGGTAAAGAACCCGCCCTGCAGTGCTGGAGCCCAGGGGGGCTGCAGGAGACTCGGGTTCAGCCCCTGGGTCGGGAAGATCCCCTGGAGCAGGGGTGTGGCGGCCCACTCCAGTGTTCTCGCCCGGAGAATCCCAGCGACAGAGGAGCCTGGTGGGCTACAGTCCATGGGGTCACAGAGTCAGACACGGCCTAAGAGATTTAGCACAGCACGCAAGACCATGGCACTTCTGAAAGAGCTGGTATTTGAGCTGGGCCTGAGAGAGGAGCTGCTGCCCCCTCAGAAGGCAGGGGACTGAGACAGACGCATTTTAGGCAGGAGGCAAGAGAACAAAGTCAGCGAGGCAGGAAAGTGACATTTGACCAGAGTGCAGGGGAGCCTAAGATATGAATGAAACATCTGGGGAGGGGAAGGGGAGTAGCTAGAGGAGGGATCGGGAAGAGAGACCTGAGATGTGGGCGCAGCAGCAGCTGGAACGCTGTCCTAACAGACCTAAGCACTCGTGTAGACAGACGTAGGAATGGGCTTCCTGCGTAGCTCAGTTGGTAAAGAGTCTGCTTGCAATACAGGACACCTGGGTTCGATGCCTGGGTTGGGAAGATCCCCTGAAGGAGGAAACTTCAACCCACTCCAGTACTGTTGCCTGGAGAATCCCACGGACAGAGGAGCCTGACGGGCTAGGTCCATGGGGTCACAAGAGTCGGACATGACTTAGCAACTAAAGAGAGAAGAGAGATTTAGGAATGAACATAAAGAGGGATTTGAGGAACTCTCAAAGGCAATGCCAAGACTGCAACTCCTCAGCTTTGCTTTATTCAGGCTGGGGAAGGGGTGACAGGGTGGTGCTATTGCTGGGAGACACAACTCCTCATAAGCCCTGAGGAGAAATGCCTGATCCTGCCTCCTAGTGACTTTTTCTGTTCACTTTAGTGCAAGACATTTTTGACATTGCTCGTTTTCAACTTTAAGATTTAGTGAGGTTCTGGGACAGCAAAAAAAGTCCACTTGCCTCCTATCACATAAGGCTGCAATTCTGGTGGGAAAATGTTATTCATGGGTTAGAACTGATGGAGAATATTCATATAGTGGAGCTTTCTTTGGGCCCACCGTCAGGAGTCTATCTGTAAATTCCTGTCTTTGGAGTGATGGGGTGTTTTATAAATTTCCTTAGTAAGTGAAAGAAACACAGCTAGCACTGAACTGTTTAAATTACTGTGGGTGGCAATGTAGTACTGTCAGTCGCTCAGTCGTCTCGACTCTCTGCGACCCCATGGACTGTAGCCCGCCAGGCTGCTCTGTCCATGGGATTTTCCAAGCAAGAATACTGGAGTGGGTAGCCATTTCCTCCCCCAGGGGGTCTTCCCAACCCGGGGATCGAACCCACGTCTCTTACATCTCCTGCATTGGCGGGCAGGTTCTTTACCACTAGCACCACCTGGGAAGCCCTGAATTAGTGTTACCAGGGATAAAAAGGTGATGATGGTTTAGTTGCTATGATCGTTTGTTCCTTCCTTCCTTCATTCAACAAATATCTGTTGACCTCCCAAGTAGTAAAAATCTGTTGATTTTGTCTGCCTAGCCTCTAGTCTTCCCTTCTGGCTCCCCTGGGTGACCTTATGCCCCACACTAACCCATTTGATTCGATGGAACTGGCTCCACCCGATTCCAGAGGCAACCAGATGACTCGAGCCAGGGCGGAGTTCATACGCAGCTGCCCATAGTGAATGGGTTGGAGATGGGTATACGATGCAGTCAGAGCCCACATGGCTAACTTCCTAAACTTCTATAGAAAGGTTGTAAAGAAATACCTTATTTTGCCAAAACTGAATTGAAATTGTGAGCCTGGTGTTACTGCGAGTCATCTTATACAAGGGTCAGGAAATGCTAGAGCAAGGTAAGAGTGCTAAAAAGTTGTTTCAACCCTCTGGCCCGCCTTTGCCTAAGAACCTGCTGGATTTGACAGTTATATGGCCTCATTTAGCTCAAGTCAGCTGGGTCACATGTTGTCACTTGCAATTGAGTGAGTGCTAATGAAGACAACCTGGAATACTGGTCTGGTGTCACAGGGCATCACCGTGGACAGTCCCAGCGATGAGTAAGGGGGAGTGAAGTGCAGCTCACTCCCGAACTTTATTATGACAGGATAATTAATTCACATCCACTTACACGGAAAGACTGTCCCTTTTCCCTGGGTCATGAAGATCCCCTGGAGAAGGGAATGGCTACCCACTCCAGTATTCTTCTTGCTTGGAGAATTCCTTGGACAGAGGAGCCTGGTGGGCTACAGTCTGTGGGGTCACGAAGAGTCGGACACGACTGAGTGACTAACACTTTCACTTTTTCACTTTTCACTGTCCCTTTCAGCCTGAGTACCTTCTGAGTATTTTTTTTTTTTAGCTATGAAGTCAAGAACCAGTTGACAGGTAGGAAAGCCACAGAATCACCATTGCATATTAACTTTCTGTTCCTGCTTAATAGTTTTGCTCTTCTGCCAAAGGTTCAACATGTCCTGGGCAGAGCCAACGTCTATTTTGTTTTTTCCATTACCTAGCTGTGTGTCCTTGGGTAAACTATTTTATCTACTTATATGTCCCCATCTTTGACATGGGGAGGGGAGAAACAATCTCTCTGTCTCAATTTAAAGGATTTCTCTGAAGTGACATTTTTCTATGTAGGCAAGAGTCCAATAACAATGAAAGGATTAAAATGTATATTTAAATAGTCCGGGCAAACCTTGTCTTTATTTTGAATTGACTGACTAGGGTTTAGATATAGTGGTATGCTCTCAAATATTTAACAGACTCTCTTAAGATAGAGAACTACCTACTCTGACTTGTAGTAATGACAGATTGACACAGTGTAAATATTCCCATTATTAATTTTAATCTATCAGTCAGCTTGTGAAATTTCTCTGTATCATCTCCCATGGGGCTGTGTGAAGGTTCACAAAGCTGCTCTGGGCAGTGGTTAACCCTAACTTCACCCGCCTCAGCTTCTTCATTTATCAAAAAGATTTGTTGGGCAATCTTTTCACCTTCATGATTTCATGCTAGCATTATTTTATATTTATCGGTCCGATGAACTCTGCATAAATTCGTTAAAATCACCCTTTCATTTGTGAAAAGGTGTATGGCAGTGATCTATTGTTGTAATGATACTTTTTCTTCTTGTGACATGCCCAGGAGGGCCCTTGGAATGGAAGGCTAATCAATCTTTTTCAGTTGCAGTTAAGTTACTTTCTAGTTCTCTATTTTCACCCCTCATGTGCGAGGAACTTTTCTGGTTGCATTTTTAGGTAAATATTCATCCCACTGTATCATATGATATACAGAAATAAATATGTCAGGCAGACGGCCATCTCCTTGTAGAAGGATGTCCCCTCAGGCTACTGAGGCTTAAATCAGTGCTCAAAATCACATTCAGATCTCAGTCTCTGAGCTCCTTTACATCTCTTTGTGAGTTACTAAAGAAGGATGTTTTCAAAAGCACCTAAAGCCATCACACGAAGAAGGCCATGGCACCCCACTCCAGTACTCTTGCCTGGCAGATCCCATGGATGGAGGAGCCTGGTAGGCTGCAGTCCATGGGGCTGCTGAGGGTCGGACACGACTGAGCAACTTCACTTTCACTTTTCACTTTCATGCATTGGAGAAGGAAATGGCAACCCACTCCAGTGTTCTTGCCTGGAGAATCCCAGGGACGGTGGAGCCTGGTGGGCTGCCATCTATGAGGTCGTACAGAGTCAGACATGACTGAAGCGACCTAGCAGCAGCAGCAGCAAAGCCATCACATCTTCAAGCGTTCATCAAGGTGAGTGAGTGACAAAAGCAAACCAAAGCCAAACATCAGGAATGCGTCAGCTCTCCTATCTGCATGGGCAGAAGCCTAAATTGATCATCAGTTTTCTCACAAAAGCACAGGTTTTCCTGCTCGTGATAAGTAACCTTCCTGAGTGTCAAGCTTCTGACAGTTGGAGGCTTAACGTGAATACACTTGACCAGTGATTACGTGGAAGTGGCTGAATTGAATAGTGATGACGTCAGGTTCTACACTTGAGGGGTCCTCTCCATTAGGGTGGCTTGCCACAACCTTCCACTGTTACCTCATTTCTTGGGGCTGAGTTATTGTGGTTGTTTTGTAATAAAGACATGCCCACTGATATTTGTGAAATGACATCACATACAAGGTTATTCATTGCAGAATTGTTTGTGATGGTAAAAGGTTACAGATCACCTCAAAGTCCATCAGCAGAGGACTGGTGGAGTAAACCGTGGTACATTCACACAGTGTAATGCCATACGGGCAAACATCAGTACAAAGTGAGGGAACTGCTTATATCTGGATATGGAAAAGTCTCCTTGCAAATGCACCATATGGACTTCAGAATGCTGCCCTGTGTCTGAATAATGGGGAAAGTAAATGAGGAAGCACGGGAGAGTGGCAATATGGGCTAGGCTACATCGAGAGAGGAAAACTGAGAGCCTGAGGATGGGGTGAAAAAGATACTTTCCACCACATGCCTTTCCTATCACTTGCATTCCCTGTGACAGGAAGTTTTACCTATTCCAACACATACAAACTTTTCTTCCACATACACGTTTTCACTATTTTGACTATAAATAAATGTTCAGTTCAGTGACACCAAATACATTCACAATGCTATGTACGCACCACCACTGTCTATACCCAAGTCATTTTCACTACCCCCAACAGAAACTCTGGACCCATTAAACAGTAACTCCCATTCCCTGCCACCCCCAGCCCCTTAGCCTCTGGTTACCTCTAGGCTACCTTTTCTGTCTACCTAAATTGGCGTTTTCTAGGCGGTTCGTATAAGCGGAATCAGGCATTGATTGTCCTTCTGTGTCTAAGTTATTTCACTCTCTCACGTACACTTTAAAGAAAACACCTACAAACTAGATAACTGAAGTTGTGAAAGACTGCAGTGTTTCATGTCTTTAGAGAGAACTGACCTTGTGAGCTACACGTACGTGCCTTCTGATAAGGTAGCATCAACCTCTGGTGATTCCTAGAAACCTCCCTTAACTTTAACAAGTTAACTAGTAACCCAGCTTGCTCTGAAAAAGAAGTAAAATAGCCACCATTTGCCATGAGCCGTGGGAAAGCCTCATACATGGCAGAGCTCTTAACTGGGGCTTCTAAGGGCCTTCACAGGGTCTAGGAATCTTTTCTGAAATTGCAAGCAAATCTGTCATGTGCTGGCCTTTCTGGCGACTTCTTTAGTGTTTGAGATTTCAAAGTGGTAGGAGAAAAAAAAAAAAAAAAAAAAAAGACTAAGCACCATTACTAAATGTAATGATATCCCTTCGCATGAAACACAGGTAAAAGCCCTTCATTCATCAACCAGTTCATCCAAGTACATGATCAATGAACCCCCACCAAAAGATAAGCCTCTGACATGGGCCTTGCATGTGATGCCAGGAAGCTTCTGACTTCTGACCAACAGAGCTGTAGGAAAACAAGTCTGTGGTAGTGTTATAGCAGCAGAATGAAATCAACACAGTATCTAATTGATAAGGAAGTTTACTGGAATTCAGCTTGTTAGTACATCTTAACAACTTATAATAACACCAAGTATGTTTTAAATGCTTAGTCCCATCTGACTCTGTGGCCCCATGGACTGCAGCCCACCAGGGTCCTCTGCCCGTGGTATTTTCAGGCAAGAATACTGCAGTGGGGTGCCATTCCTCCTCCAGGGAATCTTCCCAACGCAGGGATCGAACCAGTAACCCTTGCATTGTCAGGTGAATTCTTTACCACTAGCACCAACTGGGAAGTCAGTAAACATTGATAATCTTCTCAAAAGTGAGAGGAAGCAAAAGTATAAAGATGTAAATAATTCTATGAGATGAGATTCCACAATCAGTGGCCTAACCAGAAGTATCTTCAAAGTTTACTCTAATTCAGTCACCAGAGATAACAAAACCCAAGATTATGACAGCTATTCCTAAGGAAATTGCTGAAAGTGGGGGCAGCAAACTTAAAGGCATGAGTGGGCTTTGCAGGAAACACACACAAAGGAACAGGCAAAATGGGGATTGCCACAGATCGAGGAGGTGGCCCCATCCAAGGGGCAGATCCCGGCTGGTTAACCGCTATCAGTGAAAATGCAGGGCAGGTCCAGTCTTGCCAGATACTTCAAAGTCCATTCCTCCTTCCGTGAAACTCCCAGATTTTAACTGTTGTAATCCAACTCATATATAAACACATACAGACCTCACAGACAATTTTCAGGCACAACTGATCATATCTATGAGCTGCCCTAGGGCCAGAGACCCTTGGGTTGCTATCTCTGGCCAGTTGGTGAACACACACAAAAACCCCCAAAGGTAAGTTCCTCTTGAATGCGGTTTTTGGTCTTCTTAAGTTCTTATATCATAAAAGCATCTTCTGCAGTGCTTTGGGTAGTCTACCTAAATCTAAGAAGCCATGAATTGTATGAAAGTTTGATCAAGCTAAAGAGAAAGACAACTTTGAATTATGTTCAAACCCAACTTTATTAAAATTATTTGGCAATTCTGGCAGCAGTACAAAGTCTCTGACCACTGGATACATTAGACATTGAGTTCATAGTTATAGTTTGTTGTGGGTTTGGGTACATGTACTTTTTGAAATCTTCTGCCCTTCATTTAATTACCAAATGGCAAGGTGCCTTAAGTTTCTGTATCTACTACCCTATTATTTATAGAACAGGAATTTGTAAAATAAGATTGAAAAAATAAAATGCACAGATTCAAAAAGTTCTCCTCAAATATTAAGAACATACAAAGTATATTGAAGACATCTACATTTAGCCTTCCAAGTAACAAGGCGGGTGGTTTGACATCTTGCTTTTATTTATTGCTAATTACAATCCAGAGACCAAAGTGTTTCTAAAAACTATAAAAACCATCATTGACATTTCTAGTATGGTTTTGATGGGTTTAGCAGGTAAAACGAGTGGAGCTTGATTTGACCTTTAAAATCATGTGATGCCAAGAAGCTTCTGACTTTTTACCTTTAGAGGGATTTTTCTTCTCTAGTAGCTTGGGGCACTATTTGCTTACTTAATGCCTTATAATTAGCATCTGCCTTATGGTAGATCTAACATTGGCCTTGTAAAGTGTATTACTGGACAGGCAAGTGGTAGCAGACCTTCCCGTCCAAGGTGGAACTTCGCTGGACCTTAAAGTAAAACCTCAGAGAGCCTGGTGCCCCTTAGTTGTTCTCCAGTGATCCTGAAGTTGTCTGCAAGAAAGAAAGAAGCAGGGTAAGATCTTTACAGGAGACATTTCTGCTTCTCTAGCAGTGTTTGAAAATTCAGTATATATGGCAATGGGGCTTCTGCTATTTTGTTCCTGTGATAAGAGTTATCTATCTCCTGGGGATCGGAATGCAGGAAATAAAGCAGGGCAATCAGTTGAGAAAATTCTGCCCTGGCTTCTCGCAAAGGCTGTGCTTTCTTAAGATGGATAAGGATATTCAGTCTTTTCATGCACTGTGCATTTCTGGGCATTCCCATGACTCACTAAAGACCACTCGCCTACATGGCCCATTGGCTTCAGAGGTGGGAGACTGCCATAACGTGTTTCTGCGGGTTGCCATCATACTCAGAGACAAAGCGACTTGGGAACCAGAACAGGCAAGTTTCCTTATTCACGTTACCAGAACAGGGTCTCAACTGTGCAAAGGTTAACTATGCAAGTTATTTATGCTGTCTCAGCAGATCAGACCATGAACATTAAGCCATGGCAGCGGCAGATTTATCAATATAGTTCTCACTCTTATTTCCCTAATGAAGATAAGATATTTTCTTTAGTAATAAGTATAAATTCTGAAATCTTTCAATAATCAATTCTTTGCATCTAATTTAAGCTTTTCCTTTTTAATAAATGGAAGTATAGTCTCTGAAATTAAAGAAAATAAGAGAATATATAGCGGGCCTTTTCCCCAGGTTAAGGCTCATCTCATTCTTCAACTTAAGAATACTTAAGATATTCAAATAATATCTAGAACAAAAAAAAGCAATGTATCCACGTAATGCTGTCAACCTACAAAGCATTTAAACATAGGAGAGAGAAATTATACTTACAAATGGAGTCCTGATTCCAAACTTGCTGTGGAATGTCATGGAGACTTTGTTTTTATGTCCTGTTCTTTGATCAAAGGCATGGCATGTGTCAAAAGGCGGACTATACAAGTGAAGGCTCACAGCAGGCTCTGTATGGCTGATATTCTCTACTCGATGTAAGCCAATGGAATCTAAACAATATCCAAGAGAATTAAGGGGCTTAGATGATAGACTTAAGTAAAAATTTTGCTAATCACCCAAGATCTTAAATCAACCAATACATATGGAATTATTAAAAATTAGTTATGACTGAACTTCCAGTTAAAGAATAAATGACACTCTGCTTTTTCCTGAAGACACTCTTTCTTAAAGTGGAAGAATTAAAAAGGCATCAACATATAAAGATAAAAGGAAAAGAAAACACTTCTTTATTAAAGTAAAAAAAAAAACCTCTTAAAAAAGTTGAAAGTATAGAAGTAGATGGATGGATGGCTTTGCAGAGAAAGCTAAATGCTCAGTTATGCTTGGACATGGCCAAGAAATAAAATAATTTATATCCTGAAACTGACCAACAGCCCAGAAACTGGCAGCACAGACACTTCCTGAAATGAAGGTAAAGACGAGCTTCAGACATTAGAACTAGTTGAAGTCTATCTTAAGTTTAGCCTCCAACCCTTTTCATCCTGTTTCCCTCACCTCCCCTCTAACCCTGGTAGAAGTCTGAGATCTGCTTATTCTGTAGAAAGAGTACAGCAGATGAACTCAGGACTGGTGGATACTCAGTGAAAAACTGGTGACTAAAGTGAAAATTTACACATTGAGTGATAAGATCTCCACTTTCTTCATCACAAAATTGCCAAAATGCTGCGAAATGGTAATTTCTTCTCCAGACAAGAGATGGGAAATAGTTTCTCTAAGAATCTGATCAGCTCAAGAAAAAAGTCCTGAAGATATGGCCCTTGGTTGTTCCTCCAGGAAAAGCTTTACGAGATGATCCAGTTGACAAACACCATCCATGTGTGCAAGCTTCCAGTTAACTTTTGTGTCCCTGGTTTTTAAATGCTAGCACACAAGTCAAGGCCACCAGACACGTGAGCAGAGCCTCTAGTATAACAGAGGCAAGAGCAACCTGAAAAAAAAGGCAACATGAAACAGACATGACTCATGAGAAGGCTTAAAAAAACAAAACCACAAACATCAATATGCTCATAGAAATAAGAGAGAGTTCCCTGGTGGCCCAGGGGTTAGGACTCAGCACTTTCACTGTGATGAGCTGAGTTCAACCCCTGGTTGAGGAACGAAGATCCCGTAAGCCACCTGGTGTGGCCAAAGAGAGACAGAGATAAGAGAAAAGTGAAAGTGAAGTCACTCAATCATGTCCGACTCTTTGTGACCCCGCGGGCTGTAGCCTACCAAGCTCCTCTGTCCATGGGATAAGAGGAGGATACCCTAAAAAGGGCTAGAGAACTAAAAAGAGTTTTCATAGATATAAAGAGAAGAAATAAAATAGAATAGAAGCGCTAGAANAAATTGCTGAAAGTGGGGGCAGCAAACTTAAAGGCATGAGTGGGCTTTGCAGGAAACACACACAAAGGAACAGGCAAAATGGGGATTGCCACAGATCGAGGAGGTGGCCCCATCCAAGGGGCAGATCCCGGCTGGTTAACCGCTATCAGTGAAAATGCAGGGCAGGTCCAGTCTTGCCAGATACTTCAAAGTCCATTCCTCCTTCCGTGAAACTCCCAGATTTTAACTGTTGTAATCCAACTCATATATAAACACATACAGACCTCACAGACAATTTTCAGGCACAACTGATCATATCTATGAGCTGCCCTAGGGCCAGAGACCCTTGGGTTGCTATCTCTGGCCAGTTGGTGAACACACACAAAAACCCCCAAAGGTAAGTTCCTCTTGAATGCGGTTTTTGGTCTTCTTAAGTTCTTATATCATAAAAGCATCTTCTGCAGTGCTTTGGGTAGTCTACCTAAATCTAAGAAGCCATGAATTGTATGAAAGTTTGATCAAGCTAAAGAGAAAGACAACTTTGAATTATGTTCAAACCCAACTTTATTAAAATTATTTGGCAATTCTGGCAGCAGTACAAAGTCTCTGACCACTGGATACATTAGACATTGAGTTCATAGTTATAGTTTGTTGTGGGTTTGGGTACATGTACTTTTTGAAATCTTCTGCCCTTCATTTAATTACCAAATGGCAAGGTGCCTTAAGTTTCTGTATCTACTACCCTATTATTTATAGAACAGGAATTTGTAAAATAAGATTGAAAAAATAAAATGCACAGATTCAAAAAGTTCTCCTCAAATATTAAGAACATACAAAGTATATTGAAGACATCTACATTTAGCCTTCCAAGTAACAAGGCGGGTGGTTTGACATCTTGCTTTTATTTATTGCTAATTACAATCCAGAGACCAAAGTGTTTCTAAAAACTATAAAAACCATCATTGACATTTCTAGTATGGTTTTGATGGGTTTAGCAGGTAAAACGAGTGGAGCTTGATTTGACCTTTAAAATCATGTGATGCCAAGAAGCTTCTGACTTTTTACCTTTAGAGGGATTTTTCTTCTCTAGTAGCTTGGGGCACTATTTGCTTACTTAATGCCTTATAATTAGCATCTGCCTTATGGTAGATCTAACATTGGCCTTGTAAAGTGTATTACTGGACAGGCAAGTGGTAGCAGACCTTCCCGTCCAAGGTGGAACTTCGCTGGACCTTAAAGTAAAACCTCAGAGAGCCTGGTGCCCCTTAGTTGTTCTCCAGTGATCCTGAAGTTGTCTGCAAGAAAGAAAGAAGCAGGGTAAGATCTTTACAGGAGACATTTCTGCTTCTCTAGCAGTGTTTGAAAATTCAGTATATATGGCAATGGGGCTTCTGCTATTTTGTTCCTGTGATAAGAGTTATCTATCTCCTGGGGATCGGAATGCAGGAAATAAAGCAGGGCAATCAGTTGAGAAAATTCTGCCCTGGCTTCTCGCAAAGGCTGTGCTTTCTTAAGATGGATAAGGATATTCAGTCTTTTCATGCACTGTGCATTTCTGGGCATTCCCATGACTCACTAAAGACCACTCGCCTACATGGCCCATTGGCTTCAGAGGTGGGAGACTGCCATAACGTGTTTCTGCGGGTTGCCATCATACTCAGAGACAAAGCGACTTGGGAACCAGAACAGGCAAGTTTCCTTATTCACGTTACCAGAACAGGGTCTCAACTGTGCAAAGGTTAACTATGCAAGTTATTTATGCTGTCTCAGCAGATCAGACCATGAACATTAAGCCATGGCAGCGGCAGATTTATCAATATAGTTCTCACTCTTATTTCCCTAATGAAGATAAGATATTTTCTTTAGTAATAAGTATAAATTCTGAAATCTTTCAATAATCAATTCTTTGCATCTAATTTAAGCTTTTCCTTTTTAATAAATGGAAGTATAGTCTCTGAAATTAAAGAAAATAAGAGAATATATAGCGGGCCTTTTCCCCAGGTTAAGGCTCATCTCATTCTTCAACTTAAGAATACTTAAGATATTCAAATAATATCTAGAACAAAAAAAAGCAATGTATCCACGTAATGCTGTCAACCTACAAAGCATTTAAACATAGGAGAGAGAAATTATACTTACAAATGGAGTCCTGATTCCAAACTTGCTGTGGAATGTCATGGAGACTTTGTTTTTATGTCCTGTTCTTTGATCAAAGGCATGGCATGTGTCAAAAGGCGGACTATACAAGTGAAGGCTCACAGCAGGCTCTGTATGGCTGATATTCTCTACTCGATGTAAGCCAATGGAATCTAAACAATATCCAAGAGAATTAAGGGGCTTAGATGATAGACTTAAGTAAAAATTTTGCTAATCACCCAAGATCTTAAATCAACCAATACATATGGAATTATTAAAAATTAGTTATGACTGAACTTCCAGTTAAAGAATAAATGACACTCTGCTTTTTCCTGAAGACACTCTTTCTTAAAGTGGAAGAATTAAAAAGGCATCAACATATAAAGATAAAAGGAAAAGAAAACACTTCTTTATTAAAGTAAAAAAAAAAACCTCTTAAAAAAGTTGAAAGTATAGAAGTAGATGGATGGATGGCTTTGCAGAGAAAGCTAAATGCTCAGTTATGCTTGGACATGGCCAAGAAATAAAATAATTTATATCCTGAAACTGACCAACAGCCCAGAAACTGGCAGCACAGACACTTCCTGAAATGAAGGTAAAGACGAGCTTCAGACATTAGAACTAGTTGAAGTCTATCTTAAGTTTAGCCTCCAACCCTTTTCATCCTGTTTCCCTCACCTCCCCTCTAACCCTGGTAGAAGTCTGAGATCTGCTTATTCTGTAGAAAGAGTACAGCAGATGAACTCAGGACTGGTGGATACTCAGTGAAAAACTGGTGACTAAAGTGAAAATTTACACATTGAGTGATAAGATCTCCACTTTCTTCATCACAAAATTGCCAAAATGCTGCGAAATGGTAATTTCTTCTCCAGACAAGAGATGGGAAATAGTTTCTCTAAGAATCTGATCAGCTCAAGAAAAAAGTCCTGAAGATATGGCCCTTGGTTGTTCCTCCAGGAAAAGCTTTACGAGATGATCCAGTTGACAAACACCATCCATGTGTGCAAGCTTCCAGTTAACTTTTGTGTCCCTGGTTTTTAAATGCTAGCACACAAGTCAAGGCCACCAGACACGTGAGCAGAGCCTCTAGTATAACAGAGGCAAGAGCAACCTGAAAAAAAAGGCAACATGAAACAGACATGACTCATGAGAAGGCTTAAAAAAACAAAACCACAAACATCAATATGCTCATAGAAATAAGAGAGAGTTCCCTGGTGGCCCAGGGGTTAGGACTCAGCACTTTCACTGTGATGAGCTGAGTTCAACCCCTGGTTGAGGAACGAAGATCCCGTAAGCCACCTGGTGTGGCCAAAGAGAGACAGAGATAAGAGAAAAGTGAAAGTGAAGTCACTCAATCATGTCCGACTCTTTGTGACCCCGCGGGCTGTAGCCTACCAAGCTCCTCTGTCCATGGGATAAGAGGAGGATACCCTAAAAAGGGCTAGAGAACTAAAAAGAGTTTTCATAGATATAAAGAGAAGAAATAAAATAGAATAGAAGCGCTAGAAGAAAAACCTGTAAAACTCAAGGAACAAAGGGCCAAAGACAGAACATAGGGAATATTAAAAAAAAAAAAAACAAAAACAAAACCAAAACACCAGAGGACTAGTTCAGAAGGTTTAATATCTGATCCATAGTAGTTTCAGAAACAGAAACACAACAGCAGCAAAATCAAAGAAATAACTTGAGAATATTATTTTGAAGAACACGAATTCCTAGATCATAAGGACCTCCTGAGCTCCCAGCACAATGAGTGTCATGAAACAAAGTACATCAAAAGACACCCAAAGAGAAGGCCTCAAGAGTTCCTAGAAAGAAAAAATGGGATTCATAGAAATATTCAACAATCAGAAAGGAACCAGGCTTTCAGCAAGAAGGATGGAAACTAGAAGCAAGGGATTACCTTTACAGTTCTGAGAACAAGTGGCTGCCAGGTCATGATTTCATAAGGGTCGGACAGAGATTTTTAGATAAAGAGGTCTCAAAAATGTATCTTCCATGTACCCTTTCTCGCAGGGCTGCTGGAAGACATGTGCTACCAAAACAAGCATGTGAACCCAAGAGAAAGTAGGCATGAGCTCAAGGAACAAGGGGATAGGTGCCAGGAGAGAAGGAAGGGAAAGCCTGGGGGGTGAGGGGACCTGGGGGGCCCTGGCCAGCCAGTCCACACTGAAGGAGGTCAAAAGGCCTGGGGGAGGCGTCTGCAAGAAGACCGAAATAAACAAAACAAAGTATTTGACTATATGGATAAAGAAATTTATATAGTAGAGAGACAGTTGGAAGGTGAATCAAGGAGGGAGTTCAGCACGTTAGTGAAGTTAGTTGTTGTTGGTCAGTTGCTAAGTAATGTCCGAGTCTTTGTGATCCCATGAACTACAGCACACCAGGCTTCTCTGTCCCCCACTATCTCCGGGAGTTTGCTCAAGTTCATGTCCATTGAGTCGGTGATGCTATCCGACCATCTCATCCTCCGCCGCCCTCTTCTCCTTAGGGCACTTAATTTGGCCTTCCGCCTTACCATCTAGCTCCAGGAGCTTGCATGACAAAGAACAACACAGCCCAGAAACAGAAGACTTTGGTTCTACTCCTAGTTAGACTGACTACCTTTGAACAACTCAGAACTTCCAGGATCTTCTGTCTTCCTCATTTAAAAAACTAGGGCTTAGTTCTCAGATATGCAAATCCTTCCAGTTTATAGCCTAAGCTTTTATAATAACACTGGTTTAATTTTGAACAAAAGTTAAACATTCTGAAGAACTGACTGCCTTTCCCCTCCAACTGCAAGTGCATAGACCACTCAGTGCAAGCCAAGATCCCACAAAAACAGCTCACCCATTCTTTAGAAGCCCCAAATGCTCCTGTCTGATCCCTGATGTGATTCCAGCATTATTATTATTATTAGCCTTTCCCTCCTTTCCTTTTTGCCAATGATATGGCCTCTGTCACACTCATACTGGCCCGTTTTTGGTGGCACTTACGGATGCTAGCTTGTTCAAGGCAATGTCCACCTTCTGCCTATTAAGACAGGGAACTTGACTTCCTTGCCCCATTTTCCCTCTTCTTCACCCTGTGATGCATATTTCTTGATCAAAACATTCTCAGTAAAATTCTGCTGACCAAAGAAAGCTCTTGCTTGGAGCTTGTCTTGGAGGCTAAGGCCCTGATCTGGCTTTACTCCACTACTAACTCCTATCCAGGTCCATTCTTCTTCCCTTCCAGCTAGACCATCCCCGCATAGTTTTCACTCTTTGCAATGGTTGTGCCTTCACTCACGCTGCTTCCTGTACTTGAAACATCTTTGTTCTGATCACTATCCATATCTAGCATTCCTCCTGCATGTAAAAATCGAAGGTTAAAAGCTTGTGGCTTTTGAGTAATACCTCGACAGAAATATTTAGCTTATCTTATCCAGTATTTTGCTGGGGAGCAAAATTTCCCATAAAAATCAGAATTTCCCAGGACCTAATGGTCCACTGGTAAAGATGGTGAGCTTCCAGCACACAGGACATGGGTTCGATCCCTGGTCAGGGAAGTCCAGCATGCCATGAAGTGCTGCAAAAGAAAATCAGAATGCCCCACTTCTATGGAAAAAAGTCAGGATGATCTCACTGGAGCTGTAGCCACGTTGTCCCTTTAGACAGGACTGCTTGCACACCAGTTCCCACAGTCTCTTGCATTGAAGACCCTTGAAAAAAATCTTAAGTGTTCCCCAAGATCTAATGTAGTTTCATAATGACTCTGATTCCAGCGGAAAGTAATTATTCTGAAAGGCTTTGGCTTTACTGTGAAGAGTACTAGTAATCTTGTGCTCGGGAGTCTCATGTGTCTGCTATTTACGTGTGTGTTACATTGCTTCAGTCGTGTCTGACTCTGTGCGACCCCATGGACTGTAGCCCACCAGGCGGCTCTGTCCATGTGATTCTCCAGGGAACAATACTGGAGTGGGTTGCCACGCGCTCCTCCAGGGGATCTTCTTGACCCAGGGATTGAACCCAAATCTCTTACGTCTCCTGCATTGGCAGGCAGCTTCTTCAGTGCCACTCGGGAAGTCCACCTCAAATAAGAGTTCCCTGCCACTTGAGGAACTAACTCCCTTGTGCTACGTGAATGGGGGGAAAGTTCCTACACGATCTGACCTTTCTAAGTGACTTGCATTCTTAAACTAATGAACAAAATTAAGCTATGTATCAAGCAGTGCTTAACTTTAAGATCTAAGAAGAAAGAACCTGCTTTGCCAGAAAAACCCCTGTAATACATTATTTTAGATAAGTGGGACAGCGTCCCAACTAAGAGTGTGGGCTTTGGCATCAAGTTCTTTGGGTTAAAATCCTGAGTGACCTTAATCTTCCTATGTGTTGGCAATTTCATCTGTCAATGGAATAAAAAGTTATCTCACAGAAGCTTTGAGGACCTTTTTGCAGTTACTAAGCCCTTTAGGAACACAGATGTTAATCATTGCCTCTACTGAAGAGCACTCAGCTCTCCCATATTACATTCAGGAGAAAGAATGAATTGTCAGAAATCTAGAAATCATTCCTAAGTAATGTGCTTCCTAAAGTTTCTCCTGAGACTACTCTTTGGAAGTAAGCTGTATGCAATTTAGGAAAACAGGGACTAGCCAGCATTCTTAATCACTTCCAGAACATTTCTTTCCATTTTCTAACCAAAGACTAACACTTCCAACTTGGCCTCTCATCTTTATTAAAAGACTCTCCTTTTGTAAATTCCTATTTGATTCTAACGGTCCTAAGACTTGGTAGGTAAATGACTCTTCATTGAATGTTAGCCTGCATGTCTATGTTTTTAATAGGAGATTCTCATCCACACATGGGGATGGTTTGGTTACTCAGTCGTGTCCAACTCTTTGTAACCATCCACATGCAAAGCTTTAAGAAAAGAGAGCAAAACCCACTGCTTTTAGGTTACTTCCTAAGCAGAGGAGATCATGCCTCCAGGATCCTTGCTCAACTGCACAAATGTAAGAAAGCAATATTTCACATGGGTGTGCAAGGTTTTCCCCACTTGTTAGAAAAACGTATTGGATGTTACCGTTGATGTAGGCACACTGGTTTTCCCTCAAGATTCTTTCAGACTTCTTGATCATCTCATTGGATTTCTTGTCAGGCCAGGCAAACAACGTCTCCTTTAGATTTCCCTGCAGCATCTTCAGAAAGCAGTGGGAGTCGGTGTGATCGTGGATACTGCTATATTCACACAAAACAACTGAACTCAGTAGATGAACAAAGACCTACAAGTCTGGCCAGAGCTTACAGTTCTAACTGTCGGTAGGGCATCTCCCAGGCCAACATCCATTTCAGCTGGATTTTTAAATGTCATCAGTTTATAATTCAACATTGTTCAGGGCAAAGTAATACAACACTGTATTTTCTGAACAGTTCACTTTTTAAAACCCTGTTGTAAAACTACTTTGACAACAGAAACACAAAACCAGTAACCATTTATCTTTTCCACGATACAGCTTTTAATAACTCAAGTAAGCTGGGTTAGAACTTGATTTAAAAACTACATTAGAGTAATTTTAGAAAGGATAATAACAATAACTGTAATAACTCCATCATATTGAGAAGGTTGAAGGTCATGTGACAGTGTTTTCCCCCTCAGGCTTTTCTCTCTTTCCTCTGGAGGAAGTATGAATGTGTGTGTTACCCACTGAAAATTACACTGTAAAGTATATAAAATGTTAACATTTTATAGACTTAGAGTATCCTAGCTGTGATTGCTTCCCAATATTGATGGGAGAATAAAAAAGCAAATTGGATCTGGGGAAAGAGTTTATTCCTGTAAATAGTATTTAAGTTTATTAAGTAGTATTAGCTATAGGGTTGATTAGAAGGTATGAATTTGTATACACTACAGCATTTACTTCGTATGTTGAATTCTGTTAACCCATATATGTACCATAAGAACTGGCTTCCTAAGTCACAGAGCATCGTCCTACTCCTAATATATAATCTGCTTTCAAAAAATTTTGAGAGGATGAAAACACCTTCATTCTAGATAGATAAGTAAATGCACTCTATAAACCTAACTTTCCAGAATCTTTAAATTCACGTTTCCTTTCTTGTACCAAAAATGGGTCTGGATTATTGTTTGTTTTACCATTTTCCAAAGACTGAGGAGGACCTGCTTAAAGAGGTAATCATACTTGATTGGCAGTAAGACTTGCAAGTGCATAAGCTGCAGAAAAATTACAGAACCAAGAGCTGGCATTAGTCTAAGTTACCCTATTTCTATATAAAGAAAAGAAGCAATCAGCCTGAAGTAGAAAGAAGTTTTCCAAATTGCTTTTCTAGTTTCACATCTGGATGCTTTGGTCTTTGGCCTGACAATTGTTTACACACTTCAAAGCACCACAAAGGTCAAGTTTTAGCATAATTCCATAGAAAGTTTAACTCCAGAGAACACAGAGGTTCAGTTAAGCTGGTTACTTCCCACCACCTCCTCTGATTTACCACTCATTTGAGGGGCAGCTCTCTCATACGTGGTATGTGCTAAACCTCATGCTAATTCCCATGAGGAGTTTTGCTGGGGTCAGGGAGCACTGTGAGCAATGTGGGATGCATTAGTGCTCACAGACACGTGGCCCCTCCGCACAACACTTTTCATATGCAGGACTAAGCACTGTAATAAATATCCAAACAAGCAGTTGTCTTACCTGCCATGTCCTTCACCCCAGCATAGAATCATGAGATTAAATTTTCCATTTCCTTGATCCACAAGATTTCGAGTATACCTAAAAAGAACATTTCAGAAGTTTGAATTTGTTTGATGAGACAAGCACTGGGAGAAAAACGTCATACAGCATCATTAATTTACAAATGCTAATGTTTTTACCTCTCAGCAACTTTAAATGTGGTTGTCTAGTTAGAGATTGAGCACAAAGCAAATATTTTTCTATGGCTCATTTTAGCCATTTTTGTATTTTGAATCACTGTTCACAGCTGCTCAGTTTCAATCAGTGGCATGAAAAAGGTAACAAAAAAAAAAATCAAATTCCTTGATTTTTCATGTGACAGCCTCAAACTGATAAAAAAAATAAAAGTTTCTCACAGAAAGCATTTTCAAAGTACATTACTGCTCTAAGCAAGAATGCTGCTATTATCTTTTTTCCGCCTCCCTGTAGCTACACCAGAATTTGAGAAACAAGGTTTTATTAAATAGCTGTTCTAGAATTTTCCTTAGTTTTACTACAGCCAAGACACAAACGACATTCACATTCAAAAGCATCATAACGAAAAATCCTCCACAGAGGGACCTAAGTACCAGGACAAAAGTCACTAGACCTGTGAAGGAAAATAATACCCTAAACCTTTTACAGTGAAATTAGCAATTGGCCTCCAAAAATCTCAAACCAAAACAACCCCACCCACACCACCCCACCTCAAAAAATCAACTTTAAAGTTTCTGTTGGTCTAGCGGGTTCTCTTGATGCCATCTAATTAACAAAGTTAGGTAATTAAGACATTTAAACTCATTTTTAAGGAAAGGAATCTTTATCCCATTTTGTTTGTTCACAGGCTCATCTTCTCACTGTGCCCCACACGCCCCCTCCTCCCCTGGGCTAGAGGCCAGGTGCTGGCAGAGCAGAATCCCTGAGATTGATCAGTGGCCTAGAAGACAGCTATCCTTACTCTGCAGCCCTTTATGATCTGCGAGGGGCCGTGCACATGGCCCTTGACCCTGGGAAACGGTTTCTGCACTAGGGATCCTATTCTCCTTCCACCAGTCCTAGGGTCCTCCTCTTGCTGAAGCTTCTTCCAGAGAATGTACTGCCTAGCACTTTGTGTTGCTTCTTCTGCACTGGCCTTCCCAAGGCCAGAGATCAGACGCCTTCACTGTACTGGGACACTTGATACACGCACAAAATATGGCACTGATTTCTGTTCTCCCATCTTCCTCCCTCCTCCAACTGCAGTACTGCACCCATTATCTTTCTGAGGGGTGCTTCAGAAACCTGTGGAATAGGTCAATCCAAAGGTATCAAGTGGCTTCGAGCTTGTCGATCAAGGTAAATTCAAGGCCTTGGAAATGCCCTTGTTCTACAGATTAAAAGCTCTTACAAGCTACCTTGGTTAATTGATTTCACTTGGTCAAAAATAAATCTAGGTAGAAGAAAACTATGATGGCACACTATAAGAAGTTTAGTAGTGGTTTAGAGTGTAGGCTCGGGAACAAGAACGCTAATTTGAGTCCTGGACATTAGTTCTTATGCAGGTAATCCAACCCTCTCATTACCTCCTCCTCCTCCCCTGTAAAACAGGGATAAGAATGGCACCTATGCCACAGGACCCTTGTGAGGTAATAAGCTAGCTCGTGCGCCGAGTCATCGGAAGAGTACCAGAGCCCTCCCTACCCTCAACACAACCAACCATTATGACCGAAGCGCTGGCCACCCTTCGGAAAAAGCAATCCTCACTCTTCCGGGTGATTAAATTTTACTCCTCTCCCCAGAGGATTGGTAGCGCTTCACGTTTCAATTTTACTCAATCTCCAAGCCAGGGCAGCAATAAGCAGCCACCCCGTCCATCTCACCCTCGCACAGCTGAGGAGCGCGGGGGGCGGGGGAGGGGGGGTCTTCAATTCACATTCCAGACTCTCAGATCTAAAGGATAAGAAACAGCACATTGCTTGGGGGTTGAAAGAGAAGCACTCGTTTGAGAACCAAATAGTGGTTTTAAATAAACCCGCAGTCGGGGGAGACAAATTGCTTTGGGAGAGGGATCAGCATAGATTGAAAAATAGCAGCTGACAACCCCAGGTCGTTATTTTATATTAGCAAAAATGCTTGCCGGCAGACGCGTGGTTGCAGGCGACCAAGGGAGTAGTGGTGAGAATTAATGTCGCTTAACTGTGTCTGCCACAGTCACCCCTTTCTCCGAACCGCTGCTGGACCTTCTCCTAGGAGCACCCCGGGTTAGTCCACCCAGTCCGAGCCTGAGGGCGTCCAGCCCCCTGGGGCTCCCCGCATCTTCTCCGCGGACTAGGCGAGCGAAGGCTCCAGAGCGGGGTTGGGGGCGGGTGGAGGGCTACGGCTCTGGACGCCAAGGTTGGGAGGAGTGGCTGTTCGGAAGCCTAGGGGTTGATCAACGAGAAGAGAAGAGAAAACTTGCAGCGGTGTCCTCCCCTCCGGGAGCCTGTCGCAAGCTCGGGCCAGTGGGACCCACCTTCGGCCCAAAGCGTCGAGCGCAGGCCCCAGGGCTCGCGGGCATGGAGGCGCGGCGCTAGGGTGCAGGAGCCGGTTGGGAGCACCGCGAGGGTGGGCGCGGCGCGAGCCGGGCCGCCTGCGCTCTCCGGCGGTCGAACCCCCTCCTCCCGCGCCGTTCGCCGCTGGGCAGGGAAGCCGGCGCCGCGGAGCTTCGGAGAGCCGGGCGAGAGCGCGCTCACCTGTACTGGTCGAACTTGGCGTACACTGCCCACTCGGCGGGGTTGCTCTCGTAGGCTTCCAAGACGGCCTGCACCTCCTCCACGTTGACCTCCTCGCCGGCGAAGAGCTGGTGCAGGACGCGGATCAGATCAGCCAGGGTGCGGGGCTTTAGCACCTCGGTCCGCTCCATCCCCCGAGTAACTGGCGGCACGCGTCTCGCTGCCGGGCTGCGATGAAGGTGGAGCTGAGCGAGCCGAGGAGCCGGAGGCGAGAGTTCCTAGGCGCTGGCTAGACAGTTAGTCACACGCGACACAAAGCCCCCGAATGCACGAGGGCCACGGCGTAAACAAGCCCGTGCCAAAATACCCGCCCTGGCGGGTCTGGGTACGCGCTGCGCACACAAATTGAGACCAAACCTTGTAGATTCAGCCTCCCAGGGCCCTTTTAAAGCTCTCGGAGTCGGCGGGAATGTACCAACGTCCCTCGGAGGGTGGGGAGAAGCGGGAAGCGACCTGAGAAGGGTGCTTAAAGGGGCGAGAACGTGTGCGGGTAAGGCCCACGCAAACGACCCCAGCTCTCTCGGCACCTCGCCCTGTTGGAACGTTGTCCTCGCGGGTCCCAGCGCTTGCGGTGGGCTTCGCGCAGTCTCTCCTGCCCCCGGAGCAGGGCGCCATTTGGCAGCCCATTCAAACCCTTCTCCCCCGCCCAGCTCCCTGAGGCTCCGCTCTGCAGCCCCGGTTCACAGTGCTAGGACGTCGACAGAAGGGGTCTGGAGAAGGGGAGGACGACGGGAAGAAACGGGAAGGAAAGGAGATTTTCTTCCAAATGGAGCCGAGGGATTGTGAGCAGTTCGCAAAGGCTGAGGATGGATTGCACACCTAAGGCTGGAGAGCTACTGTTCTGCCGATTGAAACCATCCATAATATGCTCCAAGTCTAGGTGAAAATAAATAAAAATCTTCTTTTAAAAATATTTGAATGTGTTCTACTTTATACAGTTTGACAAGGGAGGCTTGTGTCTAGAGCAACCTAGTGAAACAATAGAAGGCCGGGTATCCCTCTGATTTTTAAAATAAAACAGTTCCTTAATAATATATTCAGTGCAAAGACCTGATGTTTCAAGTAATGGGTCAAAGAAATTTAAAGCGTTCTAGTTACTTAAATCTCTCAATTTTAGGCTTGTGCTTGAAGCATACTACCACTGGTACTTGTTGGTACCAGTAATACACACAAGAAAATGCATTTCTATGTTGTGCATAGCACACAGCAAGCTTTGGGATGAACACAAATTAGGTATGAATGAAAATAAAAGTGAAGGACAGAAGAAATGCCAGTAGAGAATGCTTCTTTCTTACTCTAGATAGATTAGGGTTTATTAAAGGTCTAGACTTCTGGAAGACTGCTTTGTTTTTCCTAGATTTTTCTCCAAGGTATTTATATGTATATACATATGTATGACAGAGAAGGCAATGGCAACCCACTCCAGTGTTCTTGCCTGGAGAATCCCAGGGACAGGGGAGCCTGGTGGGCTGCTGTCTATGGGGTTGCACAGAGTCAGACACAACTGAAGTGGCTTAGCAGTAGCACATATATACATATATGTATGAATATCTGTATATATTGTATACATGTTAGTACTCCAGAAGCCAACCTTTTGTGGTGTGTGTTGCAGAGGTGGTTAAAGAATTATAGGACAAAGTATTAAAAATTTGTACCCTTTTAATCGTTTTCTCAAAATTTTTTTATTCTTGTGTTTCCTGTTGTTGCTGCTGCTAAGTCACTTCAGTTGTGTCCGACTCTGTGCAACCCCATAGACAGCAGCCCACCAGGCTCCCCTGTCCCTGGGCAAGAACACTGGAGTGGGTTGCCATTTCCTTCTCCAATGCATGAAGGTGAAAAGTGAAAGTGAAGTCGCTCAGTCGTGTCCGACCCTCAGCGACCCCATGGACTGCAGCTTTCCAGGCTCCTCCATCCATGGGATTTTCCAGGCAAGAGTACTGGAGTGGGGTGCCATTGCCTTCTCCTTCCTGTTATTGTTCAGTTGCTAAGTCCTACTCTTTGCAATCCCACGAAATGCGGCACACAAGGCTTTCCTTGTCCCTCACTATCTTCTGGAGTTTGCTCAAACTCGTGTCCATTGAATTGATGATGCCATCCAACCATCTCATCCTCTGTTGCCCCCTTCTCTTGCTCTCAATCCTCCCCAGCACCAGGGTCTTTTCCAATCAGTCAGCTCTTCACATCAGGTGGCCAAAGTATTGGAGCTTCAGCATCAGTCCTTCCAATGAATATTCAGCACTGATTTCCTTTACGATTGACTAGTTTGATCTCCTTGCAGCCCAGGGGACTCTCAAGAGTCTTCTCTAACACCACAATTCTAAAGCATCAATTCTTTGGCGCTCAGCCTTCTTTATGGTCCAACTTTCACATCCTTACACAACTACTGGAAAACACATAGCTTTGACTATATGGACCTTTGTTGGCAAACTGATGTCTCTTCCAAGGAGCATGCATCTTTTAATTTCGCGGCAGCAGTCATTGTCTGCAGTGATTTGGGAGCCCAAGAAAGTAAAATCTGTCACTGTTTCCACTTTTACCCCTTCTATTTGCCATGAAGTGATGGGATCAGATGCCATAATCTTAGTTTTTGAATGTTTAAAGTCGGCTTTTTCACTTTCCTCTTTCACCCTCATCAAGAGGTTCTTTACTTGTTCTTCGCTTTCTGCCATTAGAATGGTATCATCCACATATCTGAGGTTGTTGATATTTCTCCCAGCAACCTTGATTCCAGCTTGTGTTTTATCCAGCCCAACCTTTCACATGATATACTCTGTATATAAATTAAATAAGCAAGGTGACAATATACAGCCTTGACATATTCCTTTCCCAATTTTGAACCAGTCCGTTGTTCCATGTCCGGTTCTGTTGCTTCTTGACCAGTATAAAGGTTTCTCAGGAGACAGATAAGGTGGTCTGGAATTCCCATCTCCTTTAAGAATTTCCCACATTTTGTTGTGACCTACACAGTTAAAAGCTTTAGCATAGTCAAAGAAGCAGAAATAGATTTTTTTATTATTATTATTCCCTTGCTTTTCCTTTGATACAACAGATGTTGGCAATTTGACCTCTGGTTCTTCTGCCTTTTCTAAATCCAGCTTGTACATCTGGAAGTTCTTTCTTGGTTCACGTACTGTTGAAGCCTACCTTGAAGGATTTTGAGGATTACCTTGCTAGTATGTGAAATGAGCACAATTGTATGGTAGTTTGAACATTCTTGGCATTGCCTTTCTTTGGGATTGGAATGAAAATTGACCCTTTCCAGTCCTGTGGCTATTACTAAACTTCCTGTTGAGTCTCTTCATTACTGAATACCTCATTTCACCCATTTTAACTCACAAATATTGGGAATGAAAAACAAAAATCAAATACAAGCTTAACTTCCCTGCGTTTCATAGTGGATTACACTTCCCTAAATTTTTCACAGTATTTTTTTTCTAGCTCCTCTTGACATTAAGAGACCTCAAAGATATATATATATGTGTGTACACATAATATGTATACATAAAGTATATGTATCTATAATCAAGGATCTATCTATATAATATAGCTATATCCACACGTTCATATTCATTGCGTCTCTAAACTCTCCCCCTAAAATCATGATTAATCCCATTGATCCCTATGTGGGTGTCTCCTACATCTCCCTAATCGAACACACTGAGAGCAATCTCTAACACCTTTTAGTACCACAAAATACCATATTTTAAACACCTTTCAAACATGCTTTTGATTTCCTGGAGGTTCTATTTCCACAATGAGGCTACCAAAGTTCAAGAACCTCATCCACCACTGCCTACTCTTTTCAACTTCATTCTCAATTCAGTTCAGTTCAGTTGCGTCCGACTCTTTCTGTCCCAGCACCCGGGTCTTTTCCTGAGTCAGTTCTCCGCATCAGGTGGCCAAAGTATTGGAGTTTTGGCTTCAGCATCAGTCCTTTCAATGAATATTGAGGACTGATTTCCTTTAGGATTCACTGGTTTGATCTCATTGCTTCATTCTCAAGCCTTTTCAACCAACAGATAACTTTTAAAAATCTCCAGAATATCTTTTAGGGTTTCCCACCTTTCTATTTCTATTGCTACTCCACTTGTTCAAGCCTCTACTATAATTTTGGGTGGATTATTGTGCTGGCCTTTCCCATTGTGGATTCTTTACTATACACACTATCCTTTAAACTCCAGACTGATTATGTCTCCTGGTCAGAAACTTTCAGTAACTCTTTATTTTCTACACACTAGGTTTGTCAGTCTGGCACGTAAAATTCTCCATGTTTTGGTTCTACAATACCTTTTTCATCTTTCACCTTTACTTTTCTCGTTTACCATATGTCTTCCAGCCAGATTGTATTAGTTAGTATGTCTTGTGGTTACCAAATCCATTCTTCTGCTTAAGCTTTTCCTTCCGCCCAGATACTAGAAAGACATTTTAATATGTCCAAACCCTACTTTAAGGTCTTAGCTCAAATGCTTTCTTCTCATGTCTCCTCTTGAACAACTAGAGCAATAATCAGTATCTTTCTTATGGTACCTACCACCTTGCAGCAGGTATCTGCAGTTACTTATGTGGATTATTTTGACAATGAGAACCTTTGGGACACACTTCACTTACATGTTATTTTTGTATCCTCTCCTCTGTGCCTAGCACATAGTGCTTTGAGTATGCATGAATGGTGACTTCAGTAAGAGGATACCGGTAATTGATTAGAGTAACAACTGTTGGTTTTTTCTTTAAGGATCCTTGTGGCTGTACATTCAAATGCAGTAGACTTGTTTCTTTGCAGGCTTTTGTTTGCAAAGAACACCCACATTCTTCCACAAGGAACGGCACATTGTAATGGTAGCATCCCTCATGCCCCCCTACCCCAAGTGACTGCCAGTACAGGCTCCATGAACACAAGCAGAATACCGGGACTCAGAGGTGGTAGCTCTAGTGCACTGTGCAAGGCCCAGGGCAATGATCATCATGTTTAAGGAAGACTTACGGGCATTCAAGAAAGACATTGACATGTGGTAGATATCCAGAAGCAGGAGCTAGTTATTAGAGGTTTACAATATTGACCTATCTAACCATTCAACACATATTTAAAAGCATATACTATACACCAGGTACGGCTTATAAGACTGCCCTCAGACTTATGTTCTAATGTTCATGGGGGTAGCTACAGCAACTAATACTACATACGGTATACATGGAGAAATGGACGCATGGTACTATATACAACACACAATGGAGAAAAATTAAGCAGGGGAAAGAAGATAGAGAGTGGTGAGGAGGTGTCATTTTAGAGGCAGCTCAGGGGAACACTTTTTTGATGAAGTGGTAACTGAGCAGGAACTGAGGATGTTAGTGAGAAATGTGGTTGTCTGGGGGAAGTTTCCAGGTGAAGGAAATGGTGAGCAGAAAGCCTTGGCATGGAAGCAAGCCCAGTGTGTGAATAACACAGATGAACACGGATGTGGCAAGCTGTAGAAATGGGGACTTTAGATCACTTAAGGCTTTTACTCAGAAACGGGAAGCCACTTGGGGATTTTGGCTACAGAGCAGATGAAGGGAAGCCAATTAGCTGGCTGTTATATTTCACATGAAAGATCATGGTGGCCTTGGCTGGAGTCAGAGATGAAAGATGGCTGAATTCTGAACATGTTTCTGGTAAAGTTGCCAAGATGTGCTGACAGACTGGAAGTGGGTTGTTAGGAGTTAGTAATTAAAGAATCGGAAGGAATGGATTTGCCTTGATTAAATTAGAGGACTTGGGAGAATTGAGGTGGGAAAGGGGAAAAGATACGCTTGGTACATAGTATAACTGGGAAGAGACAGTTTTAAGAGGTAGGGAGGAAGGCAGTAGGGAAGAGTTCTGTAAAGAATAGATCCAGCTCAGAATGGGATAGGGTGTCAGTGTAAATAACCAAATGAGTTTCAGGTATATCTGCTTCATATGAGAACATATAGGGAACCATGGGAGCTGACTTATAAGGATTCTTCCAACTCAAGATTCTAATCATATTCATACACATACCTGTTTTATCTTTCCTTCATCAATATCAATATCACAGAAGAAAGCAAAGGGAATTCTCCGGCAGGCCGGTGGTTAGGACTCGGCCCTCTCACTGCTGAGAGCCCAGTTTCAATCCCTAGTCAGGGAACTTAGATCCCACAAGCTGAGTGGCATGACCAAATATGAAAAAAAATATGAAAAAATATGAAAAAAAAAGTAAATCTAATATTTGGTATCAAGTATCTATTATTCTAAAAAATCAATTTAAAATTTCAAGATTTAAATGCATACTTGACAATCTACCTCCCTATTAGAAAGTTCCAGAATAGGGATCTTATGCTTTATTCCAATGTTGATCTTATGCTTTATTCCAATGCTGAGGACACAGTAGGCACTCTATAGGTGAATAAACAAAATAAACAAAAATTTATAATTTCAAGGCTTTTGACAGATTGCCAAAATGTCCCCTAAATATGCAGTACTAATTCATATTCCATTCACCAAGAGTATGATAGGGCTAATTTCCCCCATGTTGTCAATACTGGCAATTGTTTTTAACATAATATAAGTGGTGATAATCAGCATTTCATAGATTTTACTTGTACTTTTTATTGCTAGTGATGTCCAGTACTTTTCATGCTCCATTTGCCATATTTTTATTCTTGTGAACTGCATTTTAATGTATTTTGCCCATTTTTCAATGGTCTTATCAACTGAAATGAGCTCTTCAATTACTGGACATCAAAACTGTCATGTTGCATTTTTATCTTCTGCCATAAAAAATTAAAAACAAATTTCTTTACTTGTTGCTTTAAATCACTTTGCAAATCACACTTAATTTCATAAACTCAATACATGATCAATTATTATGTGTAAAGCAATGTACTAAGTATTACATAGTGGGTACCAAATAAAAGCCCCCCCAAACATCCCATTTTTAGGGATATTACAATGAAAGGGTGTTCAACATGCTTATAAGGTAGTAAGTGCAGCAACTGCTGTAAGCGTGGTAGTTCGCTGTGTTCTTATGACAATATCTCCTCCTTCTGAGATACAGGTAATCTTTAAGAAAGGTAAAAAATGAATTAGGCAGAGAGGTAAGATTTGAAGGGGCTGAAGGGCAGGGAACAGAGAACAAACACAATGCATGTTCAGGAAATAGCGAATAATCTAGTGTAGGCTGAACAATTTTGAAGGAAAAAAGTTATTTGTAAAACTAAATCTGCTGTACTGTTTTCTGAATACTTTCCTCCCATTATGTGGTCTGTAGCTGAATTCCCTTATGCCTTAGTAAGGCATATTGCACTAAGCATACTTATAATCCTTGGAAAATGAAGCAGAAGCTGTACAAAAGGTGGTTTTCATTATTATATCCCTGAACCCTGCACTTTCCCAGTATGGGTTACTCACAACTGAACTGGCTGTATAATCTAAAGCAAGTGTAACCTAATGCTATGATCTAAGCTGGGTGTGCACTTCCCTTTGAGTTTTCTAATCTTATCAGAATAGATAATATTAAAGGTCCCTTCAGGATTAAAACTCACCCCCCCCCCCCACTGCAATATCCAAAACACTGGTTATTCCAGAAACTGTTCCATCTTATTTTGATTCCAGATAAGACATTCTTAAGCTTACCTTATACCCTAAACATGGAGAACTCATTGTGAAGTCCTTGGCACAGGCAGCTTCGAAGACAAAGCAAAGTGTGTGCTCAGTCGTTTAGTTGTGTTCGAACCTGTGCGACTCCCACTGTAGCCCAGTAGGCTCCGTGGTCCATGGGATTCTCCAGGCAAGAACACTGGAGTGAGTTCTCATTCCCCTCTCCAGGGGATCTTCCTGAACCAGGGAACGAACCTGAGTCTCAGCAACTCTTGAACCGGCGGGATTCTTTAGACTATGGGAAGCCCCATATTCTAATATTACATACACTGTAATCTCTGTACAGTAAGATAAAGCATGACATTACTGACACTGATTTTCTCATAAATATGGAAAACTTATATAACCTGAGGGATCAGGTCCTCCCCAACATCCCAAGCTCATGTCAATCAAGAGTTCAAACATCTGCAAAAATATTTTTGTGAATTGCATTCTAGGTTCTAGTAAGCAAATAACTTAGGGGATCTAGGCTTCCAAGTAAGTGTTGCAAATATAGTTTGAAAAACTTGTAAAGCCCTATTTTTAAAGGTTGTGAGGGAAGAAAACGAAGTATACATATTTAGCTAACCTCAGATTTAATAAATTAATCAATTATTCAGATCAAAAAAGAATAAGTTGATGACGCAATTCAAACTCAAGTAGTTTTGACTGTTAAGTATTAAGTAAACAGTCTATCATTTTGAAACCTTAGCAGCAAACATAATATACACACAGGTCAAACACATTCTTGCCATCTGTTAAATATAAATGCAAATAGATAAATATATTTACATCCTCCAGTAAACTGTAAGAGCACAAAACTAGACAACAGCTTTTCATCATATTCAACTTATTTGATGTGAAAATAATATACTTTCCAACTTTCAACACATATACTAATTTCTTAATTCACCTTACAAAATAAATTTACACAATTCAACCTGTATTATTTCAGTGCTAAATACTAGTTGCATTAATTTATTAAACAGGGACATCATTATAAGGGGGCTTGGAAACTTGTTCTCAACTGGAAAATGAGAACTGAACATGATTTCATCACCTTAAACTGGATTGTTCCTTGGCATTCCCTAACGACAATGTATGGCAGGTCATTAACCATAAAATACATTCTGGGGCTCAAAGGACTTTGTCTTTGACAAAATCATATCATTCTCATTATCTTTGAAAATAAACACTTAGATTTCCTGTACACACCTTACATCCTGTTTGAATATTCCATTCAATTTATTAGAATGTTTCGTAAAAATGCTGCATCACAAATATACTACAGAATGAAGAAAAAGTTAAATCTTATTAAAGCAATTATCAGTTTAACAGCATCAGTAAAAACAAATAGTAGTTTTATTCATAAAATCTAGCTACTCTCCAATTATTCTTTGAGCATTTTCAAGTTGGAAAATACATTATAAAAAACTGAAAGATGTTTCCAAGCTTACTCATTGAGTGTTTTTGACACTATAGAAATAAAAGAGAGATTAATACCACAGTTATAACCACTGGGACTCAAGAATCATTAAATGATAGGATTGAAAGAGTTCAATGACTCATTTGTCTAGAATTTGTAAAATTACTTGTTTCCCAATAAAACAAACCAAAACCACGACTCTTCTCTAAAGCAGTTCTCCAGTGTGTCAACACGTGTGCTCTCTTGGCTAGATGTTTGCTAGAAATTAGCAGGAATGGCTATTATCTTCGGGTAAAGATGTAGAACCAAGCTGCTTAACTCCTTCTGGCAGCTGGGTTGCCCTCTACTGACTGACTAAGGTAATAAAGCCAGCGGGTCAATGCAAATGTTTCACAAGGTAACAGTTGACAGGAAGGAAAATGAGAAAAGGCCTATCACTGCCACAAACAAACTGGACTCCCCTGAATATGCCCCCAAAGAATCTTTTAGTAAACTGACTTTTAGAGTGGAGGGGGAAAAGAAAATCAGCAGAGTGCTAATTCTTCAAGTAAACAGTTTCACTTATTTTGAGAAGTAGTACAAAAGTAGCTTTGTATCATCTTAGTCTCCTTTTCAATACCTTGAAGATACCGCTGAAGGAATAACTGTAGTAATCGGTATATACTCATGTCAATCTTTTATGATGACTTTTGTATTAATACAAATCACATTTTTGTAAGTCCATCTACTCTGTGGATATTTTAAATCAACACGGGTCATAGTAGATACATGCTGAACAGATTACAACCACAAATCTCTTGCCACAAGACGAAAACTTTTCAGAGCAGTTTCCTTTGTGAAGATTCCTTTTAAGTTAGCAAGATCTTTTCCTCTGTGGTTCAGCCCCATGCTTGAGATTTGCAGTAATGCAGGACCAGCTTACCATCACTGCCAAAACACTACAAAAAGGAAAAAAATGCCATGAAATTAAACTCAATTTTTGTTATCTTTAGATGCAACTAAGAAAGAATTGTTATGTGTATCATAAATATCCTTGTACCTGTATCTATAAAGGCTATTTCCTTCAACAGATACAAGCCGCTATTGGACAAATACTAGTAATCATAAACGTTAAAGATGCTACATAAAATCATTCTTAGTCTCCTTCTCAATTTCTTGGAGGGAGACTTGGATTACTGATTATATAAACAACGTGGAGGATACTCCCAGTAGGTAAACAACATCTCACTTTCTGGTCATATTTCAGTCACCTTCTGTTTGTATTACTCATTCCTTAATTTTTCAATCACTGTGTCATTTATTGAGACACAACTATGTTCTAGGGGTTAAGAGACACAACAAAGTAATCTCTTTTTTTTTGATCGACAATTAGGAACTTGTTGTTTAGTCGCTAAGTCATGTCAGACTTCTGTGACCCCGAGGCCAACCAAGCTCCTCTCTCCATGGGATTTTCCAGGCAAGCATACTAGAGTGGGTTGCCATTTCCTTCTCTTAAATGATGTGAATTAATGATCACACTATACAAAAATGAGCATATTCCATGAAGACAATAAAGCAGGAATGTTTTACCTCATACAGGGTCCCAACTTCCTGGTCTGGGGAGGGGGCAAAGGATTGATTCACGTAAATAAACTGCAAGAAAGAAGAACATTTATGGTGATTCATTTTTAAAGGTATTCAGATTAATCTGCATGTTTCTGGTTCCCAGTCAGCTACCTCAAATTCTTTGTCTTCAAAAGTGAACAGTGTCCCTAAACTCCTTTCTAATTCTCATAAATTAGTAATTAATAAGATCTTTCGGAACAGTATTTTTTTCCCTTGGAAGAGTAACAGAGTTTTTGTTTCCAGCTTTTTGTAACTAAGAAACTTTTGTTTTCACCAATAGCTTTTACTTATTCAAGAAATGACATTCGTAAAAAAATACCAATATTCTCATTTATTCATAATTAAAGAGAAAGTTTCTCTTAACAAAGTTTTACACACACAGCCCCAAAACCAAACATCTAATTGTGTGCTGTGTGCTCAGCTGTGTCTGATTCTTTGGGACCCCATGGATTGCAGCCCACCGGGTTCCCCTGCCCATGCAATTTTTCAGGCAAGAACACTGGAGTGAGTTGCCATTTTCTACTCCAACTGATCTTCCTGACCCAGGGCTCGAACCTCTGTATTTTGTATCTCCTGCACTGGTAGGCCAGTTCTTAACCACTGTATCACCTAAAGTCACTTGCAGCCAAATGACAACAGAAAAAAAATGTAACAAAATTGAAACCCAATATCCTTTCAATCTAGTTGTTTCTTAAAGGATTCACTGTTAAATGTATCAGTCTAGTCTGTTTCTACTAAAACATTTTAGTACTTAAAAAAATTCCTGAAGATAGTGAAGCAAAAGATCATAGTGTCTAAGTGACTTTTCATAATTTCCCTTTTAGAAAACAAAACACTGAAGATTAACACAATTTTCCTTTGTCTATATTAAATTCTAAGACTAAAATTTCCTGGGTTTCACATGAGCATATTCTATGAAGAAGTATGAAATAAATATGCTCATAGTATATGGCTTTAGAGAAAATTTGTGGTTTCAGTTTGTTTTATTGGGAAACAGAAATAATTTTACAAATTCCATACAAATGAGTCATCTCTTTTCAATCCTATCATTTAATGATAGCTTGAGTCCCAGTGGTTATAACTGTGGTATTAATCTTTTAGTCCTTAAACATATATATACACACGCACATACACAAATAGTTGGTTACTAGATACTATTTGGGATACCAGCTAGAACAAGAATAAATATCACGTACATTTCTCCTTCAGACAATAGAGTGGTAATAGTACTTCTTAAGGAAGAGAGGGCTTCCTGGGTAGCTCAGCTGGTAAAGAATCTGCCTGCAATGAGACCCTGGCTTGATTTCTGGGTCAGGAATTTCCCTGGAGAAGGGACAGGCTACCCATGCCAGTATTCTTGGGCTTCCCTCGTGGCTCAAAAGGTAAAGAATCCCAGCGCAACGGGTTTGACCTCTGGGTTGGGAATATCCCCTGGAGGAGGGCATGGCAACCCACTCCAGTATTCTTGCCTGGAGAATCCCCATGGACATAGGAACCTGGCGGGCTACAGTCCTGGCAAAGAGTCAGACTCAACTGAGTGATTAAGTACAAGTAAGAGGAGGGGTTCTACTGAGATCCAGGTTTGAATTCTGGCTCTAAATCCAAGTAACTTATTTCAAATTGTGTGCTTGTTTGTAAATACGGAAACTAACAGGACCTATAGGTAGAAGTGTACTTCTTAAAGCTGCTGGGAACAATAAAATGAGATCGCACACATCAAGTATAAACGCTTGGGAGATGTATTCAATAGACTAGTAATTACACTTATTTAACTATTTAAAATAATTCATTTTTAAATATCATCACTATTAAGGCTGAATAAAGTTCTAACATAATTTCAGAAATCAGTGTGCATTTTAACATGATCTTCCTATGATCGAGACATAATAATTTGTGTTTAGTTCCTGACAGTTCAACTATGAGTGAACACAGATTTTATTATTTTTTGGTACACTTTAAATTAGGAAAAGGACTCTGGGTGACAATTTAGTTTATTTCAGTAGACAAACTCTGAGTGTCTATTATGTGCTAGGAAATGCACAAGGTGTGGAACAAAAGCAAGGATTAACATGATTCCTACCTTCCATAAGCAAACATACTCAGATAAGAATATATACTTGGGAAAGATGCAACTGAGAAGGTATGTAGCACAAAGATGTGGCATTAGTTTAGCCTAGCCATTTGGTTAGGAAAGACCTTCTCGAAGAAAAATGTTGAGGACCAAATTTGGACTTAACTAGGTGGAAAGAGTAATAACTAGGACTCTAGGCAAAAGCAACAAAAGATGTCGTGAGTGTCGAAGGGACAATACAGCAGATATAGTAGAGAACTGTAAGAAACCTATGTAACTGTAGCAGGAGTTAGCAACTGAAAGTGACTTTAATATAAAAAGCAATTAAGCTAGTTTATATGGGGGATACATGGAGGTAAAAATTTCAAAATGCAACCTTTAACTAAATGCTAAAATGTGGGAGGATAAAATTTTAAAGACTAATGATTTGTTTTTAAGTCATGTCTCTTTAGTCATTTTGGTTGTTATAACCTCTTGGTTAGATTATATAGGAAGAGTTCATGGGAACAGCATACTCTTGAGTTCTTGCACACTGCTAACAGTCACTGCCTTAAAAGCTAGTTTTGCATTAACAGTATATAAAATCCATTATCTCAACACTTTCTTTCTATCTCTGCTAGCCAAATCTGGAGGTAACCTAATATCCTAAGCCATGACCTTTCCCCCCTCGATGTACAAAGGATTTTTATTTCACGTCCAGTAATCTTACTAGAATGTCTTGGTGATGGTTGCACTGGGTTGGTATTCTCAGGATCTTGCTAAGTTTTTTCAATATGTAGTTTCTTTTTAGAAGAAATTTCTCTTGCATTATAGTTCTAAGTTTTGTCTTGTTCTTTTGCTTTGGTTTTCTTCCTCAGGGACTCCTGCTATGGATATGTTTACTCTCCTTTGTTCTTACTCAGTACTTACTGTCTTCTCATTCTGTTCTTCATTGCGGTGCACCGAACTCTGTAGTTCTGGTGCGCACGCTCGGTAGTTGCATCACACAGCCTTAGCTGCTCCATGGCATGTAGGACCCTAGGTCCCCAACCAGGGACCTAAACCATGTTCCCTGCACTGCAAGGCAGATTCTTAACTGCTGGACCACCTGAGAAGTCCCTCAAATTCTTCCAACATTTCATTCCACCTCTCCCCAAGACACATCGCAGAGCCTGAGCAACCAAACACTCCAGGCTGAAGTTCTTTAAGTTAAAAAAATTTTTTTCAATACAATTCTTAAGGGTTACTTTCTATTTACAGTTATTACAAAATATAGGCTATGTGTCCCGTGTTGTACAATACACCCTTCATCCTATCTTGCATCCAACAGTCTTACGTCCCACTTCTCCAGCCCAATATGGTATCCTACTCCCACCATCAGAAACCATTAGTTTTTTCTCTGTATCAGTTAAGTCTCCTTCTTGTTTGCTATATTCACTTTTATTTATTTTTTTTTGTATTTTTGGTTCCCATGAATAGGTGATATCATACAGTATTTGTCATTCTGACTTATTTCACTTAGCATAATGGTTTTCAAGTCCATCCATGTTGCTGCAAATGGCAAATTTTTTTTCTTTCTAATGGCTCAGTAGCGCTCCATTCAGTTATCTGTAAAGCTTCCTCAGACAATTTTGCCTTTTTTCTTTTTCTTTGGGATGGGTTTGTTTGCTGCCTATATGCAGGTCAGGAAGCAACAGTTAGAACTGGACATGGAACAACAGACTGGTTCCAAATAGGAA
>SJYA01005731.1:0-23464 GCA_006410615.1 Neotragus moschatus | reverse complement strand
CACCACCCTTATGGCAGAGAGCAAAGAACTAAAGAGCCTCTTGATGAAAGTGAAAGAGGACAGTGAAAAAGTTGACTTAAAGCTCAACACTCAGAAAACTAAGATCACGGCATCTGGTTCCATCACTTCATGGGAAATAGATGGGGAAACAATGTAAACAGTGGCACACTTTATTTTTTTGGGCTCCAAAATCACTGCAGACGGTGACTGTAGTCACAAAGTTAAAAGACGCTTACTCCTCTGAAGGAAAGTTGTGACCAACCTATACAGCATATTAAAAAGCAGAAACATTACTTTGCCAACAAAGGTCTCTCTAGTCAAGGCTATGATTTTTCCAGTAGTCATGTATGCATGTGAGAGTTGGACTATAAAGAAAGCTGAGTGCCGAAGAATTGTTTCTTTTGAACTGTGGTGTTGGAGAAGACTCTTGAGAGTCCCTTGGACTGCAAGGAGGTCCAACCAGTCCATCCTAAAGGAGATCAGTCCTGAGTGTTCACTGAAAGCACTGATGATGAAGCTGATGCTCCAATACTTTGGCCACCTGATGGGAAGAACTGACTCCCTGGAAAAGACCCTGATGCTGGGAGGGATTGGGGGCAGGAGGAAAAGGGGACGAGAGAGGATGAGATGGCTGGATGGCGATGGACAGGAGTTTGAGTGAACTCCAGGAGTTGGTGATGGACAGGGAGGCCTGGCGTGCTGTAGTTCATGTCGGACACGACTGAGCAGCTGAACTGAACTGAATTTGTAAACATGATGGGAAGNAAGGGGACGAGAGAGGATGAGATGGCTGGATGGCGATGGACAGGAGTTTGAGTGAACTCCAGGAGTTGGTGATGGACAGGGAGGCCTGGCGTGCTGTAGTTCATGTCGGACACGACTGAGCAGCTGAACTGAACTGAATTTGTAAACATGATGGGAAGAAAAAAGTAGAAATGAAAACATGAATTGCTTATTCTAATTGGTGTTTATAAATGTAAATATGAAAATGTTTTCCAATCATAAAGAACACAGCTGTTTTTTTCCTTCAATAAGATTATGAACTGTCAGTGTTTTCCAAAGTATTGTGTTTTAATGACGGACGGGTGAAAAGAGAGGTGACGATGCCCTGGAACCCGTCCGGCAGGGACTCTCGAGGTTCTGTGTCTGCGGGCCGGGTGTGCTGTGGGTTCTGTGTGCTGGGACAAGCAGCTCAGTCTCCCCGGACCCCGCCTCAAACCAGAACATGGAATAAAACTGTGGGTCCATGAAGTTTAATTCTAGCTGTAACTCTAATGAAGTTGCTCCTCTTTCCCTGCACTCTTACTCTGTGAGTCTTACAAGGTAAGTCACACGTGCATGTTTTAACAAGAGGAACAGAGGAGGAGAGAGGGACCAGCACCACCCGCCTGGTGCTGGCCACGCTCCGGGCTCGCAGTCACATGGGCCACCGGACAATGGATCATCACACTAACAAAGCACCCTCTCCAAGGGCAGAGTCCCATCCTAACTCAAGCCTGCTGACTCAGCAGGGATTTGCTAACCAAATGAATGGTGGCGAAGCAACCTGTGATCCCCTGACAACTGACAAGGTGCTGGCAGCAGGCGGTAACGAATCCACCTGCCAATGCAGGGGACATGGCTTTGACCCCTGGTCTGGGAAGACTCCACCTGCCACAGAGCGGCTACGCCCGTGCACCACAGCTACTGGAAGCTTGTGTGCCCATAGCCTGTGCTCCACAGGAGGCCCGCCCCAGCAAAGGGCCATGCACTGCAACTAGAGAGCAGTCTGCGCCACCAGAGACCCCACACAGCCATCGATTCTTAAATTAGAAAGAAGACGCAGGCCTCACAGGAGCCTCTTGCATCACTGAGCTCACATCAAGGTGGAGCCCGACAGTCACAAAGCAACACAGACGCAGCTTCCAGACCCAGACCCACCAGCGTTCTTGATCCCAGGCTGGAGCTCCGCAGCGTCTCGAGCTCTTCGGTCATCTTAGAGGCCAGGGCCTGGAGGTAACCCCGGGCATCCTTCTCGTCGCTGACCCTAGAGGGGAAGGGCCGTCCTGTGAGCAAGCACTGCTCGCTGTCCCTCCTGAAGACCCAGAGGCTCCGCACCTCGCCACCCAGGCACCGTGACTGCTGACGCCTGGTCAGGACAGTCCCAGCTCACTCTCTGGGCTCCCGGAAGCTCTGCTCCGTCTCCACATTCGGGCCAGCCCGACCCACTCCACGGGCCACACGGGGTACTGCCTCCCACCTGCAGTCCCACGTCACGGTCACTGGACAGAACTGCTGCCCCTGGACATTACCGATCTGGGGAAGACTGAGGTGAGCTGGCTACCGAGCCCGCAGAGGAGCAGCCTGAGTTGTGGAGGCGGGCCGGCAGCTGGGGAACCATTACCCAGGCCCGCAGGCACGCACCACTGGATGATTTCCGCAATCTGGGCCTCCCAGTGGGCGACCGACTCCTTCTTGGCTGCCAGATCCTGCAGCTCATCCTCCAGCTGCCTATTCTGAGCCGTGAGCTTGTCCACAAAGGAGCACAGCTGGCGGGAAACAGTCAGGAAACAAGACTGTTACTCGTTTGCACGTGACGTCAGCACCGCAAAACTGCAGGCTCTTTCGAAGGGTCTTCATGTTTTCTTTCACCATTACGAGGGTTTGCCAACCTAACTTCCAATGTGGGGTTCCTGGCCGTATGTAACTTAAACCCCACTTCAACAGAAATATGAGTGTCAAAGTGATCAGAGCTAGTGGTTACAGGTAATCAGCAGCTTGTAACTAAATGAAAACATCCCACTTTAAAGACCAAACATATTCTATCATTTAGAAATTAAGTTACCTAAAACACCCAACTTCTAAGACTCAAGAGTGAAAAGAATGGCAGCTCCCACAGAGTCACGCTCAGAGCCCTCCGATCACCTTCTCGTTCTCGGCAGTCAGCTTCTTGCTCTCCTCGAACAGCATCGCCCTCTCACGCTCGTACTTGTCCCTGATGGTGCCCACGGCCTCCTCCATCTCGCTGTGCCTGAGGAAGCAGGACAGGTGTCAGGGCCCTCGGCTGGCATGCCCCCGGCCTGCCCCCACGCAGCGCACTCACCGCTCTCTCCTGGACTTCTCCAGCTTGTCCTTCAGCACCATCACCTCTTTCTGCAGGGCCAGCTGCTGGCTCTCAGAGTCGTGCACCTCCTTCTTCACGTTCTTCACCTCCAGCACGTGGGAGGCCTCACGTCTCACCAGCTCCTCTTCATAAAACAGGACTTTCTTCTCAAGCTCAGATTTTATCTTGGAAATCTCCTGCTGATGTTCTAGGGTGGCACTTGGCCCGCGGCCCCCCTGCTTCATCTGAGGGCAAAGGTTGGGACAGATCACAAATCTCTGCGCCCTTCTCGAGGGCCCCACCTCACCCCGCCCAAGGCAGACACAGTAAGCGCTCCCAGTGGCGGACACCGATCCTTCCCCCATGGCTGCAGGGCAGGCTTTGCAAGGGTGGGGGGGCTCTGCCCTGGGAAGTCCAGGTGTGCCTGGGACCCTGAGGCCCTGCTCACATTCTGACGTGAGTGGCCCTCAAGGTCTCCTCGTGCATTCTGTTCATTCACACCAGAGCATTCTCTGGAGGGCCGTGAGTCAGGCACCTGCTACTGACAGGGTCACACAGGGTTTCTACTGTCACAGGTGGTGATGTGGGCACTGAGCTGTCAGGCTAGGAGGGTCTTGAGCGTGGGGGTGAGGGGGTGAGAAAAGCAGGGTTGGGGGCAAGCTGCATGAGGCTGGAGAACAGGAGGGCGTCGGGGAGGCTAAAGGGAGGGGTCGGGGTTATTCGAGAACTGCGGGAAGCCATCAGCGGCCAGTAGAGACGTGACGGGCTCCGACCCTGGAGTGACAAGCTGTCTGGAGAGGGCAGACTACAGAGGTGAAGAGAGGGACCGGGAGACGCAGTCATGGCACCAAGTCTAGGCGAAGGGCCAGCTGTGAGAGGGAAGAGACTGCTGTCTCCATTTAACAGATGAGGAGGACAGGCTCAGAAAGTGGAGGCCTGTATCTGAGGTCTCTCAGCTAACAGGGAGCGCCTACAGCCCCCTCCCACCTCAGCCCCCTGTGGACGACCAGCAGGACACGGGCTGTGAGAAGCCCTTCCAGAATGACCAGCACTGAATTCGCAGACCAAGACACAGAGAAAGCAAGAGGTGTCAGGGTACGAGGGCTGACTCTAGGAGGTCAAGTGAAGGATCTGGTTCTGAAAAGTGAAAGGCTCCCGCGAGCTCCCACGTCAGGTTTCTGGGACTGCCACCTAGCAGCCGCCGAGGACCACAGCCTGCCCCCCTCCCTCGGAGAGGAGAGACTCGCGGTGCTACCTTGAGGGCCTCGAGCTCGCTCTCCACTTGCTTGGAAAAGTTCTCACTGTGCTCCCGCAGCTTGCGCTCCTTGGAGGCCTCGGCCACTGCGTCCTCGAGCTGCGCCTCCAGCTGGGGAGGGAGACAGCGCTGCTTACCGCCACCCGCCAGGCCCACCGTGGCTGGAGCCCTCTCAGGGAGGCAGTCCCAGGGAACTGAGCCTCCAGAAAGCTTCCTGATTCTTCACGCTCCCTCAGATTCCATCACAAGTTAATGGCTGAGAAATACACTTCTGGACTTCATTGGAATGGCTGGTTAGCTTAAATTCTAATTTAAATGGATACACTGAAACTAAATTTCAAGAAAAGATACAAGTTCATGAAAACAGGGACTTCTGATGCCTGCAGAACACAGATTCATTCTCCAAAGGGGAGATTCCAAACACACACAAGCGTGGAGAGAGTAACGAGGTCTGTGTACCACGACCCCTCCTCAAGCTGAGCACCACAGGCCCAGCTGTTTCGGCTGCAGGGCTACCCCCAGAACCGAAAGGGCCCAACCAGGGGTTCACTGAAGAGAGTTGTAGTTGCCTGTAATTATTAACACAAATGTCCTGCGGCTGCACAACCAAATGTCTAAGAAGAAAACACAGGCATCTTGAGGCCAAAGGACAAAGAGCCCTGAACATGAATGGAGCGGAACAGGTGTTTCCAGGCCCTCCTGGTGGTTCACCGAGGGAACCCCAACACATTTATAGGTGGCGTTGCAGGAAATATGCTGCCTGGTAAGAGCAGAACACGTGGGACCATCGAGGATGGCAATTCTCAAAGTGGGGTCCTGAGGCCCCTGAGGATCTGCAAGGCCTTCCTCCTCTAATTCCCTATCTTAGGAGCTAGGTTTTCTTCATGTAAATTATACAGAAAAGGTTATCACTGAAGACAATGCAGAAACACATAGGAGAACCTGGGTGCTTTCTACTAAATCAGACATTAAAGAAATGCACAAAAACGATCATGGCATCCAGTTCCATCACTTCATGGCAAATAGATGGGGAAACAATGGAAACAGTGAGAGACATTTATTTTCTTGGGCTCCAAAAATCATTGCAGATGGTGACTGCAGCCATGAAGTTAAACAATGCTTGCTCCTTGGAAAAAAAGCTATTAAGAACCTAAACAGCATATTAAAAAGCAGAGACATTCTTTTACTGACAAAAGTCTGTCTAGTCAAAGCTATGGTTTTTCCAGTAGTCGTGTATGGATGTGAGCTAGACCATAAAGAAGGCTGAGCACTGAAGAATTGATGCTTTTGAACTGTAGTGTCGGAGACTATTGAGAGTCCCATGGACTGGAAGGAGATCCAACCAGTCAGTTCTAAAGGAGATCAGTCCTGATTCATTGGAAAGACTGATGCTGAAGCTGAAACTCCAATACTTTGGCCACCTGATGCGAGGTACTGACTCCTTGGAAAAGACCCTGATGCTGGGAAAGATTAAAGGCGGGAGGAGAAGGGGATGACAGAGGATGAGATGGTNTCTAAAGGAGATCAGTCCTGATTCATTGGAAAGACTGATGCTGAAGCTGAAACTCCAATACTTTGGCCACCTGATGCGAGGTACTGACTCCTTGGAAAAGACCCTGATGCTGGGAAAGATTAAAGGCGGGAGGAGAAGGGGATGACAGAGGATGAGATGGTTGAATGGCATCACCAATGGACATGAGTTTAAGCAAGTTCCTGGAGTTGGTGATGGACAGGGAAGCCTGGTGTGCTGCAGTCCATGGGGTCGCAGAGTCGGACACAACTGAATGACTGAACTGAACTGAATCAGTCTGTGGTTACGTTGAACATTTTTCAGTTTTAACTTCTAAGTTGTTAAACATTAAGGCCTGTAACCAAATACACAAAAGCTCCCTGGGGCATTGGTGACCTTCTGAGTGTCAAGGATCCTAGAGTCGGTCTCAGAATGCTGCCCTGGGCTGAGACTGGCCCTCCAACCGCTTCTAGCCTTCAGCTCTCAGAAGCCATGCCACATCACGTCACAGGGTGTTTCTATGGTACTTTATGGGCACAAAGCCCTATACTCTACTTTAAAATCTTACTACTACAGAGACCTGTTTTAATAATTTCACAAATATGTCTGAAGGGCTGAGAAGTACAAGATAAACACTTGGCGGAGCAACTTACTTGGCTTCACATGAAATTTAAGATCCATTTTACGGGATGATTTACGGGATGCAGCCCAAGCTCTCAAAACCACCTTATGGGGACCCTCCAGACACCCCATCAACACAGCCCAACGTCCTGAGACACTACCTCCTTCCGGCCCTTGTCGGCCCTGCGGACCTCCTGCCGCAGCGCGTCAATCTTCTGCATGGCCGCCTCCACCTCCTCCTCTCGGTCCCGCAGCTGCCGTGACACCTTCTGCTTCTGGGAGCGCAGCTCGGCCATGCGCTCGTTGACCTCCGAGAACTCCTGCAGGGCCAGCTTCCGCTGCTGGTGGGCGTCTTTCAGCTCCCGGGCCTGAGACTTCAACCGCTCGGAAGCCTCGATCAGTTGCTGAACACAAGAGTTACAGGCTGTTTACGTTTGCCTAACAAGGACTGGAAGGTGAAAAGCGTCACCTGCTGCTGTGTCAAGGAGTTGAAGTGACAGCAAATGCTGGTGAAAGGCTGCAGCCTTGGCCCCCAAAACTGAGCTCCCCGGGAAGGTCCTCTGTCGGCCCCAGCACAGCCTGAAGGCCACCCAGGCCCAGGCGCCAGTGAGGTGCCCAAGCTTGCCTGGCTCAGGAATCCCGACCTATCCCGTGTCATGACACCATCATAGAGGCAGATGAAGGGCTGCAAGTCTCCGACGTCCCCGTGAACGCAACCGCACGCTCTGTGAAGCCATGCACTTTCCCTATAGACGGGCCCGCCTACCTTGTGGAGGTCCTCCTTCTCCTGCCGCACCACACGGTACTGCTTCTCCAGGCTCTTCAGCCGCTGCGCGGAATCCTCGTGCTCCTGGCGGAGAGTCACCGTGTCCTCGAGCTGTCGCTCCAGCCTACTGGAATCTGAGCAAAACAGGAAACAAGCCGGGTTCCCTTACACGCACACGGCCGCCGGCCCAGCTGACAGACCACCCAGACTTGGCTCTGACGTGTGTCCACACCCTCTCCCCGGGGACGTGAGCCCCGGAGCACTTGTAGACCCGTCTCGCCCTCACTCCCCTGTAACGGATGTGCACAGCTGGGCGGTGCGGGAGGGTCTCGGTGAGTAAGGCACTCAGTGGCAGCCTTTTCTCGGATCAGGATGGTGGGTCCCAGAAGGAAGCAGAGAGACAGCCACTGACTGGGGTTTGATTTGAGATGAGTCAGGTGTAGCGCCGACCCACATGTCAGGCTAAGGGCTGGGACTTAACGGTGCCTTGAGTCCTCAGGAAGCTCTAATAACTGGGAGCCACGGAACATGCACTCTGGTGACACCAGATCTAGCATTTAACACTGAAGGGGAAACCAGGCCGCGGGTGAGAGCTCCAGAAAGACAGCGTTACGGCAGTTCTGCCTCAGAGTGACAAAGAGGAGAATTAACAGGGAAAAATGTAAATACTCTGAGAGATCATATATAAAGCACTGACTCTAACAGCTCAAATCAGTTCCTATAGTGTTAAAGTTAGGCACATTAGAGAAATCATTTAAAATAAACTGGCAAAACACCAGAACCCTTTGCTAAAGTTTAACTTTTTTCCTGCTTTTCCACCCAATGGAAAGGACTCCGAGAATGTTTTTTTGCAGAAAGGAAGATCCAAGAACTGAGACTAAGCAGGGTGACCTTGGAACACTCACCTGCTATCTTATTCTTCAAACGCTCGATCTCCTCGTTCAGCCGTTTGATCTCTTTGTCCCGGGCTGCGCCACCCAGGGCCCGGGCTGAGCCGTGGAGGGACTGGACGGTCTGCGTGGACTCTGGGGAGGAGATGTGTGTGAGTGCAGGCTGCGGGCCAGGCCGTGGGGGATAGTCCCCGTGCAGAGGCCCCACCCCTCACCCTGCAGCTTCCGGCTCAGCTCCAGCCTCTCCTGCTCCAGCCTCCGGATGCGCCTCTCGTAGGCCTCCACCTGCAGGCTGGCCTCCAGATCGCGCTGCACGCCCTCGTCTCTGGTCAGTGTGCTGGACTGCAGGATGCTCTTCAGAGAGCCCCGGTCAGAGAAGCAGCTGCAGATAAAGCAACAGCGTGTTCTCACCCACGGAGACTTTACAAGGACTTCATTAGTGTTTAGAAACTTCCTGGGGTAAAAGATAAGCCTTTTCAAACTGGCAAACAAAATCACCTGTGAAAAGACTTTGCTGTTTATGGAGCCAAATGAGACAAGAGTCTTCTTTACTGCAAGCCACTGGGTGACAATGGGCAGTGAGAGGGCTGGTCAGATAGAGCGCTTCTGTAGGGCTAGGAAGTATGATTTTCTTTCTTTCTTTCTTTTACTGAAGTACAGTTGATTCTGGAGAAGGAAATGGCAATCCACTCTAGTATTCTTGCCTGGAAATCCCACGGACAGAGGAGCCTGGTGGTCTACAGTCCGTGGGTTGCAGGAGTTGGACGTGACTTAGTCACTGAACAAATGACGTGGATTCAGTTCACTGTGATGGCACAGAGTGTAATCTCTAAGTCACTGTGCACACCTAACCAGGAGCTGAAAGGAGAAGGCCTCCTGCACGAGGGCCTGGGCTGGCAGAGGTGCCCTGACGCTCAGTGGCGACTGCGGCACGATGAGGGGCGAGGGCGCGCCGGCTCTGCCCTCACCAGGATCATCCCCTCAGTTTGGGGCTTGTTGTCCCCCGCAGACTGTCAATACCCTACATGGCTCCTTCAAGTCCAACACCGGGACCAGCACAGCCAAGGTCCTCACCAACCAGCAGCGATCACGACGCGCCTCTCCATGAGCACACTCTGATGCACAGATGTGGGCCAAGGAAGGTTCTCTCCGTTGGAGCTGAACTTGGGGACAAGACACTTAGCTCCTCTTGCTTTTTAAAGTGATGACAATGTCAGGGGCGTTTCTGAGTTCTACACAGTGAGTGGGCGTGCACACCCACACACTCTCTCACAAAGGCCTAGCTGGTGTTTCTCAAAGGTGGCCCAAAGGTACTGGGCCAGCCAGCACTGCTAGGGTCTGTTTCAGGAAGAGGTCCCTGGATCAACCTGCCAAACCTGGAGCCTTGCTGGGGGCCCAGGGTCCACAGGTGTGACAGGCACCCAGTGAGCTGAATGCGGTGGAAGGACCTAGAGCCTCTGCAGAGGGGCCAATAAGTCAACACGCCCAGAGCACCCAGACTGCCTCTTCTGGGCTGGAAGGCAATCGCTCTGGCCTAAGCACTACTAACTCCAGCATCTGACACCTGAAGAGAGCTCTCATAAGCGTGGGCAGAAGTAGGCCGCTTCTGTAGAAATTTATACCAACTCAGGCACCCGCGGCTAGAAGCAGCCAGGAACCAAGCTCAGTGACCTTGCTCCAGGCGCCGAGGCAGCCCCGTCTGTCTTTCTGTCTTATTTTATTGCCTGCCTTCCTCAGCCCCCTCTTCTTGGCCCAACGTCCTTTTAAAATCGAGTCAGAGCACCACGGGCACCACAACTCTGCAGAGGCCCTGGAGACAGGCCACACACAAGGCCCCAGTCAAGGCTCCCGGAGCTGTGCTCACAGGCGGGGCTTGGCTCTCATCTACAGCATCGCCCCGTGCCCCGGGAACCCCAAGGCTGCTACAAAACTCCCCATGAAAGCCAGCAGAGCTCGGTCAAAGGGGGCACTCAGCCGGGGTGGCCAGACACCCCGCCATCGGCCAGGGCCCCCGGTGTCCTACCTGGGCAAACCCCGTCCAGTTGATGGCCGGCAGGGGTCGGGACCAGCAAACCAGGGCCTGAGGGCCGAGCCCCAAGTCTGAGGTAAAAACGGCTTTTCCATTTTTAATGGGTTGTTAAAAGAGAAGCTCCCTCAAGCATGTCAGAGTCCCCGGCTCTGACGGGGCTCAGCCCCACACAGAAGCTCCCCCACCCCATGGGAAGACCCCTGCCCGTGGGGCAGGCAGACGCAGACGCACCTTTCCGTAGTGAACGTGAACCCGATGAACGGCAAGTGCAGTCCAGAGAAGCCCGCGTGAGAGCCAGGAGGCAGCACTTCCTGCACGAGAACACGCGCAGTGTGAGTGAGACAGTGTGCAAGCCAGCAGAGAGCAGGAGAGGAGAGCGCTCCAGGGGAGCCACCGGTGCACGGGGAGCCCCACAGGGCCTCCCAGAACACTGCCTCTTCACTCCCGGCTTGGGCCGAAGCACGAGGCCATGAAGGGGATCAATACACTGCTTCTGAGACAGCGATGCTCAGGCTGAAGTGGGATCAGGTAACTGCGAACCTTCTAAAGCAGCAGGAGCCGCCGCTCACCTTGACCCTGAGCAGGGGGGACGTGGGGAGCAGGCAGGGGCAATGAGTTCCTGCCCTGAAACAGGCCACAGGCAGAATTGGGGTCTGGAACCCAAGGGGAGACTGTTTTACATAGGTTTACTTCTATTTTTCAGTTTGAGGAACCTTCTCTATTAAAATTGAAAGTAAAGTTATTTACCTGGGAAATTTCAGCATGGAAATACACTTATCTGAAGCTCAGGAAAAATCCTTTCAATAATAATATTAGCACTTTCCTCAGTCTTTTCTCACATCACCTAAAGTCTCGCCCTTATTTTACTAAGAAAGAGCCTCTAAAGCCTCTAAATCAAAGTTTTCTTTTCCCGGTTAAACCTCAGCTTCTCTATCCTCAAGACTCATGTAACGCATACTGAATGTTGAGTCTGATGAGACCAAAACAATGTCACAACACATGAACAAAACTCTCTGGGCCCAAAAGGTACAATGACGAGCTCATCAGTGGCCCTGTGAGACGAGGTCAGATACCAGATGGGCCCCATGGACAGCACCCAACGTGGAAAACCCACCATCTGAGACATCAGCGCCTCAAAATTGGCCTCATCCCTGTCGCTCTCGACCTCCGGCCATGTGAGCAAATGGTCACGCACATGCTGAACACATGTGTCAGCAGAAGAGTGGACATGTCCTCGAGCACAGGGACAGAGAGGAGCAGAGGCCCAGAGACCTGCGCCACGGCGGGGCCTCGGGTAGGCCCCTGGCACGGGGACAGGGCAGAAGGCATGCTGACGGAACAGTGTATATGGCACTGTTCACAAGGCACAAAGGCATCAAATAATTCTGATGAACCCTAAAGCAGGACAGCTATAAAACTAAGTAAGCCATCTCTTTAAGGACCAAGCTGAAGGCTAGAATGGGAGGTGCATTCCTCGAGGCAACTGCCACAGTTTCTGAAGTCGGCACAGTTCTCAGATTCACCACCTTGATGAGCAAGCCCTGTGCACGCAGACCTGTGACACGGCGCAGAGGGCAGGGTGCCACCACACTTACGATGTTCCTCAGCACATCGTCGTCCACGTCGAAGTTGGACGTGTCGGAAGGACTGCTCACGTCCGGGATGTAGGGCGCCTCCAGGTTCCGGATGTTCTCCCAGTTCAGCCCTTGGAAGAAGGCGTGCTTCTTAAAGTCCTCCACCCCATTCTGCCCCAGCCGGCGCTCCCGGCTGCAGATCAGCCTCTGGATGAGGTCTTTGGCCTCCTCGGACACGTCTGTGACGTGGGACGGGAACTGAAACCGCTCCTGGGGGCGTAGGGGGGCAGTCAGGGGACCTGCGGTGCACAGGCATCATGGGGAGCAGAGCAGAGGCGCAGCTGCACAGCTACAGCCCCTTTCTGCGTCCCAGTGGCCAAGCGCAGCCGAAGCCGATGAGGCTTCATTCCAGAAAACCCTCAGTCTTGCCGGTTTTACTCACCGCAGACTTGTTACCACCCTGCATGTAAACTAAAATGGTGATAAATTTTCACCTATCAAGGTGGCAAAGAACACCGACAACAGGCTGTACGTGGGAGAGATGGGCACACCCTTCAGTATGCATTTTGCCAACAGTATCAATGAGAACACATGACATGTTCGTGATGCCATTCTACTCTGACCAAGGAAATTGAAAACTACCTCAGTGCTCATCAGAAGGACTTGTTAAAACAAGATACACTGCACACATACACATGGTAAGGTCTGCCTTTGAGCACTGAGTAAAAGATAATCGGAACCCTGGCCATATGTGTCTGTGATACCATTTACTTAGACAGTCCCCACCTCCCACATGCCAGGAGGTCACAAGGCCACACACCCACCAGGGCACCGTGGCCCCATGTGCCGAGCCGCCCCTGCGGTCCAGACCTCACCTGTAATCTCTAGAAGGGATAGCAGCGCTGCCCACAGGGCTGCGGCGGAGACGGAATAAACAATCAGAGCCCACAGCGGGAGGCGGATGGTGCCCGCAGGCGGCAGGCGCTCAGGGACAGCAGGTCTTAGAATGCAAGCAAGTCCCACTGTTCCCTTCACCACGCTTACCACCAGAAGTTCACGGGGTGCCTTTCACCATCAACTTACTGCATGCTCTTCGGCATGTCTGAAGTTTTTGACAGTATGTCTTAATTTATAAATAAAAATAATTTCTACTTTGAAAACAAATTTTTTAAGGTATAACTTTTCTTGAGTTAAAAGAAAGATGCTTTAGGACTTTCATGTTAATCTGCTCCTTATCTGAGCAAATACTGAGAGACTAGGCTGGGAGGAGAGAGCAGACAAGTGAGCATCTGTCTGGATGAGTGACCGAGCAGGTGGGAAAGGGTGCTGTGAGCCAACGAGCAGAGAGGCTGACCCTGGTGTCAAAAGGACATGGGGAAAGGGGTAAAAAGAAAAAACACAGATGACAAAAATCTTAGAGGGAAGAAGAAATAATAAACAGAAAATGAGGGAAATAGAAGTGAAAGATGAATAGCTGGGAAAAGGCAGAAAAGCAGGAGGAAAAGAAACAGGCTCAAGAAAGGACTAAGAGCATTACTGAGCCGAGACGCATGATCCACTCCTGACGATGGCTTTGGGGCAAACAGGCTGGAGGGGCAGAGCTGACGCCTGGCGGCAGGGCGGGCGCACAGGTGGCAGGGGCCTGCGGGCCCTCTCGGGCCTGTGTCTGGCTCCTGAAGCCCACGTCTCCTGCAGGGGGGTTCTGGCCTGATGGACCTGCCACCCTCCACCAGGGAATGGGAGCGTCCCCCTCCGCCCTCGTCTCCCAGGTCAGCAGCCCACTCGGACACCCGTCTGGCCGCCCAGCCTGCTCCACCCATCCCTCTTCCCTAGGTACTCAAATACACACAGGGTGGAAGTGCGACGGCTTACTTCATGGTTCATGATCTTCCCATAGGTCTCTACGAGGGACTCGGCGTAGAACGGGGTCTCTCCGTATAGCATCTCGTACATGCAGACGCCCAGAGACCACCAGTCACACTCGGGGCCGTACTTGCCCATGCCGTCCTCCATCGCCTGCAGGATCTCTGGGGAGATGTAGTCCGGGGTGCCCACAGCCACGGAGGACTGCACCTTAGGGGAAAGGACGGGCAGGATGAAGGGAAACCCGAGGATGTCTCTAGGAGACAGTGGATGAAGAAACAATCACAAGATAAACCTGGCACTTGGACATGATTTAAAAACCTCATAATGAAAAATTCAATGCAAATAAATGTTCCTATAGCACTAAACCGGGGCTTCCAGCGTAGCTCCGTCGGTAAAACATCTGCCTGCAATGTGGGAGACCTGGGTTCAATTCCTATATTGGGAAGTTCCCCTGGAGAAGGAAATGGCAGCCCACTCCAGTATTCTTGCCTGAAGAATTCCATGGACAGAGGAGCCTAGTGGGCTACAGTTCATGGGACTGCAAGAGTCAGACACAACTTAGAGCTATTTTTATAGCATTTAACATCAGGCAGTTTCCAGAATGCACCAGACTCTCCTGCCCGCCAGGTTTTTCAATCCCTAGATGCCCACCCAGCCCCACACAGCACTGGAGCTCCACATTCCCCATCGCGGTTCAAAGTGTGGTCCAGGCACCCCGTGCGTCCAGGCCAGGCCACCTCAGATTTGTACGTGCATAGACACCACGCGCTTGCAAGACAGATTCTAAGATGCTGCCTTTCTGACACGCTCCCAGGGGAAGCGCGGGCTGCTCACCCACACCCTACCCTCGAGCTCCAAACTGGAATGTCTGGAAGTAGGTCCAGGGACCAGCTGGGTGCTGGACATGCCCTCCGTGGGGAGCTGCAACCATCAGAGAGACAACATGGGGGCTGGGTGTGCTGAGAGGCCACAGACCGGCCTCAGAGCATGTGGAGTCCACAGGACTGGGGTCAGCAAGATGCGACAGCAGCCAAGAAGGCCTGTCCTCGAAAAGACCAGCCTCTCCGTGGTCACAGCGCAGGGCCTGGTGGCAGGACTCAGCGGGGAGTCCTCAGGAGTCATACAGGGCAGCAGGGGACAGCTACCGGGAGGTGAGGTGGGTGAGCCCCCGGGGAAAGGTGCCCAGCACGCGGGCTCGGACCAAGGCCAGAGCTCCCTCGTTAGAAGACTGGCTTTGGGGACAGCACCAATAGACCCATCACATTAAAAGTAAGAGACTGGCTTTGTGGAGAGAGTGAGTTAACCGACTAGCTCTTTGTAAAACATTGTCACATGCTGCCAGCTTTATGTTCTTTTACTGCTGCTTGAAAATCCACACCAAGGGGTAGGGGAGGGGCTGCTCTCTCTAGAGAACCAGTTACAGTAGACTTTATGACGCGTGTAGATTTTAAAAAGACTCCCAAAACACCTAAAACTCAAACTGTGACGGGCCACCGGGAAGGATGCAGATGAGTCCCTAAAGCAGCGGAGCCATGTGCTGGAGGCAGCTGAGGGAGGTGGGGGGTCCCACTGAGGCCACCCGGCCAGCGGGCTCTGACCCAGCCCAAGCCCAGTCACCTTGGGGTGACAATGGCCATTCTGGGGGCGTCCTCCCGGAGGGAGCATCCGCTGACCATTGGGAAGGGGGTACCCCCATTCAGGAAGTCCTGCCCCAGACAGAAACGAGAAGGCACCGACACCCGGCTCAGGTCTGCCCACTGGGCAGGCTGCCCCTCTCACCACAGGGTCTGCGCCTGGGAGCCACCCGGGGATCTGAGGACACCTGACTCCCCCTTCTGCAGAAGGCACACAGATCACGTTCGTGAACACAAGAAGCAGTCAAGATGTTTTAACCATAAATAGAAAATTTCAACTGTTTTCTAAATGGACTTGTCTTCATTTACATTAATACACTTGGTTTCTTAATTGTTTCTCAAATTGAAAATGGAAATAAGCCCCTTTTAACTGCAAGCAAAACACAAAACCAAATGGAAAAGTTTCAACAGAAATACCTACAGTTCCATCGTCATTCATCTTCAAACAGGATCCAAAGTCAGCCAGGCGGATATGACCATTTACATCCAGAAGAACATTGTCAGGTTTAATGTCTCTGTTAGTAAAATAAACACGCACATGAACCATTTCCATGCAACACTCAGGTAGGTCACAGCCCTTCACTAGTGGAGACTCACCAGAGGAAGCGCAAGTTCACGACAGGACCTGGGAGAGCACCCCCCGCGGTGGTATGGCTGGCGTGCAGCAGTGGTGAACCCCCATCAACCTTGGGGACCGGTCACGGACCCCCACCCACCACCACCCGCCAGGCCTCCCCAGTGCTGGGAGCTGCTCCCGACCCGGGCCCACAGCAGGGGATGGACGGCACTGCCTGCCTTCAGGACGCCTCCCCCTGGCCAGGATGTCAGGACATGAACACGCAAGGCACAGTCACACAGGCTCTTGGTATCACAGAGCATAAGCCATGTGGCAACTGCTACGAAGAAACATGAGCAAAGAGAAGAAGAGGCAGAGGGACCGAGTGTGAAGGGAGCCAGGTGGCTGTGGCCACTGAGAAGAGACGCCTGAGCGGGGACCTGACGCGTAGCAGGGTCGGGTGAGGAACTGGGGCAGGATGGTGTTCTGCGTGCACCCCGGAGCACCACGGGCCCCTCCCCAGAGTGTATGCTATAGCCGACGACAGGGAAGCTCCGAGCGGAGCAGTCTGCCGTCACCCGCAGCAGGAAAGGGAAGTCTGTCTCACTCAACCCACCATCCTGCCGACTGTCCTGTGTACTGGCCAATGCCAGGCCGGGAGTGGGGAGCAGTGCGGGACTAGTCCTCCTTCCTGGTAGAATAGGTCTGTGTGACCAGACAAGGTGACGAGGAACAGAAACTTTAAAAGGAGAGTGTTCACCTAGAAGGCTGCACGGATGCGCCCAGTAGCACAGCTGGTGTCAGCCGCCAAGGGGGCTGTGACAAGGCCCACGTCTGCAGGGGCTAGCGTGCGGACCACCTCAAAGAGGCCAGGCCACTTTGGCCTGGCAGAAGGCTACACCCTGATGCAAACACACAAGAGCCCCCGCTGCTCCCAACAACACAGCAAGCCTCACAAACACATGTGAGTAAAAGATGATTAATCCAGAAAAAGTAAAGAAAAAAAAAAAAAAAACCCCAAAACCCTCCAGCAAAGCATTCCAAACTGAAATAAGTCTTAAATAAATACTCAGGAATACGAAAGAGAAAACAGAAGAATCCCTCAATGACTCAGAAAAATAAAAACTACTTTCCTGGTGTTCTGGTGGTTAAGACAAGCCTCCACTGCAGGGGGCAAAGCTTCGACGCCCAGTCAGAGAACTAAGATCCCACACGCGACAAATCATGGCAAAACCAAAGAACAGAACTAGACAAAAACAAGAAGAAAAAAGAGACTTGATTTAACCCAGGGGAGAAACAGAAGAAAAAGACGATCTTAACAGAAATTAAAACTATAAGTGTAAGATGCCACAGAAGAATCAATTTAAATAAAAATCTAGGGCTGCTCCGGTGGCTCAGTGGTGAAGAATACGCCCACCAATGGAGAAGACACAGGTTCAATCCCTGATGCAGGAAGAGCCCACATGCCTCAGAGCAACGCAGCCCGTGTGTGCCACAGCTCCTGAAGCCCTGTGCCCTAGAGCCAGCACTCCGCGGCGAGAGAAGACAGCCAGCTGGGGTCCGCCTGCACTCCTCAACCAGAGAGAAGCCTGTGTGGCAACCAGGACCCAGCACAGCCAAAAATAAACAAAAAATTTTAAAAAAATCAAATGAAAGGCAGTGAAGAAATGGAGGAAAGGATCTGAAAAAGTAAAAATGGGACAAATAATTAAAAAGGGTCAGGGACAAAGCAGCTGGAGACTGAAATGGAAGACAGGTGAAGAAGGCACAACATATACGTAACAAGAGTCTCCGAAGAATCAAAACAAGAAAACATCAGATCTGAAGCTGAAGCCCAAGACAACTTCCCAGAAGTTAAAAAAAAAAAAAAGAGACCTGAATCTACAGACTGAAAGGCTCACCAAATTTAAAAATAAATAAGTATCCTGCTTTTTTTGGAGCCAGACCAGTTGATACTGAAAGCTGAAATGGAACAACCAACATGTAAGAATAGCGAGAAAACACCGAAAAGAAAAAGGTGTGATGGGGGACTTGGCCCCATGGAATTTCAAGCCTCCATGATGTGGTCCCAGAGCAGAGACGGAAAGACGACGGAACAGAATAAAATATCTAGAACAGACCAAACTCATCAGAAACTGGGCATACCATACAGCTGCTACCTCAGACAAGTGGGCAAAGACACAAGTAAATTAAGTTCACGCTGGGACAACCGAAAAGCCTTTTACTTAAAGATAAAATCAGATCCATTCTTCATAAAAGAATAAACTCCAAAAGGAATTTATGTAAAAAATAAAACCACTAGAAGAAAACAACCAGTAAATTTACATTAAAAAAATCTGCCCGTGGGACTTCCCTGGGCCTAAGGTCAATCCCTGTTCAGGGAACTAGATCACTCATGTTGCAAATAAGACCCAGCAGAGCCAAATAAAAAAACAATTTTTTTTTTAAACAAAGAGCTGAATGGAAATGTTGAAACTAAAAATAAAACCCTGCCTGGCTGCAATCCCTGGGAGCCTGTACCTCTTGGTCTCTGCTCTGCTGGCTTCCGAGGCTGACCTCCTAGGAACGGTGGTGCTCACCGGGGTGCTCAGCTCTGGGTTGGAGGTCCCTGCTGCTTCCTGCAGTGAGCCTCGAAGGGGTCTAGCTGCCAAACGTGGGGCGCGGCTGCTCTGTCTGCAGGAGCCTGGCTTGGGGGCGCGGGCACTGCCTGAAGAAGTCGCTGTGGCCCACACCCTCCCATGGGAAAGGGGCCCAAAGCTACGGTCTGAACCTGCTCGTCATGTCCACAGCTCTGATGGGAGCCGCTCACCTCCGGCCCCACCACAGGCAGCCTTAACTTACTCAGGCACACCCCTGAGACGCGGGTAGCACTGACTTCCTGTTCTATCTAACTCTGCAAACTCTGTTGTTAGACTAGGTCATTCAAGCACTTAGTCTGAATACTGCGTTGACTTTAAGGGAAAAAACAATGTCAACTTTTGTATTTTAATGTTTCCTACTATGCCCTTACTCCTCGGAAGGAAAGTTATGACCAACCTAGATAGCATATTCAAAAGCAGAGACATTACTTTGCCNTGGAAATAGTGTCAGACTTTTTTTTTTTTTGGCTCCAAAATCACTGCAGATGGTGACTGCAGCCATGAAGTTAAAAGACAATTACTCCTTGGAAGAAAAGTTACGACCAACCTAGATAACATATTCAAAAGCAGAGACATTACTTTGCCAACAAAGGTCCGTCTAGTCAAGGCTATGGTTTTTCCAGTAGTCATGTATGGATGTGAGAGTTGGACTGTGAAGAAAGCTGAGTGCTGAAGAATTAATGCTTTTGAACTGTGGTGTTGGAGAAGACTCTTGAGAGTCCCTTGGACTGCAAGGAGATCCAACCAGTCCATCCTAAAGGAGATCAGTCCTGAGTGTCCATTGGAAGGACTGATGTTGAAGCTGAAACTCCAGTACTTTGGCCACCTGATGCAAAGAACTGACTCGTTAGAAAAGACCCTGATGTTGGGAAAGATTGAAGGTGGGAGGAGAAGGGGATGACAGAGGATGAGATGGTTGGATGGCATCACTAACTCAATGGAAATGAGTTTGAGTAAACTCCTGGAGTTGTTGATGGACAGGGAGTCCTGGCGTGCTACAGTCCCTGGGGTCACAAAGAGTCGGACACAACTGAGTGACTGAACTGGACTCCAAAGAAAGCTTATAGAGTTTCAGAGATCTGTAAGAAATGTGAGGATTTATTTGTTTAATCTTAACTTAAAATTTATTAGAGAATGATTTCCCAGGGTTTATCACCCCTGTTGGTTTGACATCTAGTTGAAAGTATTTGCCCCTCTGATTCTCAAAGAACACCATCTCTTTCCTATGTTCATCTCTAAGATATTTTTGGAGAAGACCATCTATGTGCTAAATCTAAATGCATCTGTCCACCTTCTTTAGTTTTAGTTTGTTTTGTTTTTCTCCAGCAAGGACAGAAGTCTAAAACTCAAACTGGTTAGAAGTGATTTGAAACTCGAGGTCGCGATTTGATTAAACTGCGCATTACTTGTACTCAAACATGACTCAAAGGACTTAGAATCCTTTTGAACTGGCAAGTGTTCTTTAAGCAGCTATGTGGAGAGAGGCCATCACTTTGCACTGAGTAAGTTAATCAATGGAGAATAGAGAGAGAGCAGAGTGATGCTCTCTGCCTTGGTGCGTTGATGGCATTTGCTGCTTGTCCTAGGATGCATTTCTCATCACTCTCCTGTCCTCTGTAGCATCGGGGAAGAGCAAGTGTTAAGCATTTCCCTGTCACTCTGGCAGCCACCCAGGCTGTGCTTGGTCAATAGTGAGCACAGAAAGGACCCTGTGGGAGGTGAAGAGGGAAAAGAACCTAGTTATTTTTATTCCTTCTTCTTTGCTTTGGGCAGGTTCTTGGGGGGTGACTTCATTTTATGGAGTACCAAATCATTAGCTCCTACCAGACGTATCTGCTATGATTCCACTTTTCATAAAGCGATGCTGACCTGTGGGTTCAGAGAACACCACCTCCTCTCTTTGTCTCTCCAGCCTAGGAGTGGAATTGGTTCCTAACATCAGAATCTCTTGGGTTACCTGACTGTCTCTTGTTTGATATACTTGTAGAACCACCACTTGTATAACCGCGTCCCTGAGTGTAAATATCTGAACTTGGTTTTGTTTTTCTGGTTAAACCTTAACCTCTACACCTCTATGTACCTAACAGTCATCATTAGCACTAGTAACATGTTTAGGGTTATTTTAGTGCCTTGTAATGACAACCGAGAGGAGTATTGGGAAAACGGCAACAAATCTAGCTATTGTCATGATATTGAACTGTAATTAATTATTGAGGATTTGCTATCATGTATTTTTGAGTGAATAGAAGAAAACGTATCTTGCTGAAAGGATTTTTAAATTTCCATTTTAACCACATGGTAACCTTTTCTATTGCTACTTAAAGGAACTCTCTTAGAAGAAAATAAAGTGCCAGTTTTAGAGGGTTTTTTTGGTATGTTTTTCATAGTGCTCAAGGTTATTAAATCATTTAGTAAAAAAATTTCATCCCTGGGACATTCCACATTGTAGTTTCCCATGAAAATCTCCTAAATTTCGAAGGCAGCACAAATATAGAAACCCATCAAATGTTTTCATAGCATCAAATTTCTAAACAGATTTGAACCAGTACATAAAAGCCTCATCTATATTGAAAAAAAATTAATGTGTGATATATTTTGTGTATTTGTACCAAGGGCCAAAGATAGTCAAAATTACTTTTACCCCCATGACAGTTTGAATATAACAAAATTAATCAGAGACTTCATAGTTTGGCTGGACACTCCCCTTGCATTCAGCCAGGGGATCCGCTTCAGTTCTGGCCCCTAACTGTTACACAGACAAAACTAGTCTTCTTTAGACCCTGTTCCTTTTATTCCTGTTTGCACAAGTGAGTGATACTTATAGCTTTCAATTTATATAGATAAGGTCATATGTCTGAGTTCTGGCCAATGGAATGTGGGAAAAAGTGATGGATATACCTTTCAAGAACTGATTCCTAGAAACTTGCTAATATATTCCTCACTTGTGCTTGGTTTTCTTTCACTTTGCCCAAAGCAATTGATATAATTAAAGAATATGGGATTCTCAAAGGTGGTAAGCTATAAGATGAATGTGTGGGGCAAAATGGCCCATGTTCCCCAAAGGCTGATATGTATTGGACTGTGATGTGAAATCACTGCATATGATAACTGTAGCCATGAAATTAAAGATGCTTGTTCCTTGGAAGAAAAGCTATGATCAACCTAGACAGCATTTGAAAAATCAGAGACATTACTTTGCCAACAGAGGTCTGCCTAGTCAAAGCTACTGTTTTCCCAGTAGTCATGTATGGATGTGAGAGTTGAACTATAAAGAAAGCTGAGCGCCAAAGAATTGATGCTTTTGAACTGTGGTGTTGAAGACTCTTGAGAGTCCCTTGGACTGCAATGAGATCCAACCAGTCTATCCTAAAGGAAATCAGTCCTGAATATTCATTGGAAGGACTGATGCTGAAGCTGAAGCTCCAGTACTTTGGCCACCTGATGAGAACTGACTCATCTGAAAAGACCCTGATGCTGGGAAAGATTGAAGGCAGGAGGAGAAGGGGACAACAGAGAGTAAGATGGTTGGATGGCATCACTGACTCAATGGACGTGAGTATGAGCAAGACCTGGGAGTTGGTGATGGACAGGGAAGCCTGGTGTGCTGCAGTCTATGAGGCCGCAAAGAGTCAAACTAACTGAGTGACTGAACTGTGATATGTGGGAAGATTTGCTTTTCTGTGTAAAGTCACTGAAATTTCAAGGTNGAGTAAGATGGTTGGATGGCATCACTGACTCAATGGACGTGAGTATGAGCAAGACCTGGGAGTTGGTGATGGACAGGGAAGCCTGGTGTGCTGCAGTCTATGAGGCCGCAAAGAGTCAAACTAACTGAGTGACTGAACTGTGATATGTGGGAAGATTTGCTTTTCTGTGTAAAGTCACTGAAATTTCAAGGTTAGAGTAACAAATGTTTACCTTGATTAGTACACAGATAAATTAAGCACTGACAGAATAAAATTTCAGAAATATAATATTGATCTAGTACCTAAACCCTTCAATTTGGGCTCTTTTTGCTACCTCATTCGTTTCCTCTCCTTTTCCTTCTTCTAATGTCCATATGTTCATTTTAAAATGGAAAAATGGGCTCAGTTGAAATATAAATTAACTAAGGCATGCTGCCAAAGTCTTGTCTTGTGGTGTGCCTCGAGGATTTAACTTGCATTTTATTTTTCGTAGCTATAGCAAGAAATCTTTTTGTTAGTCTTTTGAGGGGTGAAGCATTGGGAGCAAATAACAGGGACTTGATCCATCTCCTTGCCAAGCTGGACATAAGACTTTCTTTGTGTTTATAGCAATTAGGCCTTTTTAAATGTACCATCAATCTCTTCTTGAAGGGATAATCTGCTCTTTTGCAAGAGGAAAGGCATGAAGGAGCTTGTTTCATGAGGATCTTAAAATAATCAAGGACTGGCAGGACACTGAGGACAGAATATGAAAAAGAAATAGGTTTGGGATATTTAATGATATTCTAAGATCAGGGCAAATTGACGAAATGAACTATGCAGGAAGGTCCCCTTATAAGTGCTTGGGACCAGTAGCTGGACTAGAGGACCTATCTCATACTTATTCCTATGCTCCCTAATAGGTAATAAATGACCATGTAAGGATTTACACCTCATGTCCTAAGTCTACTACATACCAAACGGAACAGTGGAAGAGCAAAAGACCCAGCATTTTGAGAGTTGGAGTGATCTATGCCTGTTATTCATGAAACTAGGTGAGAAGACAGTGGATTCCTTATTGCTTGACAATTTTGTGAAACTGTCCTAGGCATGGATGTGTGATATTGTTACTGAGGTCCACTCTTCAGTATTTTCAGTTTATATGTCTTTGTAAAGCTGATCCCATATAAATTGGAGAGCTCAGGTCTCTAATAATGCACTTCAAGTTTGTATTAAATACTCTGTTCAGTTCAGTTCATTTCAGTCACTCATTTGTGTCCAACTTCTGTGACCCCATGAACCTCAGCGCGCCAGGCCTCCCTGTCCATCACCAACTCCCGGAGTCCACCCAAACCCATGTCCATTGAGTTGGTGATG